>VZRL01000726.1:2168120-2285222 GCA_013397895.1 Origma solitaria
ACGGGCTATCTGCCTGCCGGGACTGTCGAGAGGAGCGATTAATTCACTTTGTCAAGATCTCTGAAGATGCAGAGTGCAATCGGTATAATTATGGCCCCAGTCCACACCAGGACTCAGCCCCCGGAGTTGGAAAAATGAGAAGGGTTCAGCATCTTCAGTGCTTTCCTTAACTCTTCGTGCACTCGCCCTCATAAGAGACCCCCTAGGAAAGAAGTCGTTTTTGTCTGGATTGGGGTCCAGTAACTTTTTTCCTTCCAACGAAGGCAGGCGGAAACATTTTTTATATATTTTTCCTTTTGCAACGGCATCTTTAAGTATGAATGTTGATGTTCATAGACCAAGAACTGATTGCACAATAGGGGAGCCCCTAACTAGCAAAACTGCCCTATTTATGAAACCTGTTTCCTACCAATTTTCTTTAACGAGAGTGAACCTTTCCACTGATTGTTTAATCTTATTGATGAGAAGTGTATAGGAAGCCCATATTCCCTTAGTTCTTAGTTTTTGTTGTGGATTCATTGGGTTAAACTGTTCCGATTCTTAAAGGTTTGTTTGTAATCATCACCATCATAATTTCACCTGACTGGTAAAGTAACTGACTAATGGGTGGCACAAGAAGATCTCCCATTTTTAAAAAATATTGCTGTTTGCTAAGACTTCGACACAATAGTTAAAGTGGAAGAAAAACTGTTTCATGCACTTTACTTTGACTTTTTAATATTTTTTTTAATAGAAGACCTTTTTATTTTACAAAGTCTGCCTTTTATGTACATTATATATGTTCATAAACTTTTCTGTAACATACTAAAGAAACTGATATTTCAGTAAAGTGTGTTAATGTTTTGCCTTCTTTGGCCTGGGTGTTTGCCTGAGCTTTGACAGGGAAGCATGGGTCTCCTCAGTCTTTCCTCCTGGGCGATGGAGGCCACCACCACTTTGCAGCTTCTCACTCCACTGAACTGAAGGAACTTTTACTCATTCCCTCTGAGGCAAGGAGGGGTAGAGTTAAGCTTTCAAACACTACCCTTCTCTCATTCCTAGCTCTTGTGTCCCTGAAAGGGGAAAAGCTCTTGGAGTGGCTGCAAGTAGTGTGAGTACTTCAGCTTAATAGACATTTATCTAGTTTTCAAAGCCTGAAATGAACTGCTTTAGCTCTAACCCTGAGACTACTGAAGCGGTTAGTTTCAGCAAACTGATAGAGCTGCTGTGGACTAGCTGCTGTCAGCCTTTTTGGGTGCTGGGACTGGATACCAACCTGGATATAGGTCACGTCAGCTGTTTCTGCTCCAGAGACATGTCTAGGGATGGCAGTTGAATTCAGTGGTGTTCTTACTGTCTTCCCATTTTGGTTATCTTTGCAATAAGGAGATTGAGGTAGAATAGAAGAACAGGAAATCATGCTGAAATAGTTGGTGGGATTTTTTTTCCTAAGAAAGTTGTATTCTACAGCAAAGCAGTAGCAGTGGGCATACAAAATAAAGTATTGGCATCCCTTACTCTCTTTTTTACCTGTACCAGTATTCATAGAAGAGGCCATTGTATGGCTCAAAGGATAAACTAATCCTTTTTAGACCCCAAATGCCAATATATATCCTGCTATAATCAAACAGCAGCGTAATCTCTTCTACATCTGGACAGGCAGCTCTTGATGAAGGCAGCAGCATGCCCCAGTGGCTGCTGTGCAAGTAGGTACTGTTTTCAGTGACAGGCTCTAACCCTCCCTTGAACTCAGGGAGGGCTGTGCATTTGTACCTGCAGGAGGTCTTTGGTCTATTAATATTCATTATTTAGGTTAAACTTCACATAAAGACAATTTTCAATGGCCGTTACAGTGTTGGGGGGGGGTGTTGGGGATAGTTTTTTTAATAAGACAACAGTTTTACAAACAAAATTAGTGGTTGATTAATTAGATATGTTAGATATTGCATCTCTGTGTATGAGTATTTATTTCAAAATGTCCCAGCAGCCTCCAAGACTAGCTTTCATTCAGCTGCTGAACTGTCAAGGCTCTCTATTGAACTTATATTTATAGTTCACTGCATTTATCTCTATGAACAATGCACAGAGTCCCATGTGACATTCCCTTGTCATTTACATGATAATACACAACTTAACTGTAATTCTTAATTCTTCTTCAACATTGCTTTGTAACTCGAATGCAGCAGTTCTGTTGCGTTCACCTCATGAAAATATATTTAAATAATAAACTGCTGGCATACATTTTAAACCACTGTGAAGAGCAAACTGCTGTGCCATGAGCATCTAAGGTTTTCATAGATTTTCTTTCTAAGTACTTCTATAATTATGGCCCAACTGTGGCTTTGATGGCTGATGGGAAGTAAGTCTCATTTGCAACGTCTTTAGAGCCAAAGCCTAATTACCCCTTTCAAGAAGAAACATGATTTCCTATTTGGTAACTACCTCAAGTTATATATAAGTTACATGTTCAAAAATGGTGTAGTCGTAGGTTGGTGTGAAACTAGAGGTGCTGTGCTATGGAAGCAGTGCCCTGGGAAATGTGTTCATTCAAAAAGGACAGACAAAACTAGCATAGATAGATGATGATACTTCACTTTGTTGCTCTATTTTATTAATCTGGTGCAAATCATCTGCTTCTGTATAAACTTTTATCATTATATTCAGGCAAACTTACCCTTTTCTGTGTGATTTCTTCAAGGCAAACAGTGCTTTGTAAATTAGTGGTCTCATATACTTTTTGCATGCTATTTTAGCTAAATATACTGTCTTATATTTCATTATCCTCCTGCAGAACCAAGGGATGAAACTCTAAAGCTTGATGCAGTGTAATTTCAACGGCACTCGTCTAACTCTGGTTAATTCCAGCAGAGTTTCCTTTGAGTTAATCAGACAGGCAAGGAAGGCCGTTGCTTGTCTGAGAACAGGAAGACTCCAGGATCTGAAAGTTGTGAGTAGAAGGGTGTTGTCAGTGGTAGGATCGGCATGTTCTGGCTGTGCATTGCCAGCAGCTCAGCAGCACTTTACCTGAGGCTCAAGGAATTGTCTGCACAATCTGTATAAGAATAGGGCTGTAGGGCTTTAGACCACACTCAGCAGAACACTTCAGGATGCACTTCCCACTGCTTTTCACAGGCTTTCAGTGAAGTATGTGCTGACAGGGGAGGCTGCACTGGTGCCTTGGTCAGAAGTGGCCTGTTGCACAGATCTGAAGAGGCTGGGGCGGGGGGGTCACAGCCCAGATGTGGTCTGGGTCTGTCCCAAATGTGAGGCGCTTAACTAGGTAAAGTAGGTAGGAGACCGAGGTGTTTAAATTATAGCACCAGCTTCAGGAAAAAAAACCCAAAAAAACCCACCCCAAAAATAACAAAAAACCAAGCAAAATAAAACCTCACAAAAAACCCAACCCAAAGACCAAACACGAAAAAATATCTAGAGATGAAGTATTTAAATGCACTGCATTCAGTTCCATGTTTCTGTATGTTTCCACAGTTAAATTCACAATGACTCTCCTGATTTTTTCTTTCATTGGAATCTGAGGAGGCTTGTAGGGTTAGGGGGTTGCTGCTACTCCCAGCTTGAGTTGTTAGTCACTGAGACTTTGCCTCCAAACACTACTACAGTGAATGGAGGACCAAATTCAGTTTCTGAGAACTAAAGGGTGTCAAAATTGTGCTTGTTGTGGCTACTGCTCCCCCAGAAAGCACCAAGCAGCAAAGTCTGTGAATTCAGTGGGGTTCCCACTTGGTGAGAAAAGCAAAAATGACATTTGCAGCACAAATCTCCTGTGCTTGTTTGCTTGCATCTGAAGTAATTTACAGTATGGATTTATTTTCAGTGTGGATTTCCCTTTGAGGATTTCCTTTACAGCTTGGGAAGCTGTTCCCAGGTGCAGAGTTCCCTTGCCTCTCAGAGAAAGCAGCTGCCCCGGGGATATGTTGACCTCTGGTGCCACGCTTCGCTGCCCTGCTGCGGCTGTGTCAGCCCATTCAAAGACTGGGGAAATAACTCGGGGCCAGTGGAAGACAGTGAAAATATAGTTAGTAACACTTTGACTCAGTGGTCATACAGCAAGCATGCTCTTGATACCACCAGCATATTTTTTTGCTTTCCCTTTGAAGTCTGATGCCTTTTTTAATGTTAATAAACTTAGAATTATCTCACTGACATTATTAGGTGGCCCAGGACTGTGAGATATGAGATTATATTAAAACTTAATCCCATTTTGCATGTTATTCCTACTTTGCAACCACAGCATGAAATTTAATCACTCCTGCAGAGCTGTGCTCCTGGGTTAAATGTGGCAAAGCTCCCAGGAGAAGGGGCTGGGCTGCACAGTAAGCAGTGCCTGCCGGGCACCCACAGAGCTCCTGCGACTCTCAGTGGCCTAGAAAACCTTTTACCTTGCTGGCTTGGGTGCTAATAAAACTCTCCCTTCTGGAAGCAATACATGCTCATCTGAGCAGAAGTTACTTCCCAATGGGGTGACTCGTATTTTATTGTGAATCAACTAGTGTTTTACGAAACATTATCAACCTCACACTCAGGGACTGTTTAATCTGAGTGTACTTTGGGTTTGGGGCAGGAGCAAGATGTTACACCTGTGATGTCTTAACACCCTCTTGTGATGTGGCTTCCATTGCCTGCTCCAGTGCTGGACGAGTTTATGGGAAAGGACGCATGCAAGCCTGCATGAACTGGGGCTGCTGCTATGTGCAGGTGTGAAAGGAGCTGTACAGGTGAAGGAGACTGGTCCTATCTGAAAGTGCTGTACTCAAGGAAAAGAGCTCTGGCTGGATTATTGGTGGGGTGAACAACAATAATAGGACAACAAAGACAGTCTGACATTCCAAATGGATTGTCTGGTTTTGTGTGATTCTGCTCTTCAGCCACTTCTTGTGGGGTGTGGGTTGAGGAGGTTTGTGTGTGTGCCCCTTGGGGCATTTCTACAAGAAAACAAACACAAGGGAGGACTGACTGCAAAATGCAGTGACTGCTGATGCAGGGAAAATTGAGCAGACATCCTGAAGACCCAAGATCCTATCCCAAGGAGATATACACAGGTAAGGGGATTTCAGGTGGAATACAAACAGAATGCAAGCTGGTTACAGGGATAATTAAGACAGGGAGGTTTAAATTGTACTGCCAGGATGTCACCATGCTCTGTCACCTGGACTTTTTAAAGTGACACACAGTGTGAAGCCAGTCTTCGGTGTCAATCCAGCACAATGTGTTTTATAAGAAGTAGTCAAAGGCATGAAAATTACAAAAAAGAAAAAAAGATGTTGAGGCCCTTTAAAGTAGGCAAATTCCATCCCAGAGGCTGGGACCAAACAGCAAACCTTTGATGAAATCAATCTTTTGACGAAATTGGATGGGTGCAGGAATAGTGTGTCCCCACAGCCCCTTTCTTTACCTTCTGTGACAGGTTTCTTGCAACAACCTCTGAATTGGGTCTCTTTTAGGCAGTCTGTGTCACAGAACAAGGAGAAAAACATGTACCAGGGGATGTCTGGCACTCCTGGTACAGAGGACCTGCCCTTTCCCTGTGTAGACCATTGACAATTAGTGGTCTTGAAAAAATAGGCTCATATTCAAAATCTCTCCATTTTTTTAATCTGGTGGATTTCAGCCTGTGTAACATTATGTATCCTCAATGATTTTTTTTGCCTTCAGCATTTAATTCAACAGATTCAATATTATTTGCCAAAACTCATGATGTACTTTCCCCATTCTGAGTTGTGAGCAGTTCACTAAAAACCCTCTTTTGGTGCCATAAAATCCATTATGTAACTTAATATCCGAGTATGTAACAGTTAAAGTTTTCCCAAACTATTTGGACTAGAGGATGCTGTCAACCTTGGGGCACCCTCAGAGCTCACACCTGCAGCTGTCTGATGGTGAGGATTCACAGGTTTGGGATCAGTGTGGTTTTGTGTGAGGAGTGAGGCTGGGATGGGCTCCCCTCGCTGCTGCCATTCACTGCTCTTTATGTTCCCAAAAAGTATGTACAGGAGTTAAAATTACCATTGGTCTGTATGGCCTGAGTTCAGGTTGATTTTCCACTTTTAACTAAAACATAGCTGAAGGGCTTTGTTCCCAATAGTATCTCCCAGAAAGCAAAAGGCAGCTGTTTCAAGTGTCCATGTCCATCACATCCTGTCCCCCACCAACTACTCTTCCCTTAAAATCCTTCTTCTGCCAAAAGCCTTCTTCCCTCATGGCTGGGATTTTAAAAAATGCCTTGCAGTGAAGACAGGCATTTACCTCAAGTGATAGCAACACAGTAGTACCACCCAGTAATGAGGTAAGGAATAAACACATTTTTTTGTCAGTGTCTCCCACCCCAGTTCAAAAGAAAGGAGGTGTATTTCTGCATAATGTATGTTTCTGTCAGGAAAGTAATAATTTTTTAATGTGCCTATTTTGCCAGTTTCCTTTTTGTGTCCTGCTGTGGGGTAAAGGGCATTAATAAACTATGGTTTCAAGCTGCTGTTGTGAATATTTTTTAACCATACATGATTTCTTGCAGGCAAGCTAGAAGTCTGCTCCCAGAATTTATTTGTTTAAGTGATTGCAGTTAGTCAATTTGTTTTGGTTTAGCTGGGTCACGTTCATCACCCCCTAACTTTTCAATGTCCTTTAGTATATTCAAGCTAAGGGGAGGTAATTGCTTCCTTTGTTTTTTTGAAAACATACAAGATTTGCACATCAGAAAAAGTTACTTTTTATTTTCTAACAATGCGGTTCAAAGTTAGGTAGCACAGTTTATGGATGAACCTCGATGCAAAGATCTGGAGGATATTAATGGTATTCCTTTCATGTGGGCTACCCAGCCAGGCAACTGCCCAGTGGAGTTATTCCTGGTTTCATAGCCACCAGAGATCAAACCCAAACCCCTTATTTGTGATTTGTTAAATGCAAGTAACACACTAAAGTATTTTTTTATTTACAGCCCTGCAGGCGTAAGAGCATGATTTTTCCTGCAGTTCAGGTGCAAAAACTGGTCATGAGTATGTCCAAATTAAGTCTTATTTAAGATATGTTTTTAGAAACGACAAGGGGGACTGACAGCGTTGCCTCTCGCTCCTTTCTTTGCTAACTTGCCCAGCAGACTGCCAGGATCCCAGCTAACCAGAGCCTGCTGGGAGAGTCAGGATCACAGGAGGTTTTAAGAGCTCCTCTAGCAAGAAATATTTCAGGTCGTGCAAAAAATGAAGCCATCATCTTCTAGCTCATACAAACAATGAAGATGAGTAGTTGGAGCTGATATAGTTAAACAGATGCTCCTGGGTTTTCTTCTGTTTTTCTTTAAACACAGAATCAGAGAATGGATAGAGTAGGTAAGAACCACTGAAGGTCATCTAGTCCAACTTACCTGCTCAAGCAGGGTCCCCTCGAGCATGTTACTTAGGATTGTGTCCAGACAGCTTTTGAATGTCTCCAGGGAAGGAAACATTCTTCTTTAAGAAAAAAAAAAAATATTTTTCCCTCCTTAGGTTTCTATTAGTGCTTCAGGTTATTAAAACTGAATTAGGAATGTAATCCACTTATCAGTGAATAGTCCAGATAGTTATTTTACCTGTATGTTGCTCCTCCCAGTCAAGGCACACAAACAAGACACTTTTTGTCAATAATGAGTCTCCAGGCAGTTTCATTTTCTAGGCCTCTCCTACACAATCAGGGCAGTGCAGTGACTACAGTTGGTATTCCTTGAAATGAAGCTATACCCATAAAAACAATTTAAATTAATCATATATTTTATAAAAGAGAATGTTTAGGATTTTTTCCTTGTGAATCTTAACAACCAGGCTACAATTTTTTCATCTTTCAGACTGTCAGGTTTAGCTTCTTTATGCTGAAGGCAGAGGATACAAGTGCTTCATGTGACAACATCTATTTCCGATTAAACAGCGCGGCAATCCCATCTGATTTAACAGTGCTTTTGGTGACATCCAGAAGGATGTCTCTGATCAAAGGGGCATAGTACAGGTAGGCTATTTACTGAAGTATGGATCTGAGGCTTGGTTGCTTCATGGGTGATGTACCGATGCTTTGGGAATGTATGGATGGTTTGGGTTAGTATTTCGATCACGGCTGCATATGCAGTGTCAGAAATTGATGTGAATTGTGGCACTAGTGAATTCAAGTGTTAAAGAGGCTCTGTTTTACACTGGGAGAAGAAAACGCTTGGGATCAGCCCCATCAAAACCATCTCCCATCCTCCTCCTTTGCCTCCCACCCACTTCAGTTGAAAATAGATGTTTAAGCCACAGAGCAAGCCAAAG
The DNA here is from genome assembly GCA_013397895.1 of Origma solitaria. Taxonomy (NCBI): domain Eukaryota; kingdom Metazoa; phylum Chordata; class Aves; order Passeriformes; family Acanthizidae; genus Origma; species Origma solitaria. Next base: position 2,176,385 of record VZRL01000726.1, read on the forward strand.
CAAATTCAGACAGGATCAAAACAGGTGGCCCATGAAGCTGCAAGGTCTGTGCTAACCCCAGTGTAATCCTGTGTCAGCAGAGTGGCAGCTGGCATAGTGCGTGGAGCTGGGCTCCTCCAGGAGCAGTCACCCTGTCTGCCACAGCACCATGTCACGGCTCTGTGCTCTGGCTGGCCACATCACCAGCTGTGCTTGAGGCCAGGAACTGGGACAGGCACGGCTCCCCTCCTACACAAGAGGGAAACCTGACACATAATCTCTAGCAGGTATCAAGTAGCAAAAAAATGGATGTTTCTGTAAATTTGCTAATGCAAAAGTAGAAGGATTCATCAGGAAGAAGAGAGACATCCTGCAAGTCAAGACTGCAGCTGTGAGCTGCTGAGCTGAGGTTTGCAGTCCTCGCCACTGGAAAGGCTGGAGTAGGGGCACTGCCAAAACATAAAGGTGGGATGGCTGCTTCTGCAGGAGGCTCAGCAGAGTCCGACCAGCAGGGAGGAATGTGCTCCAGTGAACTCATCTGTTCTGATGGCATTTAAAATGCTTAAATCTCTGTTACCTGGAAAGAGAACTCAAGTGTATTGACCCCTCACTTTGTTCAAACTGCTCAACTCCTTTTCATTACCATCCAGGTCATTTTTGCTCCTGTCCACACTTTGCTTCAAGTTCTCAGATGTCACTGATATTCGCACATGCTGGTACATGTTACACCACACACTGACAAATCTGCCTGCCTGCGGGGCATGCTCCCTCTTCTTTGCTACTCTGCATTCGGAGGACCCACCCACACTTACACATGGTGCCCCAGAAACACCAGCTAGGGTGGTAAGGAACACATGACATGCTCTTTTATGTTGAAATGCAAATAAGTGTTTTCCTCATTGTAATTTTTCAATCTGCTGTCATTTTAATGATATCCATCCATTTCTTTCAATTCCAGCAACTATCAGTATGTTCACAGTCATCAGGAGAATTCTTTCTCAGAAAGAAAAGTATACTCACTGAAAAACTTTTAAAATTATCCTGCCTGATATGAATTACTCACAAAGCTTGTTAATATTTCAGTTTGCCGTTTGCATAATAGCTGAAAAATATAGGTGTGCCAGATGGAGTCTTTTGTGCATCAGAAATTACAGAATTTTGACTTCTAACATTTCAGATACATCTCCCTGACATTGTTGGGAAAGGGCATATACAAGAAAAGTATTTCCAGCATCTCTGAACAACTGCCAAGAATCTAAGATAAAGCATGGGTGCATAATAAAGAATAATATTCATGCTTAATGATAATGACATGGACCATTCAGAGACAATAAATACAGTGGTAATATTGATGATGTGCTTTGAACTTTTGCAGAGCATTTCATGATGGATTCAAAGCATTTTATGAAGATGAGTTAGGGATCACAGTGCTCTTGGGGCATGCGTCTTATTGCTCTTGTGTTACAGAGAGGAAAACAGGCACAGAGAAACCATGAGAGGCTGCTGGATGGTGCTGGCAGAGCCAGAGCACCTAACTTAGCAGGGAAGCAAGGCCAGTGATGGGTGAGCTCCAGCAAATACTGCATTGAAGGTGGAAGTGAGCAAAGGCAAGCCTTGCGTCAGTGCAGCCAAGACCTGGGCACAGTTTTTTCTACCAGCCATGCTGTGCAGGCAGCAGCACTCTCTCACTTCAGTGGTGCTCTTGATGCTGCTGGCTGGCGGGAGCCTTCACCATCTGCCATGGGCAGGAGGGGCCCTTGTTCGTGGCCCCTCCGGGGACCCACTTCCCCAGAGCTGGCAGCTGGCAGCTCAGGCTGCCCATGCTGCTGCCAGGAGCCGGCAGAAAGCTCGCTCCTGCTGCTTGGCTTCCCCCGCACCTCTACCCTGTTGCTGCCCTTGCAGGAGAAGCACAGCCACATTGCAGAGCTCCCCTTGTTTCCCAAGAATGCCAGGCAGGCATCAGGGTAAAGAAGAGGGATTATAGGTACAGCCTCATCCTTGCATAATTGCAAGTAAAAGAAAACTGACATCTTTGCCTCATATTTCTCCCAGAGTCCTTTTGGGATACATGCATCGAAGGGCAGTAATGTGAATTCAATGGAATAACCCTACTGCAAGTACTCCTCAGTATCCAGATGAATTACTTCTCTTTTCCCTCATATTTAGACCAGATCTTTCTCTTCTTAATGAGTGCAAACATGGCATCAATGGCTCACATGCCTACATCTGTTGTCTTTGGGGACCCTGACCCCAGAAAGATGGCTTAATACACAGCCTGAAAGTATGCTGTAAAATCTTTGAGGTTTTACCCAAATGCACACATTTTCTATGAAGTCCATGAGTTTTGTGCCTGCCTTTTCTAACAATCAGATAGAGCATCTTTAAGTACAGTATTACCAAGAGATCAGGAGGAAGCTCAGTGCTGGTGAAGCCATTCAGGTCAAGCTTTTGCTCCTTACCCATGGTTGACTAAGGAGTGCCAGGCTTGCAATGTGTAGGTGGCAGGTTGCACAGTGGTTAGTGTGATCTCATCCCTCTGGATTTGTCTCTGGGCTTCTTGTAGCAGGTGGTGCCCCCTCCCAACCACCACTGCTTCCTTCACGTCAGCCTCACAGCACACCTGGTTCCAAGTCTTTCCTGGAAGAGCAGAGCTTTAAGGCTGAAATTCGAAAATCTGTGACTGGAGGAGTCAGTGCAACACTACGTATTAGCTCAGGCATGTTCACTTACAGGGCGCACGGTAATGATTCGAACAGAGTTGGGATTTCAGTGCCCTTTTTGCATGTGGATGTGGATAGACATTCAACTAGGAAATGTTTTTTCCACTGCCTTGCTGTTGGTGTAGGAATTTGCACTGTGTGTGGATCATAATGACTGTAAAATTAAACCTTGCAAGAAATGTATAGTTTTATGCATTTTACTCATACTCTATTTGTGTAAATAAAACCCTAGGGAGAAAGCAGGAGAAAATCAGGCCATTTTATGCTGTTGACTACCTAATTTAATCACTGTTCCCAACTTCAGAATAACTGGGTTTGAAAAAAAACCTTTATTAAAACAAAGTAGTGAATTTAGATCAATAAACATGGCTGAGGCTTCTGTAGATCGTCAGATATCAAATCCAATATTATCACAAATGTCACCTAGTACTAGCAACAATTTCGAGGGTTCAGGAACACAGAAAGGACTTTCTTTTGATTTAAACCACTGTAGCTTGAAAACTGATTTTCTAGCTTTTTGCCAGTAGAAGTCAGATTGGAATCAGGTTTAGAATATTATTAGTCCAAAATATAAATGTTTGATAATGCTTGGTGGGTTTTTATGTTGTTGTTTTGTTGTGATTTTTTTGTTTGGTTGGGGGGGTGGTGTTTGGTTTTGGGGTTTTTTTGGCGGGGGGTTTTTTGAGTGAGGTACTGGGTGGTTTTTTCCTGTAATTACTTTTTGAGACTAACTTGTTTGAATGTTTGTCTGTTGAGAGCTGCTGATGATTCTGTTAGTTTGCATTAGACTGTGAGTACTGTCAGCTGAAATAAATCTGGCATTCATATTCTCATCACAGAGTCTCAAGTTTTGCTCTATCAACACTTTTCTTAAGTTCACTGCATTAAGGATTCAATATGACAGGTTTGCACCTGTAGGCAAAGCCAGTTCCTTTCCCTCCCCTCCTTCCCTGAAACCCCAAGTCTTTAATTTTCCTTTGTTCAGGATAAAATTATATGTAAAGTATGTGTTGCCATGGATGCAAAACTGAGAGCCTATTGATCCTCCCCTTTTTCAGGTACATTTCAAGCAGAATATTTAACATCAGAGGGCACTATGGCATGGATTCCAAGACAAAGACAGATTGGGGCAGGAAGAAACCACTTTAAAATTGAAGTTCCCATAGCTCAAAACTATCCTGTTGAAATAAAGCAACTCTTGTGCCCCCTGGGGAAGTTGCTGGACTTGTTCTCCATGTGCTCAGCAGCATTCCTCTGCCATCACTCCCTCCTCTCCTCCATGTGCCAGTGATATGATTCATTCCTGTTTCCCCCCCAAGCCCACTCAGATTTGAGCTGTGTCCCAGATAAGAAATTTGTTGTGTATGCCACCGCTGGTGTAGCAATGGTGCTTTAAATGCCATGGGAGAGCACTGTGAAGGTGAATGTCTGTGAGTGCTGCCGGAGGATCCCCAGCTGCTGAATAACCCAGCAGGGTCAAGCTGCCCATCCAGCTAGGGCAAGCAGGTAGGGAGAGTGGAACACACTGCCATTCCTGGCTCAGGGACTTCTGGAGACAACACTTCTGCTGCTGTGTTTTCCTCTTGCAGCAGATGAGAGCAAGCACCTGGTTTTTATGCACAGTACACGGGGTTGTGTTGAGCCACTGCAAGAGGCAATCATCTCACAAGAGTGTTATCATGCCAGAGAGGGACACAGTTAGGCTGTGGTATAAATAAATACATTTAAAAAGTGGTTTACAATGTTTCCCTAACTTAATTTCAACCTTATTTTTTTATACCTATTGTTTTTGCCATGGCTTCATACCCTTTCCTTTCAGGAACAGCATATTTAACAGAACATCAATTTTCCACTGTAATTACGTTGGACTGTGGCCTCCATGGAACTCTGCTAAAATAGTTTTATTTAATTTTGTCTAAAGAGTGTAGTGTTGCCTCCACAGACTTGCACCAAAATTGACTCATTTTGCTTCAGATTAATTTTTTCCCCCACAAGATTGCATTATTACAGTCTGCACTTGTTCTTTGTTGCTGTAAGCACACACTTTGATCTAGCCTGGGTCATGTGTTAAATGCCTTTTCAGGGGGGGTTATATTTTTTTATTGTTGGGCAAGCTCTGTGTACTCATGAGCAGAGCACCACCAGAGCCCTGCTCAGCAGTGCCTGGTTCACAGCAGGACAGGCCAGAGGTGAGCACCAAGCTGAAATTAGCTTCTCATTCAGGCAGCTCGATGTCTCTGTTATTGGGGCAGAGGAAGGTGAGGGCATCTGCAGAAGCAGCAGAGACCATTGTTTCCCTTGTTTCCAACAATCACGCTGTTGTAGGGCCCTTGCTCCTTTGTCATTCATAAGAGCCACTGCTGCAGAAAGGCACTTTGTCTTTGCTAACTGAAAAGGGCTTTAATAAAGCTATTGTATTTGATCACTGGCTAAGGAAACAATAATTTAGCATAATAGAAAAAGATCATTAATGTTCAATGAACCTAACACTCTGCTCCAGTTTTTTGTTGCCCTAGAGAGATGGAGTAAACTCTTCTTCCTTAATTGAAGACTAAATAGAGTACATTTCATTTTTCATTTCCAGCACTTTTTCCAATAGGCTTGTGATGTTCGCTAATGTGTGCTGAAAGGGGTGGACTGCCTGGCAGCAGCAGAGAAATTGGGTGGGAGGGTTTAGAGCACATAAAAACTCGCTTGTTCTTCATCAGACAGCTCTCTAGGGCCTTCAACTTCTTTCTTGACAAGCCTAATTTCTAAAGCCTCTAAGGACCATGCCAAGGAAATGCAGTAGTCCATTACATTACCAAATAGAGAGGAGCAGGGGACAACGCTCACATCCCCAAATGTCCCACAGCCATCTCTCCATGGGACACCTATGTCCAGGGACACTGCTAAAATTGGGGTCTGGATGGTATTTTGACTGGAAATGTAATTTTGTATGAAACTAAGCTGATAAAAGCTTATAGGCATAAGGTTTGCACCACTGCAGCTCTGGATTCAAATATCAAGGCCCACTCCCAGGAAAGCACAGCCACTGTTCTTTGAACTGGTGACAGCTCAGGGCCACCTCCATCTCTACAGATCACTTCAAACATTTTGACATTTTGGCCCCTTCCAGAGCCACAACGCAGTTCCTGTCTGGAGCACTCCCCTCACAGGAGCCGGAGGGTGCCCCTGCATCTTTCGTCATTATTGTTGGCTGTGAGGTTGGCTCTGCCTGCTGTGGCTGGTGTGGGAGTGAGCTCTGGCCACGTTCACCTGTGTAAGATGAGGAGGTGAAACACATGGCAAACACTGCTGTTCCAGCTCTGCCCACGGAGCGTGCTGAATAAAATGCCTGAGCTCAGCTGTCACGAAACAAGCAACTCCACAGAAAAGCTGTGGCACCGCTAATAGCATCAGTGTTGCCTTCATTAAGTGCAATAAAAAAGGGCATTGCTAAGGACTGGTTTTCCCCTGGAGTTTTCCTTGATGGATTTTGCCATCGGAGAATGCACCATCCTCATTCCCTGCTGTGCAAGAGCAAAACTAGAGGACACAACAATCAGCAGAAAGAAGCAAACTGAAGCAAACTGGGTAGCAGTGCTGCAGTGGGAACTTATCCTAAGGATATAATAAAGGACTTAGTGCATGTTGCTACACTGCCTGATGTTCAGGCCAGACATCACTGAGAAAAGCCATGCCAATTGCAGTTATAATTAACAAGATTAATGATAATAGCTTGTTCCAAAGCCACAGCGAATCCCTGGCGATGCCGAGTGGGTTCACAGTCCCTGAGGAGTCTCTGTGTGGGCGCGACCGGCTGTTGGCATGTGCATCGCAGAACGACACATGTTTGGGCCCCCCGCGGGCACATTTTGGGGCTGTCGGACTCTGCCAGGCCACGGACCCACCACAAACCCTGCCTGCCAGTTCCTGAGGGCGACATTCCCGGCGTACGGCCTGCAGGCCTGGCCGGGCCCTGCGCAGCAGTGCGAGCGCCAGGCGTGAGGGCATCGCGGTGCCCAAGCCAGGGGTCTGAGGCAGAGCTTCGGCCGCTGAGGGAGCAAACATGTCACCAGTCGGCGGCAATGGGTGCTCTTGTGAGGGAAACAACCGGGAGCTCCTGGCGTAACATATTTGTGCATATGGATCTTGATAACCATCGGAATGATTTCCTGCATGTCTGTGCCACCCAGTCGGCCTCTCCCGAGCACCGCCAGCCCCCTGCCATGCCACTGCAGGAGCAGCTGGGCCTGCAGGCCTGCCCTGTCAGGCGGCACCTTCAGGGCTGCTCCAGGAACCTGCTGGTGCAGGGTGCCCTCATTAACCCAGTAGGTCTCGTTGCACGTCTCCCAACAAGTTGCTTGATGGCTGCTTTCCTGCAAGTCAAATAAAAGGGCAAACCAGCGGGAGGCTTTTAGACTACTGACTAGAGCTGGGCAGCGAGGATACTTGGATGAAGCCCCAGGGACTGGAAGTTCATTACTCAGCTGACAGTCACGTTGTTCATTTACAGACAAAAGAGTCAGTGGAAGAAGCTAGCACTTCCTGTGCTCTCCCTTCACTGCTGCATGCTTTGGGAAGTCCCTCCTCGATCCAGTGCTAGTGAGGGAGGGGAATGGAGTAGTTCAGGGTGGTCTGTTAGCAAAATATCAATCCTCTAGGCTTCAAGTTGCTTCCAACCATAACGGGAGGCTGCTGCCATGTGATGATTACTATGGGCAGTGCATATACCACAAGTGTTGCCTCAGCTGACAAGGTTAGCAAAAAGGCTAATGGTGAGGGGTTTTTTTCCAACTGCTAGATTAAATCATGGTGGGGAAAACATGCTGTTATGACTTAATATATTTTGTATATAAAATTAGGGTTTCAATCTTCAGGATTTATAAAAAACAGCCCCTGTTTTGTGCCCAGGGTCCATTGTGACTCTAGCTAAAATTAGGCCTATTAAAGTTTGTCTGAGAAATAAAGGCTGTTACCTAGGGGAATTAAAGAAATGTAACATGAAGTCTTCATCTAGGGAGTAGGCTGTGGTCTGTCTTTAATTCGTCAGGTTACTCCTGAAGACTACAGCTCTTCTTTTTTTCTAAAGGAGATGTCACACCACAGTCCTGTTCACACAAGCAAGGTTTCTATATGGCTGTGGTTGTTCTTGTTTGTCCATGTCTGCCTTTAGACATTAAGCAAACCAAGAAGTCCAGAATATCAGGGAGAAACCCGGCTAGCTGAATTGGGCTTTTTTTGAGAAGGCAAGAATCCCTTGTCATATTTTGTGCTTTGGTCCATGCTCCTACTAAAAGAATGCTAGAGATCTTGAGACAGCCTCACCATCTTCAAGTCTTTTTTGGAGTCTAGTTTGGAGTGAAGTGACCGCTGGCTGGCTTGGTGTTGCAGTAAGATTAGTGAGAGTCCCTTCTGTTGCATGCCCCCTGTGCTTCCTGGAAGTTGTTCATAATCTGCCTTTGATCCATGCTGACTCTTATTTAAAATGTACACAAGGTTAAATGAATTGAGTGTTACTGATTTATGTTTACCCAAATCTAATCATTATGCACCCCTCTCCATTGCTGACAAGATAAATACTTACTAGCTAAAGCTTTAATTTCCTTGGAGTGCCATTTCTCTTGAAATGTGCTAGCTTGTGGCCATCATGTGTCCTGTGACACCTTCCCAGGCGATTGGTACCTGGCTGCATCATCTGTATGAGATGGTTTGTGGCTGAGGGTACTCAGGTATAATTGTTACGAGTTAGAAGTGCAAGACAGCATTTCCATCTATGTGTGGGTAGGCTTCCTGCTGTGTGGCGTGAGGGTGGGTCAGGCAGAGGCCAAATAAGATGGATTTGTGTATACTTCAAATTGCCGGCTTTGTCCACGGTGGAAAGGCCTTAATGGCCAACGTTTTTTAGCGCTGGGATAGATCACAATGTCTGTAATGTGTGTGTGTAAGCCTAAAGGACTCATCTCCTGTCACAGCAAAGAAGTGTCCCTACATGTTGTTGTTGTGCCCATTTATTAGTTTATGAGTGCTTCCTTTAGAGAGAACAGTGATGCAAACCAGCCAGGACAGTATCTCATCTTGTAGAAGAGCCACATAGGAAGGGAAACCAAGGGTGCAGAGGGCGCCTCATGCTGATCAGTGGTCAGAGTTGTGGAGCTGCCAAAGTAGAGCCAGGTCACAGCTGAAGCTGGAGCCAGGTGGAACTTGTGCATAAATCTCTCTGATTTCATGTTCAGTGTCTGCAGTGTCTCTTGAGAAAGGGAAAAATGTTCTTGTTTTCTGCCTTCATCAGTCACTTCATGGGGATGTTAATGAAAAATTGGGAATCTTCTTGGCTCATTTAAATCATTCTGCCATCTTGAGTGTTGCCAGTCCCTCAGGACACTTGACACCAGTGCTGCTTGGAAAAAAGTGTGTCTATTTGGAGGCAATCCCGCCAGCATAGCATCTCTTAGAAGTTTACGGTTTCCTTTGCTTGGCAACTTGGGCCACCTGTGTAAAAACATTGTGGCTTTTGGTTTTTATCTCTTGCTGCTATTTATGCTCATTATGTCACAAGCTGATTGCTCAAGAGATAATTGTGCTGTCCAAAGTGGAGGATGCAGTACTTGGGAAGTGTAGTGATTGGCACTCCAGAAGCATCATGACACTTAGAGTGAGAAAGGCAGGTGAGGAGTAGGGGAAATTCATTCATTTTCATGCACCCAAAACCCAAATACATGTGAAATGGGAATGTATTTTGTTTTGTGACTGTCTGGTAAATGAAGGGCTCTTCAGAAGTGGGATGAGTACCATGAAGTCAAAATGTCTTGAGGTAATAGTAATTGCTGGTATGGCAAGGGGTCATTCACCTGCATCAGAAGGAATTCTGTTAGGGTCAAACAAGGTGCATCCAAAAAACCCCAGATCATTACTTTTATTGTTGGAAACCATCAGTGCCCTTGGGAGGTGATCTCCTTTCCCGCATCTCATTGTCTCCGGTGATACAGTTAATTTAGTCTTTGTCCCACACTTACTTTGGAAGGCTTCTGTACTAGCACTGACTGCCCTCATCTGTTCTATGACATGGCCCTGGAAGGTTGAAACCATGGCTACCTATGGTATCTACACCACTTCTTTGTTTGCACTGAAAGTGGAGGTAAGAGCCAAAGTACCTCATAACAGATTATGCCGATTTGGTGTAGCAATCTTTTGTTACTGTTGGGTCATGGTGGAAAGATAAAGCAAAAATAACAGCAGCTTGATGTAAAAGTCCAGTATTCTTGTTAATATGTGGTCTGTATTACAGGGCAGAAACACAAAGAGCACCTCCAGAATTCTTCCTGCTCTTCAGCATGTGAACAAAAAGGAGTTTGTCAGAAGTGGTATCTGTGAAGGACTCGATTTGGCAAGGAGCCTTAGCTTAAGTGTCACATCTCCCAGCTTTGGAGTCATCAGGCAACTACTGTTATACCAAATCATCTGATTTAGGGCCTAAGTTTCCCCTGTTATGTGTGAGAACAGTTACTGCCTGCGAGGGTGATTTAGGAAACCCAGAAGGTAGATCCATGAGGTCAACAGATGCTTAGGAGAAATATATAGTTTAAGCTTTATCCTTTGTCTTCCATGCCAAGAAGAACATCTGTTTCATCTCGGGATATACAGCAGTGAGTGTCCTTTTTTATATTCCAACTATTAATTTATGCAGAGCGGAGAAGATACTGAGATACTGAGTCCTGCCCCAGAACGGCCAGCAGACCAAAAGCTGAATCACTTCTCTTGAGATGACCTGGCTTCAGGTCTGTCAAGCAGACAGCATCACTGAGCCTGACCTTTGTCTGAAGGGTGCTGTCTATGCAAGACAAGGGGATCATGAAAGCATTGTTTAAATTTGTTTTACATGTGGCCTGCCTGTGGCAATGGCAAAAGAATGGTTCAGTGGATGAATTAGATGGGAAACCATGTGCAAGGCTGCTGCCAGGCTGTTTGGTCTCTGAGACTTAGGCAGTCTCCTCGCTAGAGGAGGGAAAAAGAATATCTAGAGTATTCTGTTGGTAGACGCTAAAACATCTTTAGGATTAGATGGGAGTTGAGGATTGACATTTTGGAAGTCAGTATTTGAATCAAGGTTTAGTTATCTAAGCCTCCCTCTAGCAAGATGTCAAGACATTTTTGGATTCTGTTCTGTTAAATTCTATAGATGAAATCAGAAAATACTCCTGGAAAACAGCTCCATTAAACTTTGCCTCAACTCTTTCATTTGCCAGCAAGCTGCTGTTTCTCAAATAAGAGGAACAATTTTTTTGCAGGGAGTTGTTGAAGTAAATTAAACAAATATTTCAGGTATTCCTAAAGTGCCTCACACTTCACATTTTCTCTCCTGAAGCATGAATCCTTGATTGCTTCCTTAATTAGTACTTTTAAAATCTCTCTATACTCCCATTTATAAATAAATCAAAATAGATATTCAGAGTATCAATTTATCAGGCACTCAATGTGCACCCTAGAAAAGCAAATTTAACACCTGTGCATGCAAGGAAATGAGTGCCCCCCACAAACTCCTGAGCCACTGACTTTGGTGGTGGCAATGGAACATCTCTCATAGCCCAACTTCATTAACAAGGATGCAAAAAAAAACATGAGAAAAATTAATTGCTTATGCAATTACATTTAATTTTCTTTCTAGAAGGTTTCCCAGTTCACTTGGCAGCTATTCTTTCTTCCTTTTTGTTTTTTATTTTTGCCAATTCATGCTTTCTTTCATTTTTTTCCCATTCTTTCTTGGTCCTTTTGACTGAACAAAAGCAGTCCCACAAGGGCAGGCTAATATATTCATAGTTTTGCTGCTACTTGGCTGATAGAATAAGCTGAAAAAATTGCTGCCTCCTATTGTTTACTGAGAATCTTTGTTGTGCTTTGTAGAGTTGAAATGAGTGCTGTCTCGTGCCCTCTGCTCCCCATCCTTACACAACAGAGCCTGTTGTGTGGAACCTGTTCAGGCTGGAGATGGTGGGAAGGCTAAAGTTCAAGTTCACAGACCCAAAAGTAAGTTATAGAAATGATTGCTTGTTTGAGCGTTTGCTTGCTTGCTGCTGCCTTTTATTCTCCTTGATCTAAGTGCAGTGTATTGTTAATGCCTATCTGAACATTGCATTAAACTCTAATTAAGCCTGCCAATCAAAAAACTCAGAAAGCAGGCTTCTAATATGCCTTAGCAGTAAGTTGTATTTTCACCCTCCATTTTCTGACTATGAGCATGTAATGGGTTTGTGAGGGTTTGTTGTTGTTTTGTGTTTTGTTCATTTTTTTCTGAACTGCAGACAAATACTTAATGAACTTATACCCCAATGTTTAGCTTAATGGCTATATTTCATTATAAAATGGCATTAAACAAGCATCCCATGAAAGGTCCAGACCTTACCAGGCTGTAGCTAAGGTCACACTGGAGGATCACAGTGAACTCAAAGCTTGGCTCTTTATGTAATATGAGAAAATATGCTAGTGCTAACATGATTGGGCAAATATGACAAATCATTCCATAAGGTCTTTTTGTAAATAGGAAATTATTAGAGTACTGGATTCTCTATCTGACATTGGAGCAAGAGCCATCGATAGTTACAGCTAATGTAAATCCTAATTTGCTAACCAAAATCCAAAAGTGGAAGTATCAAATGATGTGGCTTTGGACCTTCCACTGAGGCATCAGGAGAGAGGAAGCTGGAGGTCAAAGCCACCATCTAGTAGTACAGTTTTGTAAACAACCCTAAAAGAAAAGAGGTGGTTCCTAGTCCCCAACATATTTGTTGAATAAAGCATATTGGTAGGCTTGAGATTACAGTATTTGGTACAGGATTTTCATGATTGTAAGGAAAAAAAACCAGGGATTGCACATTACTAAAAAAGTCCCAAACCTCAGTAAGTAATTTCCTTTCAGAAAGGCACCAGAAGCTTAGCTGCCTTATTTTGATATAAATCAAACAGAATAAAATAATAACATAAACCAGAGACTAGAGTGAGACTAGCCAAGTTACCCCAATAGGTTTTTCCCATCTCTAGCACACAGCATCTGCTTTCCTGTGGAGCACAGTGGTGGTTTCTGCCCTTTGGAACTGCTGAGTCTCATGCTCTAGTGCTTGTGAAGTTTGCATCAAGTGTGGGAGTTGTGTAGCAGTGGTAAACCAAAGCTAGACATCTGAAAGGCCATGGAGGAAGGTTCTGTCTAAAGACATGCTGCTCCTAGATTGGATATTCCGGCTCATGGACCTTAATAAGAGATCTCAGACTATTTAAACTTTAATACTATGGTTAGGGAAGGATGGCAGCTCTGCTGTAGCCTGACCCATTTCTCAATGTGTTTTTATGCCTGCCTGATTTTTTCCCCCTTCCTTCCCGTGCTATAATCCTTATGGAACATCTGTCCCAGCCAGGAACAAATGGACACTTGTTCTCTGGACACCTCATCCTTGTGTCCTTGTTGGTACTCTTAGGTCCTGAAATCCTTCCGCCCTTTGTTCCTCTGCCACTTTCCCCCCCGCAGCTCCATAAGACTTGATTAATCCAAACGCTGAGATCCCGCAGGTGCTGGAGTTATTTTTAGCATTAATGTTTGAGCTCTGCAAAGGGTAGATGAAGATTTATGATTTTGTCTCCTACAAATCTCGTGGCTTTTTCTTTCTCTTCTGCAACTTGGATGGATTCTAACATCCCCCCCAAATACTCCAAATTGCCTTTTATTTCTTTAATTAAAGAGCTGTGAGAGACAGCAGTTTTGCCTCATGACTGTGGGTCAGAGTGGGTCCTGCATCCCTTCTGAAGTTCAGCATGTTCAGCTCTTGTTTGTGGACATTGCAAATCTTCATCCTGGAAAGAGCCTTTTGAGCACTTTCTGTGGTGAGCTGGGAAGAAGAAAGGTTGCTTAAGCATCTGAGCACCAAAACACAACTTTTGTAGCAGACACTTGCTTTATTTTCTACTTTAATATTTTCATCCACTATTCCCTTTCCTCCTTTAGCTAATACACCTGTGCTTGAACTTCAGCAGGCTCTGAGTTTGTGCTTGTGAGAGAACAGGGAAAAAAATTCTTTTCATTAAGAAATGTCAAGAATTAATTAGTGTCTCTCTTTGCTTGTGCCTTGGGTGTTACTCTTCTTCCTGGGCTCTGCACGTTCAAGCATGAGCATGGTGTTGCAGTATGACCAGGATACAGCTCTTGCCATGGACTTTTTTCCCTCAAGTCAGGCATGCCGTACACCATAGCTGTTTCCTGGTACACCTAAGTCTTCCATCCCAAATGCATGTTTACACCCCACTTAAAATTAATTTAATTCATCAGGGAGGCAAATGTAACTAGCATATATTTTCCAGCATGTGTTTAACCATGCAGGTGTGCCCACTTGTACCAGTTGGGAGCTGCTGTTTTCTCCATATCCTCCTCTGGTTTGAAGTCCTCCTCCTCCTCCTCCCCATGCACAGGGAGAGCTGCATTCCCGGTTTGTGGGGGCACAGAATGTTCCTTGATGAAGAATCAGGAAAAGTTATTGCTATCTAAATAATTCTGGTTTTCTGAAAGCAAAATTTCTCTTTGGTGCAACATTTCCTAAAACCTTGATGATTATCAGTAATGCTTAGTGATGTGCCTTTTCAGCGATGTAGGCTTTGGGAAGTTTGGGGGATTTTGTGGCTCTGGACACATGAGTAGTTGCTGTGTAAGAGGACCCCACTTCTTCCTCCACTGAGCAAGGTTTGCAGCGTGGCTGTGCTGTGGTGCCAGCCATTGTAGGACTAACCAGCTAGGGGTGTCTCCAATTATACATTTCCTCATACAAACATGAAATCAATACGCTGAAGCAATTAACTAGACTTCATAAACTTCAGCTGGCAAGCTTTCTGGAGTCTGTTCAAAAAAGGCAGCTGGGTTGGCTGAGAGGGAAGTAAGCTCAGGGCATTTCTTTTGTTTAACTGGTGAGGACACAGGCAAGCTGAAAGGGGAGAAGATTTAATTACCTTGTTTCAACCTCAACTTTAAAAAAACTTTAAAAAAATAATTCGAAGATGTCCCTATATCTTCAGTGTTATCAGTGGAGAAATTAGTCTTTTCAACATCTGAGTAGGATTAAAAATTTGCCCTTATTGCCTATCATCACCAACACCTCTTTTTTGTAGGAATCAGTGAGTTAATTCTGGTAACGTCTGGTTTTGCAAATGATGGTTCTTTTGCCTGAAGAGCTGAATGAGATGATGGCTGTTTTGACAAGCAGACCAAAGCTGTCAGGCTCCTTTTCCCTCTAGGTGACTATACTTCATATTCCTGGTGCCAGAGAGTGTTTGACATTTAATTTAGGCCCCTCAGTGCCTGCATATAAAACTTTACTATGATACTAGTGACAAAGTGTCCGAGTGTTGGATTTGACAGACTTTTCTTTCCCTCTCCTGGTACATCCCCATGCCCAGTTTGGGCTGAAAGATCTGACTTGAATTAAGGAGAGGAGGAGATTTAACCCTGATTTTTTTTTTTTAATTAATTGAGAAGACCTTACTTGAAGGTAAATATCTAAATATGAATCTTATTCTGGCTATGAAATCTTTCACTGGCTCACTCCTAAGCTGGCAGGCAGAATTTATTCAGAGGAGAAGGAATGGATGAGGGATAGTGTCAGCAGAAGAGAAGGACCTTCTGTATGTTATTCATCCAATTACTCATTTTCTTACAAAATAGCACATACTGTATTGATCAGTAGTGCATTTCCTGTAGAAAAAAAAGTGCTAGTAGTATCCACAAGGCTGTGTTGTACTGAGGAGGAGATAACTGAATTTTTTTCTGAAATCATGTTTAGCTGCATCTGTGTTGAGGGTGCTTTAGTCTATCCTGCAGGGGAAAGTAGGTCAGGTCAGCAGTTCTCAGAAGGAGAGGTCAGTGATGCCATGGCAGCTTGTCCCCTTTGGGGGAGCATGGGCTGCACTGCTCTGGAGGGCGCAATGGAGGAGCAGATGACAGGGACAATATGTCTGTCTTTCATAAACAGACAAACTTGGAAAGAGCTGAGGTGGCAATGCTGGGGCCCAGGCTGCGTCAAGTCAGCAGTGCATCGTCCTTGCAGTTCCTCTCCCTGGTGCACTTCCACAGGCTCTCTGCAGCAGCAGGAGTTGAAGATTGTGGTGTCAGTGCCTCAGGAACATAAACATGTTATTTTTATGCCTAACATACACATGGTAGCTGTCCTGCCCTCTGATTGCAGAAGGCTGATTTACTCAGTGGTCTTTTAATTGTACAAAAGGCGTCACAGAAACAATCATCTCAGGAGATATAGGGACACAGTGGAAACTGAGCTAACTTCTTTTCTCCTTTTGCCTTCCACCATTTAAAAATGCCCTGTTACTGGGATCAACACCAATGCTTTGTCACTTGTGTTAGTTGAACAGTGAGAAAAAGTTGTGGTGACTCATGCTTTTAATGTGGAGATTAAAATATTATTCGTCAGTTTGTGTTGGAGACAGTTCTGTTAGAAAGCAACTGGGAGGTAAATTCTTCCAGGAAGATAAAAATTGTTTTACAGAGTGCCTGGAATCCAATGTGTTTCCAGTGAAGAAGTTACATACCCAGTCCTACAGCAGAGACTAGAAAGAGTACACGGATAATGTTGGAAGTCTTTTAATTTAAAGTGAGTGGGCATGGCACAGTATGGGGGAATGAATGGATTTTCTCTGAGCAGAACAAACATTGCACATCAGGCTTTCAAAATAGTGCCTGCCTGCATGAAGGCCCCCAGCTCCTTGTGTCACTTCCAACCACCCACTTCCTTTGTAATTGTGTGGAGTGCACTTGTTTCTCTCCAGCTCTTAGAAGTTGATAAGATAGCTATTAAAAAAAAAACTCACCCAAAACTCAAAACAAAAAAATAACAAACAAAAAAACCCCACTGAGATTGCCCTGTTATTCTTGGAGAATCCTGTGGCTGCTTTGGGACATGTGTGATGGAAAAGGTGTGTAGTTGTTTAAGATGTGGTTAAAGCACTGTGAAGAGACAGCTCACACAGAGAGGCTGAAAGTTCACTGGTGAAACTTAGCTCCAGTGCATACTTGTATTCTTGGGGTCAGGAAAAGCCAGTGGAGACTAGCCAGGATCACCACTGCCAGTCCACATCCCAAAGAATCTGCAAACATGCTTCTTTTTTGTTCATTTTCTGTGTCAAGGTTGCTTACCTGCATTCCAGAGCTTTTAATACCTCAGCAGATAGACTTGTGTGAGGGATGTCTGGCAGGTCTTTGCCTTGCCTTGCTCAAACCTCACTCAGGAGTTGTTTTTAGGCTGCTACCACCTTTCTGCAGAAGCTGTTGTGTTGCACGCTTTGTAGTGCTGTGGCAGAATAGCTCATGGAACATGGCTTAGGCTTTTACAGGAGACACACCTCTGTGATAGCAGGAGTGGCTCTAGTGAGAGCAGGAGCTGAGGCAGTGGGGCTTGCAGGGGGCTGTCTGCAGCAGGTTGTAGCCACTTCCACAGCCATCCCATTGGTGCTGCCAGACCAGAACACAGAAACCCACAAAAAATTCAGATGGAAAGATTTTCCAGGAAGCATTTGAAGTCTGCCCTTCCCTCAGGGCAGGATCATTTGTGAAACAGGTATTTGTCTAACCTTTTAATGCAAACCTTCAGTGGTGGTGCTCCACAGCCTCTTTGGGAAATCAGTCCAAGTCTGTTACTACCTTGAGCATTAGAAAGCATTTCCTAATGTCTTTTTAAAAATATTCCTTGCTGTAATTTAAATCCACTATTATTAGCTCTTGAGTATTCCTACCACTACCACCCTCCATTTTTCATTAAGAATAACTATTGCAAGTACTTATTCCTTATTAATAAGTGGCTTGTTCAGTGTTCCCACTTGCAAAAGTGCTTCATACCAGAAGCTCTAACATGAATTTCAGATTACTTCATTAAGTAAAGTGGGGGAGGGTTGGCGGGATCTGGCTGAAGCGATCTAGAATAATTAGCTGTGCTATTAATATGTCAGGCACATAGAAGCACTATATGATAGTGCCATTTATGAAATGACAAAGCAGAAGGAAGACATTTGCCAGTTTTTGGTGTAATTGCACGGGCTGCTGTAAGACTTTTCATTGCCTGAGTGTGATAGCAAAAAGGAGGTGAAGGGGCTGATGAATTGCAAGAAAAGGAAGCATTGGTTACCTTACCTCAGGTACCATAAATGGACATTAGTTCAACCATCAATGGTAAGGGAAGTCATCAGAGTTCTGGTTCTTTGAGAATCTTGAGCAGAGAAAGCATCTGACTTTTTAGTGGACCTAAGGGTAAAAGGTACAGAAAAATAGACTGGAATTTGGGGAACAAAGATTAAGTGCCGCAGAAGGATAAATACACTGAAAGCAGGTCCAAAGAAGAAGGAGTTATGTAAGTAGTTGTGAGGAGGTGCTGAGAGCACAGAATTATAAGGGCTGTGGGAAAGATACTGGAGAGTTTCTCACTACCAGACCAGGAGCTCATGCTTTTGTTGCAGCTGCTGTACAGCAGAGCAGGGAGCAGCAGGGATTAGGTACAGCTAATCCCACACTGCATGAGTTTGGCATGTGCATGTCACTGTTTTGAGTGTTAATTATGACTGGGCAGCATCACACTGTGGGTCTGCTGGGCAGAGCTGCTCTTAAACCATGTGTTTCTTTATCATTTCCTTACTGAGGTTTATTATTTCACAACAGAGAAATTAGAACCTGGTTTGGGATGTTAAATAAATAGATATGCTCTAGCAAGACACAAAGTGTGAGCTGACTGTGTAGAAAATTGAGAACTCTTCAGCTATGTTGAAAAAGAACTGTTGTTCATTATCCCTACTTTATACGTGCCAATCTACCTGGCCACTCCAAGCAAGCGGCTATCAGAAGGTAAAGTGCACATTGTGCTGAGGAGATGCTAAACTGTTGTTACAGACGTGTTTCTGAGGGAACTAAACTGTATGTTAAGCAGATGAACTTGGATATATGTAAAAGACTGTTCCTGAAATTGCTGAGAGGGGGAAATGTTGTAATTACCTGCTTTTTACACTCATGAATGTCTGGACCAGAAATGGAGAAGTGTGTTTGTCCCATCCTGTCAGCTGCCTGAAAGAGCAGGCAGGCTGCCTCTGCCCTCTCTCAAGGACTGCACAAGGTGCAAAGCAACAGAGGTGTGAGAGCCAGGAGACATGAACTCAGTGTCTTGTCAGCCGTAAACTTGGTCTGACCCTGGACAAATCACTCATACCGGGAGCCTGGGTCCCACTCGGCTGCCCAGCGTTGGTCGTGTCACAGAGCTGCTGCTGTGGGCAGTGCCTGTGGATGAGTCCTCCTCAGTTCTGCAGTTGCTTAGTGCAGCTGCTCTGTGTCTCACTTCTTGTATTACGTGACCTGTTGTTCTCAAGTGAAAGATTTCATTTCCTTTCCATAAAGTACAGTAGTTGAAGTCTTACAGGGCTGCATCTTACAGATCCATGAAATTGAGAATAAGCCTCCCTTTGAACAGTCACATTTTTTAAAAACCTAGCAGAACTATTAAAGCTATGTTTACAAAAACCAAAGCAAACCACTAAAACAAGGTAAGTTAACCGTCCATCTGCATTTTCCTCTTTGAGCACCCAACAAGTGTACTGGAAAAGGCATGTGTGGTTTAAAAGCAAAGTAGAATTTGGTGTCCTGATCACTTGCTGGTCCTGATATGTTTTCATTTAGGCTTTACTGTGCTTTCACGGCTTTTGGATAAAGGCTGAGGTCTTTCTCCCCTCATTAATTCCCTGGTCCACTGAGGAGCTAAGACCCCTTTGACAATTTTATGTGGTATGTGTGGAGACTGTGGACCAGGGTGGATGAGGCATTTAGCATCATGTGTGGATTAAAATATGTCCTTGCTACCAGTGAGCGTTGTTATCCAGAGAGCAGGAAGGCGACCCTTGGCTGCAAGGGGGAGTGCTCCTTCACAACAGACAACTTTGCCCAATGGGGGATTTCCAGTATGGGTGATGAACAATGCCAGGTATGGATCTGGTGGAGAAGGGAAATCTCCTCACCTGCTGCTGGCATCTGCTCCAGTAGTGGGGAACAGAACTGCTTCAGCAGGACAGACACAGCTCTTTCAATTTTTTTTTTGTTTTATTTTTACATTCAGTTATTACTTGACAAACTGCCATTGTTTTCTAAAGAACATAAGCAAGAGAAAGCAAGTTACTTTTTTTTTTCCCTTTTTTTTCTTTTTTTTTTTTAACTGTGTATAAAGCAATAAAACTTGGAAGGTACTTTGAGAAGTAGAAAAAAGGTGCTTCACTAGCTTGAGGGCTTTCCTCCATGACATGAAAAAGATGGATCCTTTCCAGGAAGGCATCAGTGCCAGATTCTCCTTACAAAGATTGGGTTTATCTTTCATTCTGGAAAGTCCCATTTAGGCAGCATAAGTGGGAAGACTGCCTGCTTTCTTTCTGTGCATTTTGTTGTAGGTGTGAGTACTCTAATTTTCCAATGCATGCTGTATTTAACCATGCAACAGTTGGTGAGTAATGTAGCAGTCAAAAGTTGTTGAAAGTTACAGCAGTTTTGCAGTAGTGTTGGAAGTAGGTAGCTCTGAAGTGTAAGACATGGTGCTGTCACATTGCTGCCAACTCCCTAAATTCTCAGGAAGCTGCATACAGCGCCTCCTGCAAGAGAGATATTAAATTTAAATTCAGATTGGAAATGTGTAGTTATTCAGCTATCCCTGTGTGCAGAGAAAATTTTCAGGTATGTGCTACACAAGCATCTGAAGCTCCAAAAACAATTAGCTGACAAGCAGATACCCAGTAAGTGCCACTGAGAAATACCTCCACCTGACTTATCTCTATTTTTTTTTTATTCTCTCAAATAAATGAAGAGAAAAGCTGGACTGAAAATAGTGTGAGGATTGCAAATTCTCTCAAGGCATTGCCCTTACTTAGAGTAATCAGGTTTTACTTTGGGAAGAGCTCTGTGTGGAAGGTATTTTTGGCACTTGGTTCCAGTTACCTAATTAAACTTCTCGAAAAAACAACAACAAAATGCATCACCTCTGGAGCAGACCAGAGCTTTGGAAAGCAGCCAGATAAACTGACTGAGAACAAATAGAGAAATTCTCATTCCAAGTTTATAAACTTTAAAATCTGGATGGGGTAGGTCTCCAGTGATTTGTTGAAAGGGCAGGGCAGGAAGAGGATGTCCCCTTGCTCTTTTGCTTACATTTCTCCTTTTCAAAACAGCAGCCATTCAGATAAGTGTCTGAAATCATGCTCCTGTCTTGATTTTTATTATTAGATTTCCACTTTCAATTCCATTGCTCTGGTGAGCTCTTACTGGAAGATGCTTTGTGAGCAGTTGTGAAGAGAACTTTCCACAGAGGCTTCCACGAGTATCTAACCATGTTAATTTGAAGTAAACTGGTAGCAGAGAAAGTTATGTGCTAGTAGCAGTCTTGCCCATCAGTCAGTGTTAACCTGTGCCAGTTCAAAGATGCTCTCTGTGGATACCATCTAGCATGACCTATAAAGGATTTTGTTCTTCTGTCTCTGTTGCAATTGCAGTAAGAAATTTTAGTAGTACCCCTATTAAGGTCACCTCAACACTCTGTCCTAAGCAGTTCTAAGCAGATTATATTATTACCAAATAACAAACATTTTGCCTGAAATTTTCTGTCTGAGCTATCTCACCATGTTATTATTTTTAGTTGTCATCCAGACAAAAAAATGTCCAGCCTTTTCCAGCAACGGACCTAGGAGGAGAGCATTGCTTTACATTAAACCAAATGGGCAAACACATCTTGGCAGCTGCCTTCTCATGAGCTAGTGTCCTGAAAGCATGTTAGCCAGTTCTGGGACTTGGCACTCTGCAGTCATGAGTGACCATTTCCCTTTCTGTGAGAATTTGCCCAGTTTTAAGCCATATTGTGTGTATGCAGCACTGATTTCCAAGTTTTCTTGCTGAACATTAAGGTTTTCTGTTCACTGAAAGGCTAAACCAGACCCCTCAGTTACCACTGACCAGCCTGCTGAGGAGCAGAGCAAGTGAGGATGGACATGCCATGCTTTAGTTAGAGACAGGGGAAGAGACAGGTCAGAAGCAGTCAAGCAAGTAGGAGGAAAGGCAGGACAGCCTGTGCCTGAGAAAGTGTGCCATGTCCTACATCCTCTGAGAGGAACTCATGATTGCTGTCAGTCAGGATCTTAGCCTGCTCTGCTGCCAGAGCTTGCAGCCTGACTCTCCCTCTCTCTTTTGCCATGTTCCTACTGGGCAATCCAGATAAAATTACCCAAGTTTTCCCCTGCATCAACTGCCTGATCCAGCTCCCCATGACATGACATGACATGGCATTTCAAAGGAAGCAGGAGTATGGGCTGAGGAGGCTGCACTTCCCTGCAGGCACATGTCCTGTAGAACTTGCTGGCAGTTAGTGCAATTGAACTCCACTGGCAGTTTGCTTTATTCTTCTCCACCTGATCAATACAAAGGCCAACTACTGTTACTCCTGTAAGATGATGTGTTTGCCCAAGTAAAGGAGGTCTGTGAAGCAGGTTGGTAGGCAAAGCATTGCCGTTGATCTCCCAGGGTGACAATATGAGATCATTTTAGAAGATTTTGTTCTGTGGGGTTTTTTTCAGAATTTCTTCTTGCAGTTAATTTTGATTTTGACTTATATATGAAACATATGTAGAAAAGATCATTATTGAGACTGCAAGTAGTTTTGGCCATGGTAGACCTGCTCTGAGATTAATGAGGTTAGAGAAGAATGAAAGTTACTGAACACCTTCATGTTTCTGATAGAGGTCATACTGTATGGAGTGGATGGAATAGCAAAGGAGAAAAAGATCTAATGATACAATTAAGGCAATTACGCAAGTTGGTATAGGGAATTCTTTTTCTTCTCATCTCTGCCCCCCCCCAAAAAAAAATTCCAATGGATACTTGAAGAATATATCCTGATTATCTTAACTGAACAATTCTAATATTTAAACATTATAATCCTCTTTTTACATTTCCAAAATGCCCAGCCCTCTCAGCAGTTTCTTAGAAGTTGACACAAAGGTATTCCTTTCATTTGTGACTCAATTCTTAAAGTGAGAAGAGGACCCTGTTGGGAGGTTATGTCCTTTTGTCCAGAACACTAAGTCCCAAGTAGACCCTGAACAGATGAGATTTTACCTCATGTACTCTGCTCAGCTCAAGTGCATGTAGGTGAAGGAGGAAATTAGATCAAAGCTTCTATTTTGCTAAGTCTATGTTCTCTGTATATACAAGGTACAAAGATGGTCTCTGCCCTGAGGACCACTGGAAGCCACTCTGAAGAAAGGTCACACTCCTTTTGTCTGCAGTTTTTTTCCCTGAGTTCAAGTATCTTTGCACAATTCACAGAACTGTAAGGATACTGCACTGTGCTCTTTGTGGGGTGACCCAGGAAAGTAACTCAAACTGCATTGAGTGAAAATGGTGGTGCATGCTTCCTTAGGTGTCCATGTGGAATATATTGTACCAGGGCCTGGTAACAGCAGTTTTAAGTGAGTTTTGCATATAGAGTAAGTTTTGGATAAGAGGATTGTGTTAAAAGACTTGACAGAAAAAGCCTTCTGGGGCAGAATTCCTGCGTTCTGAGATGATTTTTCTTCTGATAATGAAGGAAGTAAGATGTCCATTTTGGCACTGTTGCACTGGAAATGCTACTTTCCCCTAGAGCAGCTACTCACAAACCTGGTCCCGCCACTTACCTGTGGATAATGTGGAGAGCAGCCTCTCCAAGTTTCAGTTCATTATCACATCTCACCTCACACCTTTATGAGCACCTTTTGACAGAGAAGTCTGAGGTCACAGGGTTCAGAAGACATGCTGTTGCCTCTGCAAGCTTTTGCTCTTCTTCCAGAGGAGAATCTGAGACTGTACATTTGTAGGACATGTTGAAATGCCTGTGTGAAGAAAGGTGAACATGGTATATAGGCACTGGGTGGAAACTCCCCTTTAGGGACTGGGATAAAGGGAAAAAGTTATCAAAGTGCTCATCATGTTTCATGCAGAGCAATTTGGGAATATTGGAGTCAATACAGGAACTTAGTTGCAGAGAGTATTGACAATCTTCTTTCCCTAGTAGATTCTCCTTTCCACAGAGAAGAAGAAGGTTTTGTGGTTTACCCCCAGGATCTTCTGGATCATGAGACAGTCTGTCTTTTCAGGCTTCCTAAGTAACAGTGAAGAGTTGTGGGATTTTTGCTTTATTTCTGGGGCTACATCAGGGTGTGGAGCCTACATTGCCCTAAACCTTTGGGGCTGGTACTGGCTATTCATTATAAAATGCTAAATGTGTGCTTGTATTTCCCTAGGATGTTTGTTTTGCCATAAAATGCAATTAATGACTATATCTCAAGGAGGTGTTTTATTGCGTGAACAGTGTGTGGAAAGGGGAGAAAAATACTTCTTGTTCATATGCCAGTGGTATGTGTGTGGTCTTAGCATCAAGGTCTGAACTTTGAGAACACCGTGATTTTCTTTGCTATGTACGTATAGGCATGTAGGTAATACTTAATTAATTGAAATACGAGGGACAAGCCAAAGTGGAGAAATGTGTGGAGAATACTGTATTTTAATGGATTTCAAAAGATGTCCTATCTGAGAGGTGTGAATTTATGCATTTCGTTTCAGGCTCCTGTTCAGAATGAATATTCACCAGGATTAGCAGCATCTTCTGCACGCGAGGTATCAAACCAGGCTGCCAGTGTAATGAATGCATTCCTTTTGTTCTCTGGTTTGAGACTCGTTCTGTCAACTCAATGCACTTTTTAAAAACTTCCTATTTATTTATGTGATGCCAATTATCTGCTGAGGTCTGTAGACACAGGCTAGATACAAAAAGATGGTCAGTCATTTCACTGTATTCAGGAATGGTTTGATCCTGTAAGCAGAATGACTCCTAATTGGCCTCTGGCAGGACAAATTTGCCTCTGTCAATCTAGTGAAAAAGAGTTTTAGTTTGGCATTGAACCCTGTGCTTTCATTTCCACAAATATCAGGATTGAGACATATTTCTCAAAGTCCTTTGTTTAGAGATAAAGGCAATAAATTAAAAATATGTTTACTAGTCTTGCATATTCTGCTCTACATGGGGAGTGGGGAAATAAGTGATAAGAGGAAACTGTTTATTCATACCAGTCACTCTGATGAAACCAGAAAATCAGTCATAATATTAAACTTCATGTCCCTGGACCTTTGTGACCCAGCATAGAATATGCTCTGACAAGGAAGAAAATCAGTTCCACAGGCTTTACATTTAGCAGCATGCTGAACCTGTAACTGCTATGTTTTGTTTTGTTCATTGATTATTTTTGCTTGATGTGTTATTAAAGTTGTGACAATCTAAGGACATATTTTATGCAAGGTTTGTAGAGGTAATATACTGCATTAAACAAATAAATACAGCTGGAAAAGCCAAAGATGCTTTCAAACACTCAGTCAGCACTTAATTATGACTTGCGTGCCCAAAAGCCTCTCTGCTTCTTCCAGCTCTACTGTTTGGTCTTATCTGAGGTTATCCGTCTGATCACAAACCCTGGTACTTACAGGCCACAGGAATCTTGCTGATTTCTCTTGGCTAAGGTACAGACCCTGCCTCTGCCCACTCATATATTTTTTCCAGGAACAAATGAACAAAATGGATTTTTCACCAAATAATTTTTTGTACGTAAGATAGGAAGCCTTGAAGCAGTGAAGGAATGGTACAGTTTTGTTGGAAAAATAGACCTCCACCCTGCTGCTGCAACTGTTTCTAACTACTTTTTACCATGAGGCCATTTTTTAATATTAGTTGTTAAAACCTTCCAAAGTAAAATCAAATTACTTTAATGAAGTTTCCTTTTACTATTTGTAGCCAAATTGATAGTAATTGAGATAAGAAGTTTGGAAGTGGCCATTATCTGGTAATTGACCACGTCAGCTTAGTTAAGCCTTTAGCAGCTTTAGCTTATCTTGCCTCTATATCCCCCACTCTCAAGTCATGTGTTAATTCCTAGACAATATTTTTTTATGTCTCAGGATATTTTCTTCTTTGCTTCCCAGAATCTTCTGTAGGACTCTACATTTGATGATGTTCTCAGTAAGAACAGAAATTCAAAAGTACCCTGAAGCACTGGTGTATTGTGGGTTCTGTCAGATGACAGGGATTTGCTTTCTTCTGGGTTTGGTAGCAGATCTGTGCTGTATCCCAAGAACTGTGAGAGCTGCATTTATAGACGATCCTCATCCTTTTTCCAGAGGCTGACTCACGCAAGGAAGGGGATAATTTTCAGGGTGAAATTCTCCCCTTAAAGGCACAATCCAGTGTGGACTCAGTTCTGAGGCCATGCCCAAGAATACAGCCAAAGCCCAGTTATGTGTTTCAGCTACACTTTATCTGTGCAGTCCTTTGAAGACAAACAGTGTAGGCTTTATGAAAATATATTTTTATTCCTAAGATATGCAGGTAACCTAGAGAGGCAAAAATGTATATTCAGCAGCAGTAGTATTGATAAACTCTCTGGCAGGAGGACTAGAATGTTCTCCACCTTGAGAACCTGCAGGAAGCTGTGACTCCTGCTTCTCTGACTGTGGTGCTGACTGGACTCCATGTCTGTGTGGCAAATCTGATCAGCAGAAACCTAAAGTCATCCCAACACCTGCCTTCAATGAGGTGGCCTTGCTCAAACCTGAAGTAAAGAACAGATGGCTTACTCTCCTTTAGCTTGTATCAGCATTAAATATGTTCATAAATGCCACTAAGTATCCTGGTTGACAAGCCATGACATGAGTAATAATGCAGGACAAATTGTGCAATCACATTTAGAAGCCCACATATTGTCAGTGGTTATGAAGGGTGAAAAGCCAGAAGTCTTCAGCCACTAATTACATGATTTCTGGCATATTGTACATAAAATTCTTGAGTGCTGCTATGAAAGAGTGTTTTATCATTTTTATAACTCAGATGACAAATGGAGACACCCAGCCATTGAATGTTCACCTATAGTCCAGTACATATATATATATAGTCAGTATATGGCCATCCTGACTGCCAGGGCACTGTTGATTCATATTCAACTTGCCATCAACCAGGACCACCAGGTCCCTTTGAGTGGTGCTGCTCTTCAGTGTCTTGTTCCCCAGTCTGTCCATATGTCCAGCACTGCCCCATCAAAGTTCAGAATTCAGCACCTGCCCTTGTTAAACTTCATCCAGTTGGTGACTGTTCACAGTGAAAAAATTTTGCAGAGGGCAGCAAGACTAACAGCTCCAACTAACTGAGTTTCTTTTTATTCCTCAAATAGGCTTGTCTGCTGATCACCTTCCATTAGTAAACTTGTCCCTAGAGTTGGCACTATATACAAACCAAAGCCTTCCGTGCCCCTGTGTTGTCCTCAGTTATGTCCTAGAATGTGGTTTTCTTTCTGTTTTTTTAAGGGGAAATGTTATGCTTTCGTACTTTTTTATTGCCTGCTCACTTTGGTGCCAACTATTGATGCCGGTGATTTTTGTATTTTTCTTTTTATACACTTTTTATATATTTTTGTACCCTTTCCCTTCCCTGTTACCCTCTATACACACTCCCTGTACTCTGCACAAACACTCCTTGTACTTTAGTCCTTCATGTTTACAACCCTTGTAGTCTGATATTTAGCTTAGTTTGGGGTCCTGCAAAGCGAGGAAGACCAAACATTCATATTATCTCAGAACTAGAGGCTCCAACCTGTTCTCTCTTGGAATGTGTTTTTGTAAACTAGGCTGTAGTCTCATTTGGGGGGGGTTTCATTAGAATAGGGAGCAATTATTCATTTATTAAGTTTCTTATTGGGAGATTTTAGGTAGATATGCTAATTTTGTGAAGTCTATAAAAATCCGGTACGCGTTGTACGGGGGGTCCCCGGCTTGTCGTTCACTCCATGGCGTGTTTTCCACCTTTGATGAGTCTGGGCACCCAGGATCCTATTAAACCGAGGTAAATTCCCTTTTCCCACTACTCCTGTGTCTGCTTCATATTTTTACCAGCCTGTTTAAGCCATCACTATTAGGTAGGTAATATTTTAATTGGATAAATTACTATCCAA
The DNA here is from genome assembly GCA_013397895.1 of Origma solitaria. NCBI lineage: Eukaryota > Metazoa > Chordata > Aves > Passeriformes > Acanthizidae > Origma > Origma solitaria. The sequence goes on from VZRL01000726.1 coordinate 2,204,140, forward strand.
AATTCACTTACAGATGAATTTCACAGCTCATGCACCTGAAGTGAGTCTCCTGTGACACCTCTGGTTCTATAGTTCTGGTCTGAATCAAAACCATGAAGATGTTTGGGAGAAACCATGATTGTGGGAAGGAGAAGAGAAGCCTATCTAAACGTTTTGGAAATGTACAGTTTGTTTTGACCTTGAAAACTTTAAAAACCTGTGATGTGGTTTCTATGTTTTTTCCCAGACAGCTTTGTCTTTTCCACATTAACCATTTTACTCATCAATTTGTTTTCCTTTGTCTTCCACTCAGCAAAAGCTTCATAAAACCCTTGCTGTTCATAGTTTCAATATCTGTTGCAAGATGAGGAAAATTGCTCTGTTTACATCTGAAAGCAACCCAAGTGCTGGATACACATGTATAAATCAGGGCTTCTGGTTTCCAAGCCAGAGCTGCAGAGCCTGTTCTTCATACGAGGCTCCTAAATTCATGTTTAAATTAGTGTTAAACCCATAAAATGACTGTGCAAAGACTTGAATATCTGTGCTCTCAATATGGAATTTAAACAAATTCTCATGTAGTCAATCAAAGTTCCATAGGCAGGGTGAGTACCTCTTTTACTCAGCGCTGTGTAGGTGCTTGGGAAGAGAACAAGAGAGTCAGCAGTTCAATATCAGTATTTCCTGAGGCTTATATATTTCAGCTGGAAGCTTATAATCGCAATACATGCATTTCTAATTCATATAATTCTTTTAACTCAGTCCTCCAAAACTCAGCCCTGCCGAAATTCAGTTCATTGGACATTCAGTTCACTGGTGTTACAGCAGTAAAAGTTGTAAGAAACTCAAATTTGAAAGAGCCCAGCAAGTCTGCACTGGAACTTTAACTTTTCTTAATACTCTAGGGAGAGGTTAATTCTGCTCAATCACCTTTTATTCACCTAGAGCATAAAAGGAACTGCAGACACTTTAATATCTGAATTGAAAGGTTGTTGAGTCACCATTATATCTCTGTAGTCTTTGTTCACTTGCTATTTTGCAGCTGCTTTTACCATTATTCACTGAGTTGCCACAGAAATCCCTGATAGTGGTACTAAGAGATTTTTATTTCCCTAGCAGTGGGAAATAAAGTGCTGATCCAAATCATTACTGCTAGCACCAGGGGGCTTTGCATTTAAAGTGCAGGTTGTACAGTAGAATTTGTAGCAGCAAGTGACTGTCTCCAGGCATTTGGGAGCATATACTGGGTTATGTGTGTGAAGGTCTCTACGATTTTGAAAAAGACTTTATAGGACTTCCATGAAATATGCCTTGTCTGGGACTTGACCCCTTGCCTACTACCATATTATAAGTCATTAATAACTTTTCAAGTATTTTATCATAGCTTTACATTTCTGCTATATGAGCTGAACTGGATTTCCTCTTTTGTGCAAGCTGTAATTTGTGAGTATTACCAGATTAAGTTGCACTGTCCTGTTCATCTCACATGAGGATGTCATGGAAGAATACTATATATCTCTATGTATTCTATTCTATTCTATTCTATTCTATTCTATTCTATTCTATTCTATTCTATTCTATTCTATATTGTGGAAAGGTATATAAGCAAGGTAAGTACTTCATGGATCCCAAAGTATCTTGTACACTTTGGAATGGTACACAGCCTGGAGTGCCAAGGAAAGACAGAACAGGGTTTTGTTACCTTTACCATCCTACATCTGAGAAGAAACAGCAGGGTCATAGGTTTTGGGTCATAAATGGCTTTACCATGTGGGCCACTGGGTTTCCAGTTCAGAGTCATGGGCTCAGCTCTTCCAATATAATCACATACAGTGCACCAAGGCACCTATAGATTTCCACACCATAAGGAAATTAGGAAAATAAAGTAGTCTGAGGGGACTTTCCCAGTCTGCTTGAAATAGTGAGGAGAAGTTGATCCTTTATTCTGTTCTTCTTCCCAGTGTGCATGAAGAGAGGAGCAAACCAGAGCAGCTGTGTGCTATGCCAGATGTCCCAATTATCCATATGGCTGCAGGGAGCCATAGCAGCAATGTTACACAGTAAGTTCAAAAGACACTTTAAGCCATTTTTTCCTGTTCAGATGAGTAATACTGGATAAAAAAGACATCATTCTGGCCTGGGAGTTTGATAATTAGTGTACTTAATCATCACATTTAATTTCATAATCAGTTTGTTCAACTGTGAGAACTCAAAGCACGTTGTGTCCAGTCAGGCCTTTAATGACCCGCTTTCTGACAAAGCAGTCAGTAGCCTATACAGGAGCTGGCTTGCTCTTTTCAAAACCAAAAGAGCAAATCAGTACATGTGTTAAATCTAGAGACTCCAGAGCAGTTCAAACAGTGTCCCACTAACTGGGCCCTGATGTGTTAGGAATTTGGATTCCCTTATGTTACACAGAGCCTTTGATCAGGTATCAAGCAAATTTGCACCTGGTACCTAAAAGCAATTGATGATGCACAGAATTATTCTTTTTGTTGCTCAAAAGGAAAGGAAAATGATTTTTAGAATGGTTCATGGGTTTGGAGGAGAGGTAGAAGAAAAATATTTTGTATATTTTCTTCTTTATTCAAATAAGTACATCGATGTGATTCTTGCAATGGTGCTTGCAACTGAAGCTCAAGTGTCTCTGTGAAGAGGCTTCACAGAGCAAAGTCAAAGCAATGAAATGGATTGCAAACTGGATCTCACTTGTGTGCTCCTCTGAGTTCAGAATTAAAATGAACTACAAACAAATGTAACAGTGTTTCCCTTACCCATTTCTCCTGTGAGAAAGTGAAATAAGAAAGACACGCAGCATAATAATGAAAAGAAAGCCATGTTTTTAGAATTCTATCTCTCATACCCAGAAGTCTGGTGAATAGTTTCAGAGAAGGGGTTTGATTTCTAAGAACCCAACTGGTTCTTTTCTTGTCCACAGGCTTTTTGTTTTGCTCTGTATCTCAGGTCTTTTGCAAGCCTTTCCCTCCTACAAGGGTAAAAAATAGTAGGGTGAGTGAATATACACAGCCAGATGTCTGTCCTTGCCCTGATGAATGGTGAGGAATTAGCAGCAAGAGGAGAAATTGTCATCATTCATGTAAAGGCCAAATAACAATAATAAAATTATCTGTAAGCAAAGGTGGCTTAATGTAATATCTTTCAAACTGTTGTCCACAAGGCTTCAGCTGGTCTAAAAGGTGATCTGAAGTTGAAGTTATCTGAGCTGTGCTGAGTTATGCTGTTTAGTTGCTTAGTTATGCAAAGCACGTTAAATTGCATGCCTGCTTTCATTTATGTACCATAATTCCTTTCCAGATTGTCCAAGTATTTAGCAATCAATGACTGCTTACTGCAGTTCTGTCACTGTTTTCTGGGTGAGAACAGTGGAAAGCAGGGAAAAAGGTGTTTTTCATGTGTGCCCACTGCAAGAACTCCAGTCTGCGCAAATTTTGTGTGATTGATGCAGTTACGATCACCTGATACAAGTAATATTAATTTGTTTTGTAACATATATGGCTTTGGAGAACATTGATTCTCTTCTAATACTTTAGACCTCTGGTTTTGTTGACATGACTGGAGTTCGTTCTTATTGGAATGGATTGTGAGAAGAAAGAATCTGTCCCTATGTGTTTTGCAGCATTTGCAGTTTAATTTAAACCCTGCTGTGAAAACGAAACGGGATCTCTGAAATGCTTGGTATCATAAGGCTTCTGGTATTTACACACCATCTGCTTCAATACACAATGGATAGCTGATCAGCTCCTTTCTGTAGCAGCAGGTAACATGGTGTTCCTGTGAATGGACAATATTGGTCCCAGTTCTCTGCTAGTGTAAGAGGAAAGAAAACAGGTGTTAGAGAGAGTGTACATGTATATTCATTCTTCCTAAATTTCCATGATCATATATTGTTGTGCTACCTAAACACAGCAATAAATGCATTTGGCCTGTTAGCTCCTTCGTGACCCAGCCATCTGTAAGGATGATGCCCTCAGCCAGCAGACTGTAAGGTCTTGTCTCCCCTAATGACAGCAGAAGAAAACTGTCCTGTAGCTAAATGTTTGGTTCAGAAAGAACAGTTTTCTAAAGTTCTGAATCTAACACCCTTGACTTTCTCTTTTCTCTCTCTTCTCTTTTTTTTCTTTCTGCCTGCAGAGCCAAAATGCAGAACGCAGGCAAGAATACTTTCCCCCCCGCTGTTCTATTCCAGTTTTATTTGATATCAGAAATTCAGTTTTGAGAGGAGAAGCTTTTCAAAACTTGTATGGGCCAAGAGAGAGACTGGTCATAGCATTAATGTTGTAAAACCTTCTAATCCAATTTGTGCCAAAAGGTGCTTTTTGTTAAAAATGCCCAAACATATCTAAAAGCAGGCTGAAATGGTTTGTTCTTAGCATGTGTTATGCATCCACAGGTCCCATTAGCTTTGTCTGGCCCTGTGCTTTGACTTTTGATTATTTGGGAACCAGTTTTTACACTACATTCTTTTATGCCCGTCAAGAACATTTAGACTGGAGTGGGAAAGAAAGCTTCTCATCCTCAGATAAGCACTTGACCAAAAGAGGTGAGACAACAAGGTACCAAAGAGTTCCAGCATTGTAGTGATTATTAAAGGAATTGTGTTCTTGAATCAAGAAGAAGCTTGCAGAGGGAAATATGAGCTGGTGGACATAAAGTGTTTTAAATTGCTGTGTTAAAAAGGAAAAATTTAGCAAATAAAGTTCTTGAAGTCTTAGGTGTTTGTGGGTATATTTTCTTCTGTTTGCAGTATTACTTTCAATTTTATAGCTATAAACATAAGGAAACCCAGCTGGATGATGACCCATTGGTTACTAGTATTGTGTATCACCTGTATTCAGTCTGAAATATATTCCCTTAAAAAAGAGGAAATTAACAAGCACAAGAATATGCGAAACAAGCATTATATAGGATGCTCCCTACTACTTTCTATTTTTTATCCTTTTTTTTTTTAGCATCTCCATCCTCTTATTTGTCTGCTTACAGAATTGTTTGTGCACAAGTCCATCTGCTAATGTTGCATCTGAGAAAAAATGAGGACTCATCTGAAGAACATTCGATGTGTCATTTAGGAATCTTTTTTTTTTTACTAATGTCAGCTTATCAGCAATATTTAAGCTGCAAGTTCGTAAGCTGACCTGCTGAAGGGCTCTTTCTAGTTCTTTTTTTCCCAGATTCCTGCTGGACTTTTAGAATGCCTTGATGTTCCACACTGAACAGCCTAGTTTAATTCTGCACGGACACTCAATGTCCTTAGTTCCCCCAAGGAAACTGGTAGCAGTTATAGACCAGTCCAGCTGAGACACAGGATGGGTGCATAACTTTCTGAGGACCCACTCTCTTCTACCTGGATGAAATATTGGAGTTCTTTAACTTGTGGATAGATTGAGCTGAATTCTGTGGTGAAAATGAGTTGATGAAGGTAACTGTAGGATGGAGATAAAGCAGATCTTCCTGTTATATCCTTGTGGGACTCTTGCTCTGGTGCCATATGTTTTAATGCCATTTTGAGACTAGAGCCCGGGAATAGGAAAGAGTGCTAACTTCTTAGAAGCCAGTGATGGAGTGCTGCCTCCGCAGAGCAGCCCTGCTACACTTGTTGGCGCTAATTAGTTTGTGTCTGTTGAGCTTCCTTATGACACAGTCTGTTCTAATTAACACTTCCCTGTAGATTGCTGCTGAACTCCAGAAATCTCATTCATTTGTGACACACATTTCACCATCCCAGGGAGACAAATTTATTTTGTTGACAAAGGTGCTGATAACACTATCAGACTGCAGTTTGATGTGTGCCTCAAAGATGGAGTGAGGTGACAAGACAGCCTGAGTGGGAGAATGAGTTAAAAATAACATTCAGAATTGCAGCTGTAGTTTGTCTACCAGGTTGAATTGTTGAGCCCCAGACCATGTGATACTTTATTGGCTACAGACAATCATGGTCAGTGTTTATCCCTTCTATCTCTCCCTCTTTATTCTATGTAGTAACATAAAAGGATACAATAGATGCAATTGCTAGAATGAGAAGCTCAGAAATATACATATACTGTGTATATATTTATAGTTAAACACGCTATATACAAATCTCTGTCTCTCTCTATAGTCTATATATATAGTTTGCCTTAAAAAAAAATCAGGAGCTACTCTGTAAGTTAAATATAAGCCTTGCAAATGGAATATAGCTGAAACTACTGCAAAATTTGGATCAGAGGCAGCAGCACCTAGGGATCTTGCAACAGGTTTTAGAAATATTTTGTAACTAAATATGTGAGACCTTTTTTGCATGGGCTGTGGCACCTGTCAGTGAGGCTGGCTGCTGCAAGGAATAATTGCAAAAAGCTGTCTGACTCCATAGGTACAATGAAACAGCATTGGATTAGGAGACCTGTGCTATTTCTAGCACAGCAAAGAACTCTGGAAATTCTGGAAAGTCTTCCCCTGCCAACGTAACTCCTCCTGCACTCAGAGCAGAGCCACAGTGTATTCAGGCTGAAGCCTATCTGAGAGTGGGAAGTGCTGGCTAAGAGTTGGGTCATTTGGTTCCTTCGACTAGGAGGAGGCACCAACTAGAATACACCACCCTTCTAGGTCACATGATCTACTCTATGTGAAAGTCCATAGTTTATAGTTACAACCTCTGAAGTTAGGAGTTTGTATGGGTGTTAGTGTGAGTCCTTCCTGAGATCGGCTTTTCCTTGGTGTTCATGGTCTTCTCTGCATCTTATATTGTTCCCTTCTGAGCAGCTTTATGTTTTACTGCTGTTCTGTAGCATGACAAAAGCTCCTCTGGAAATGCAAAAGGCAATTTTTCTGCCTTAATGGCTAACTCAGAATGATGCGATTTTTGCCATTTCTCTTCAATTGCCTGCAATGTAACAAATACCTCATCTCATAGCATGGTTTCCTCTAGCTATTTCTGTGTTGGCAATGCTCCTGTACTGTGGTATGCCAGAAACTATACTTTCTTACCACATTCTCATTTGCCTGGGTCCAGTTCTAAGCATCACATACATCCCTGAGAAAGATGAAGAGACCAGAGTAAAACTGACAAGGGCAAAATGAGGCTTGAACACCCTGGTGCAATACGTGGTATAGAAAGCTTGCATGGAGTTCTCTAAATTTTGCTGATATTGATCTCTAATTCTGTTTTTTATGACCATGGGTTGCTTTTGCAGCCCCACTTACACAGACTTCAATTTTATATATCAAGAATGATCTCTGTTGTTAAAATAACTTGCAAAAGTGACTTTGGGCACCCATTCAAACCTGGACTGCCTTTGGGGAGTCCAAGCCAAGCTAAAGCTTTCTTCCTCACAGTAATGAGATGTTAAGAGGATCCCAACAGAAGAATAAATTATGAACCAGAACAATCTGCTCACCTTACACAGACCAGTACTGAGTTAATAGCTTAGCTTTGCCACTGGGGAATGGTTATCCATTGACTTCCCATCTGCCTGCCTTCTATCTCAGCTTGATTAGAAATGGCTTCAGATGTGCATGGAAATGGAGATTTAACTAATTATTAGTCAATTTTAAAGAGTTTTTGCAAAGAGAGGCTGTTTGAACAGGAAGCTTCCTATTTTGAAGAAACATTTTTCTATTTCTGCTTTTCTCAAGTTTTCTTTCTGTTCAGCTTGGCTTTGCCCTTCTGCTTAATCTGAAAGGAAAATAGTAAATTATGGCAAATGTTGCAGAAAAGTCTGTCAGCCCAAGAAAAAAATCTTCCTGAGATCATGAAAAGGCAAATGGTTTGCTTGATTTGATGGCAAACACTTACCCTGTGTTTTACATCTCAAGAAGCAATATCGCAGCTCCCAGGCTCCATATAATGCTTATGTCACTTTTCCTATGTAAGTATAAGCCATATTCTGCTTTAGCAGTAAATTGTATTTAAAAAAAAAAAAAAAAAGGCATGAAATAATTTGAAACTTGAGCAGTAACATCTTTGCAGTTTGCAGGTGCTAGAACACAGACCTTCAGTGTTTCCTGTGCTAGGACTCCTCATGGAATGATAGCCTCACTTTAGAAACACCACTCTGCTCTTGCAGAGCTGATCAGCTTTCCCATACTCAGAATAGAGGCCTGCTTCCTCTCAGGCTGAGGTAAAAACAGTGTAATTCAAAAACTAACGAAAACAGTTCCCAGCTTCCATAGGAATACATAACAGGAGATTCAGGCTTCTGTTTTTACTTTAATAATAGCAACATCTAATTAAGATAAGCAACATCTTCTGCTTTGAAGCATCTGTTTCATTAATCCTTTACCTGCTGCTGTGCATGAGACACACAAAATGCTTCTCCAGCCGCTTTGTGGCCCAAAGAGTAAGAATGTTACTTCAGCCACTTCTATCCATTTAACAGATACTGGTCCATTGCTCATTTGTCACATTATCTTAATTTCAATGCACTTGTGAAGAAACACAGGCATGTGGCATGAGGCTAGGGAAGCATGGGATACGGGAGCATACCCATTCATCATTCAAATGGATGTTGAGGCATTCCTGTAGGACTGACACAAGAAGGTCTCTCACGTGGCGGATAACCTGAGCCCTTTTCCTCTTCTCTCATGTAAGAGAAAAGCATTTTGTATTAATTTAGGCCATTTTTCTTTTGATTTAATTTCTAGTAAAGCAGAGTAGTAATTCTTTTTGAGAGTTAATAGCTCAGTAATCACAGCTCTCACTCTGAAAACTTGATCATGTTTCTGACAGACTCCTCCAAAACAGTGCATGTGAAGTGGCCTGTTAATTGCTTATTGTATTGATTTAATGAGGCCATTTTTCTTTAAGATGATTTGGGTTTAACAGAAATATTCATGTCTGTATTTTCTGCTAGCATCTTCAGTGGACTTGCCTGCATGCCACAAACTTCTTAGGCATACGTTTTGCATGTTAATTAAATGGGGAGGAATATCAGCATTCACAACAGGCAGCAATAAAATCTGAAGTAATAATACTTTGCTCTGTGTTATGTGCCTGACACAAGGCACTTTGCAGAAGACATATCTCATTCATTTGACATATAGAGAAATGGAGACTGGGAAGTTTTGCTAAATTTCTACAGGTAACCATGGCAGAAGCCAAAGATTTCAGAGTTCTTGGCCAATTTCTCAGGTAAATAGCACTTTTATTATATCTTTCTGTTCTTGGTCATGTTGTTCAGTACTGCCTTGGAGGAAGTGAGATTTTACAGTAGCTCCAGTTCAAACTTTGGTCCACTATGGACAAAGATCTCTGAAGGGTGTTTACAGATGCCACAGCTGCTCAGTTGTCTTCATAGTGAAGAACTCTACTCTGCTTGTGTTCTCATGGTGAAGTGCTGAAAGGTTGTTCAGAGCAGCAGGCAACCAGGCAGTGTATTATGCTGCTTTTTGAAGAGCAGCAGAACACACAGGATGTGCAGCCCTGTCAAAGGGTTTCAGTAAACGCCTCAGTGCAAGTCCTCTGGCATGTGTGGGCTATCTTCCTTTCTCGTGTTGACTGTTTATTCAAAAGTAGCTCAGGTGTTGGGAAACCAATAGTAACTTGTAGTCTGCTGTGTGCAGGCCATGCCTACATCATCTTTGAAGCAACCTCATCTTCCATGTCCTGAGAGCACCCCAGTCAGTGCACCCTGGGCAGACCTCAGGAACACTCCATCCATCCCATTGTAGTATCCTCTGGAGGGCTGGAGGACCCCTCGCCAAGAGCACCCATGGTATATAGACTTACTCTACACACTGTGATTGACTCTTCAAATGCTGAGGCAATTTTTTAATGAGCACATTGGTTTCAGTTTTAAAATGTTGCTCAACCCACTTTGCACATAGTTAATAAAGATCATTTTACAAGGGCTCTTTCAGAGGGTGACCTGCCAGTATGGATGTGGCAAAAATCTGTAATGATGGTCTGACTTGTTTTAATTATTGACCAGTGATCTCTCTTGATTTGTGAGGGGTTGGTTGGGAGGTTGATCCTGTTAATTGTGCATCGTTGAAGTGATTGTAAGGCTGGGCAGGTGGAGGGAGATCTCAGCTTTAGAAAAGGCCAAGAAAATAAATAAAAGACAAGGTCAGAGAAATGTGTTTTCCTTTTGTGCCCAGTATTCAACATTCATGTAGTTTTCAACTTTCTCTGCTCCTGCGGGTATGATATCATTCATAATAAAATTTCATATTTATTTTATTATTACTTAAGCTTATCTGGGAACTTACATTGTGACATCTTTGTCAAAGTCATGTCATTTTTTGTTGCAGGAGGTGAAGGCTGGAATGGGGTCTTCAATAAGTTAGTTTTTTCTCACTGATTTAATCTAACCATTCTGAAATACCAAGTTTTCCCATGTGAGAAAAGCTCAAACCCCACAGATTTATCTCTAAGTAAGCAGTCAATAAATCAGATACACAGAAAACAAGACACATTCAAAATGCTTTTAGGCAGCGATGGCAATACACAGCTGTATGTACCCCTGCCTCACACTGAGAATTCCCCCGAACTGGGGGAATTTGATTCTGCAAACAAAGGGTCTGTACTCCGGTATGCAAAGAGCTGAAGGCTGTTATTTCTCCTATCTAATCCATATGCTGAAAAAAAAAGAGGGTTAAAATGAGGGCCTGCATCCAGCTTTGCTTCTGTTTTCAAATCCTACTCCAGACCTTGTATTGGTCTAACACAGCCACGTCCAAAATATCTCTTCAGTGTCTTTAAAAAGAAGAGATCATGAAGGTAGAAAATAAATAACATTTGCATGACAAATAGCAGTTAACATTGCTGACCCTTGTTTTGAGACCTGGGAGTTCTTTTCTCTGCTAGTGAGTGTATCTGGGCTGGGGAAACTGCCATGATTGTGCAGCAGCCCTTGGAGCACATACACAGCTCATCAGGATGACTCTCAAAGATGCTGCTGACAGCAAGATATCAAACAGCAGAAGGAATGAAGGTTGCCCTCTCCCAAAGCTGCAGGGACTGATCCACTAGCAGGGCAGAAAGAGCAAAGTGTGTACAGCATCTGGGAAGGAGGTGGCATAAGTTGCTGCTGAAAGCTTTCCTGGTCTCTTGACTGTACCTCTCTCACTGGATTATGAGCAGTTTCCTGTGGCTGCAGGAAGCCACCTGCTCCCATGCTCACCCAGCAAGCAGAGGATATATTCCTGTCTTCCTGGCCGAGCTGCTCTTTTCAGCTGCCTCCCAGAGGCTGAACAGCCGGGCAAAGAGGAAAGTTCATTAGTTACCCTTGTTCGTGCAGGCTTTTCTTCTCCTCTTCCCTCCCCAGGGGTTGTGTTTCACATGTAGCGTAATAAAACAGGATATTGTGGAAGAAGTTAATGGGTGGGTCAGGCCCTCTCAGCGTGAAGCCTTTTTTGATTAAAGGCTGCTGCTGAGAAACCTCTTGACTCTCACCCACATGTACCCTCACTAACAACACAATCAGCACCTGAGAAAAGGAACTATAAAATGAGAGAGGTGGGAGAAAATAGGTTTGGTGCTACGTGTCCTCCAAGAGGGACCTGTGTGTCTTCTGTCTCTCCAATTTCTTTCTTAAGAGTGGACAAACTAGAGCTATTTAGCATCCTGCAGTCAATGTGGTGTTATGTAGGATATGAAGTAAGGAGTTGTGTGTATGATGCATAAGGATCTTGTGTGGTAACAAGGCAGAGACGTACAGAAGGCTGCCAGCTGTAAGTACTATGATCAGGTCAGTCTGTCTTGAGGGTCTCACACAGGGTTCGCAATGTGGCCAAGCGTTTGCTGCTTTTCCTTCAGTTGTTGCTCTGACATGGCAAACTCACTTGAGGCTGTTGGCAGAGGCCATGGGACACAGAGAAAGAGGACATCTGGGTGCATTGCTCTTCTGTACAGCTGCTTTAAAGCCATTTTGGAACACCCCTTCTGCCACTTCTCTTTTCCCTTCCACCCCTTTTCCTTTCCGTTCCCCCACTTTCCCTCTCCCTTTTCCCAGGATCTCAGTGGTTGGTGGTCCCTTTACTCCTTTCATCTCAGGCAGCTCTCTCAGGGCCCTTACTCCACAGACTTCCCTGCAGGTAAACCTTTTGTTGCTGGGTAAGTTTTCTGTTGTTAACACAACATCTTGTGACTATTTCCTGTTTTCACCCTCATAGAAAAGTCATTAAAAAGGCATAAATCAGTTTCTTTTTTTATTTCTTCAAACATCTGCTTTCTCAGACATTTTTTTTCTCGTGCTCCCACTTTTGCTTGTCCATTAACAAATAAGTGCTCATTAGAAATGTGTTCTTTCTTGTGTACTGTTTCCCAGACTTACTGGGATATGTAGTGTCAGAACTGTTGTTCAGATACCCAATCTTAGGAGTTGGTATGCGTCAGCTGCCTAACACTTCTGAACTAAAAGCAATGCTCTGTCAGTTATCCTTAAATTCCCCTGGGATGCGGGAAAAGGGAAGCTTTCTGTGGTCTGGCAGTGATATACAGTGACAGCCACCTGGATTTCCTACACAAAGCACCTGCCCATTGATTACTGACCCAAAGCTGTTAATATTTGACTGAGGGCCAAATTATGACTTGTGCATTTGCTTCAAACCTATTATTGCAAGCCCCATTTTCTGGTAGAAATTCTGGAAGACCAGTATTTTACTGCCTTACAATTCTTCGACAAAGCATTATGCTCTTCTTGCAGTTGAAAGTGGAAGAAGTTATGGCTGTATTTTACACAAGTCAGGTGCCAGCTTTAGGTTTCTTGTTCGCAGTTCCATGTGTTTAGTTTCTGAAAGAGATCTTCAGCTCCATTTTTTTACCAGATGGAAAGGTAGGAGCCTTTGAAATGTATTTATTTAAGACCAAATAGAAAGGTCTCAAATTTAAGAAGGGAGCTGAATACCCTTTCTAAATGCAAGTTGTGTCAGGATTGCAGGTACCAAGTCACCACACTGTCATTTGGGTACAAATCCTCTTACTACAGTAGGTATTACTCTCCCTGTGACGTCTCACCTCTGTCCAGCAGCATTCCTCTTATCCCTCCCTCTGCCTTCCCTGCTCCCTGGTCCTGAGGGGATATTAGACACTCTCTAGAAAGCAGCTTCTCTCCATCATGTCTCTGTGTCTTATCTAAAGTATAACAGCTTGTAACTCCCCCCGGTGTTGCTCTGCTCCTTGGCTTAGGACTGAGTGGAAGGATATGGGTGTCACATACTGTGCTCCCTTCATTGCTCTGGTTTCTCCTCAGCCAGCCCTCTCAAGGTGCAACTGGGCCAGACCATGTCACCTTTGTGAGGCTTGACAGCTCACAGGGAGTATGGTTTGACTTCATAGGCCACTGCTGGGGCTGAGCTCTGCTGCCTCTGTGGTATCCCAAGGACTGCCTCAAAGGTAGTTTGGGCAGGAGAGGGTATGGGGAGCAGATGTGGAAAGTGGATGTGCCCTAACAAAGTGACCTACTCCTGACCAACCTGCCGGGACATCTGCAGCTCACACTGTTAAAACAACAGACTCCAGCCAGGCAATGCCTCCCAGAGCTGCTGTTGGTTTTACCTAATAAGAGGAACTGCCTGGCTTTCTTGCCCCCCTTTCTTCCTTCCAGGAGTTTTACTGCTTGAGAAGAAGCTGCTGGAATTTGAAGAAAAGCAATTAATGAAGGAGTTGGGATTTTTGACTGACATAGTAATTACGCTGGAAAATGTAATTTTCCCTGCATATTAGAGATGGGATTATTTCAAGGAGATCTTATTAATGTGCTGTTCACTGACAAAGAGCCAGTAACCTCTCTCTTAATAAGATTAGCATGGGGGTCATAATGCAGGAGGCTGCTAGGGTGATATATTCAAAGTTTTGTCCTGAAGAAATAAATTATCTTCTCCTGTCTGGTGAAGGCATACAGGAGTTGATGTCATTTAAAAGACATATACTCATTTTCTGATAGCTAGTGGATAACCTGTGCCCAAATTCCTTTGTCCCGATGCTGCACATCAGCAGTGAAATCCCAGGGTTCAGGGGGGAGCCTGGAGCAGAGGTCAGAGCAGCTGAGAACAGGCATGCAGGTAGTTCCTGTGGCATCCCTGCTTAGCTCAGTGACTTCCTCTTGTAACTGCAAGCATGACTCTCTACCATCTGCTTCTCTTTCTCGGCCTAGAACGTGGATAATAATTGTCCACAAGTCATCTAAGATTAATGGCTGTTTGTGCAGTGCTCCAGCTCCCATGGAGCAAGGTCTGCACCCCTCATCACAGACTACAGCTACTGCCATCACATAGGACCTGTTGTGTTTTGAAGGGGTGGGAAATGGGAATACACAGGGATGGAAAGGGGTTCTGTCAGTTTGATTGTAGTTTGATCAACATGTGAAAATTCAGGCTTTTCTGGGACACTGTGTAGGTGATGCAGATGCTTTTGCTGGTTACACAAGACTTCTTCCACTCCTTGCTGATGGCTGTGGGGTGTTTTTGGGTAAGCCAGAGAGTGACACTGCTAAAAACATTTCCAGGCAGATTTCCCCTTCCTGTCTCTGCTCACATCTGTCCACCATCTGTTTTGATTTTGCCTCTGTTGTGCTACTTGTAAACATCCTCTTGAAATGTTCAGGGCACGGAAAGTTTGGGAGTTCCTCCCTTCCTGCATGGGGTGTGAGGTGCAGCCTCATGCTGCTGCTTTAAACATGGGAGACGCTGCCCAGGGCCATAGAGGAAAACCAGCTGGTATTTATTATCAGCACTGCTGGTCTGTGGGAATCTCAGTTATGGGTCAGGGATCCCTGTCATGGGCTAAGTGTGCAAACAGCAACAGAGCCCAGTCCGTACTGTCCTGTGCTAACCTTTCCATAGCAAGCTCTACCACCATCTACAAATATTTTTAAAGTGAAAACCGTAAGTTAACTCTACCCTGAAAAGGGAAATATGTTAGATGGTAGAGTCTTCAATGTCACTATTGATTTTTACCTGAAAGGCACTGATGTATTGTAATAGAGTGCAGTGGTGTTAAATCCCTTGATAGTATACCAGGGGAACCCAAGACATCTCTTGCATACAAGTTGTGTGCTTAACTGCTTTAGCATTAAAAGAAATAAATGAAGCATTGCTTATCTCTTGGTTTCTTGATATCTCATTTGCCTTTCAGACAATATGCAGAACTAGGGGGAGTGAAAGGCTACTTCAAATTTATGTAGGTTGAAAGTTTGCTCAGCACAGTGTAGTAAGCTGCAGTTAGGAAGTATATTTTGATGCAGTTTCAGTTTGCTTATGAGCTAGATAGCACCAACTTGTAACATTATGTTTATTATTCTTATACTACCCTAGGTAGAAGTGGTGCAATAAATTGCAGAGTTGTAAAGCTTTCACTTCTGGGGCATGCTCAGGTCATATCCAAAGGTATTTGTGCAAGGTATTGTATGTTAAATGTTATTAATTTATGGTTTGAGCCAGGGAAAGGGTGGCATGCCTGAGAACATTGCTTTGGTGGACTTGGTGAATGTTTAGAACACAGAGCTGTCCCTATGCCAAACAAATACTTTTTGAAAAGTATCTTATTTAACTTAAATATCTTAGAGTCTAAACAGATACGCATGTTAATGATAAGGCAGAAGAGCTCTGAGGTGAGCGGAGGAGGGCTTTCAGTCCTCTTATTAGTGCCACAGTTACATTTCTTGGGCAAGGGAGAGTAATAATTTTCTCTTTTTCCCCAAAACACCTTTCTTAAAGACCACAATGAGTTATCACTTAAGTGAAGCAGTTGTATAACTGAAAAACATCAACTCTTTTAAAAGTCTTTTAATATACTGCTGTGTCTCAGTGGAGTTGCAAATAGGATTTTCATACTTCTGGACAGGGAAAAAATGGAAAGTGCTCTTCTGGCCACAGAGTACTTGATTACTTTCTTTTAGCCTGTTGTAGGCATAACAGAATCTCAGTTATGCTGACGTATCTGTTCATCCTCTTTTTGTTAAAACAGACTAAATATCAAAGACTGATGATCAAGGTGTTCATTGGTGAGCGTGGAAGGAATTGATAGCCAGTATAGCTTCTCATCACTCCTAAACCTCAGTTACAGATTTCTGATGTTCTCACTTTCTTCCTCCTAAAATATTGCTGTTATGTCTGTTTTTACAAAAGTCTCACTTGCCAAATGCAATTGCATTTTCAGTGTAGGTAAACCAGGTCAGAGTCAGTATCAGCAGAGATCACACTCCCCTTTAGTAAGTAAACAAAAACATTGAACATGTTTCTTTCCTCTGAAAGCTGTAAACATCGCTTCATCATCTGCTCAAATACTGGAGTGTTGTTTGTGGCTTAACTTATTATTTCAATGCTAAGGCAAATTAATTCCACTGCTATTTGTTAGGCAAAATGCTTCTTTAGGATAAAGAGAGTGTAAGGACTCTGTTGTATTGCAGTCATAAGAAGTCAGTAAAGGCAAACAGCATGATTTGAGTGAGCTACCGTATGTTAATATTAGAAGGGAGGGTCAGAGCATCCCTCCTGATGTCCTCAGAAGTCAAGGCTGGGAATTTTATCTGATGATACTGCGCTGGATCTCTGTTCAGTCAAAGCATACATATCCAGCAAGATCTCTGCATGGGACACAGGGTTTGAGATACCTGCTCAAATGCCTTCCAGCCTGGTCAGAACCAGAAGAGTGGTTCATTGGTACTGCAGGATGAGAGGGGGTGAACGATCTCACAAGACAACTGGTGTGCCAAGCTGCCTGACTGCCCTCTGCTCTCAGGGTTCCCTGTGAGTTACACTAGCAGCCACATCACCCTGGACCCCTTTGGGTTTAACCCTTTTTCTGGCTTTCACAGTATTGCTTTTTTGCCTGTCAAGCTCTTTGGAGACAGTACTTTTATTATCTGTGTCTCGTGAGTTGTTGGATGTTCTCCTGTCAGTGTTTCACTGCCTGCTTGTATGTGACAAAGCAGAGGGTAGGCTGTTACTGGAAGGATACACATTGAATGTTTAGATTTTTTTCCCCTGGTTTGTTTTACTTTCACAGTGCAACACATATGAGGGGAAATGTGCAAAATGTGTACTCAACCACTGTTGTGGTTGGGTTGTAACATTGTAGAATATTTCTGTGTTTGAAAGACAGAACTTTTCAGGCTATTGTAATTTGACATCCAGCCTCAGTGTCTGTCAGGATTTCCAAGTTGACTTTTTCTTTTCAAAAGTTTCTGATAATTTCTGTTTTAGGAGTTTGACTCTGTGACATTTTCAGTTTTAGTGTGAATATGGTACTCCTGGTGCTTGTCTGTGGTGAAGTCTGGCACTGTGCATTTTTTTTTGTTGCACTTAGGAAGGAGCCTCTCTTGGATGCACTTAATTTGCCTTAGTAGTGGAGCTGGTCTCTGAAAAAGGGAAAATTCTGTCTTGCAAAGATAGTCTGACCAAAACCCAAGGATTTTATGATTCTCCTGTTGCATCCAAAAACTAGGCACAGACAACAGGAGAAATACATCTCAGTGTGGAAGCCCCACAGTTTGGGCTTAGCTGGGCACTTGAGCCATTTCTGGAAAGGTCACTGTTAGCCTCTGCCAAGGTGGAGTGGAAAGCCTGGCCCGAGTTCTTCCCACTCCCTTGGGTCTTCAGAAATGGAGCAGGACAGCTTCATGGCTGTATTTGAGAACATGGGAAGAGAACTGTATGACACATTATTTTCTTTTATACTGGGTTTGGAAGCCAGCAGAAAAAACATGAAGCAGGATACCCTTCTCACAAATTCACTGTAGCAGTAATATTGTATATTATTAAGCAATAGCAGCCAGTCCACAGCCTGCAAATGAATTTCTTGGTTGCTTTCTAGTTTTCTTTTCAGAAACATACAACAGTGGGGCCTGATATACCGCTTAGGTGGAATGTGACAATTTTCTACAAAAACATATATGTTGAATCAAAGTGAAAGAACAAAAGCAGAGCTGCTGAATTAAAGGTTTTTTGTATTAGCACCCTCTAACAAATATGAGGTGTTTTCAAGCTAGTTCACCAAATTCTTGTGAAATCAGTTGCAAATTGAGTCACATTTTAAAAGCACATAGGAACAACTTCTTCCTAGTCATCTATTTCCAAAAGCTGCTGAAAACACGAATGTCACTAGCTTTCAAAGAAGCTTAATGACACTTGATTACAGAGATTGCTTTTGTGTATGAGAGCTCAAACCTATTTATTTCTAGCATCTGAGATTTTAGTTTTTTTACTAAAATTGCCAAAGTTATAAATGCTTTTGTTGTCAAAGCATTCTCAGGAGCATTATCTTAAAACACCACCAGCAAATGGTTCTTCACATTTCAAGGGCAAAAAGTAGAGTTTCTAAATCTTTTTCAGTTTATAGGGCAAGCTTACAATGTAATTCCACCACCCTGCTGTGGCCTGTCTCTGTTAAAAAAGGATTTTGTATCACAGGGAGAAGGTAAGGGACAACATTAGAGAAGTAGGATAAAGAGATGTTTTACTGTGAATCATGGGTATTTAATAAACTCAAAGAGGTTCACAGGAGAGCTGACTTCATGTCCTTTATGGGGAGAACCACAGAGCTTGTGATTTCCCTAAGTGCTGAAGGCACTGAGCCAAAATTAGCACTTGTGGCACTGACCAATACAACACCTGTTTTTCAGTAGTGCTGCACTCATTAACTTCAACAATTCCCAGGTGTTCTGCTTCCTGTTGGGTATTTTTGCCCTGAGTTGTTGCGATGAATAGCTAACTACCTGACATGCTTTTAATCTTCCATCAGAGGGATATGGAAAAAAGGAATTTCCAAATGCTGGCATAACTTCTGCTGGGGGTGTGGTGATTTGGTTACAGCCATTGATGACTGTCATAGATGTGGAATTTGCATGGGAAGTCTGAATATCTGTCCCAGGAAATATTTCTGGCCTTACTGGTCTGTACATGCACACCTGTACAATCCCTTCACATTTTTTTGCTCTTAGGTGAGCTTCATAGCAACCACTGCTTTGCCTTCAGTGAGATGGATTTGCTCTTTGCTGGATGGTTTGATGTAACAGTAGAAATAAAACTTACATGTCTTATGTGTCTTCTAATTCTGATTGTAGATGAACGGAGAAATGAGATTTGGGTTGAGTTACAGGTGCCTGTTTGAACCCTTAACCTTTCTGAGACGGCATAAAATTTTCCAAGGGAATGGTTGAAAGCCTCTTTTCAGATGTCTGAAAATTAGGTTGGATATGGCAGTAGCAAGTATCCTGTAGGGAACATTTCAGCACTCTTAAAGTGGTCTACATGGCTCAGATTCAGAGATGGAAAAAGATCCATTAAGTACAGAGCGACAGTAATTGTGCAGCTGAGGTGCTAAAAAACACAAGGGTTTGCATTTCTCTTTGAGTCTTTGAAGCAGCAGCTTGCCAGTAGCTGAATTCCTCTTAAACATGTCTGACGTAGCCATTTCCTTATTATCACTTTTATAGACAAGGGAGGGATCCAGTAGCACATTACTTCTTAAATGCACTGCCATTGTGAAGGGATTTGCTGTTCATTGTAATAATGCCAATCATGATGAATTCATTTTGCATTCATGTAGATGTCATGAGCACTTTAGATTATTTTCTCCCCTAATTTAAATCAGTAAAGGGACACTTAAAAGCAGTATCTGTACACCCATTGCTCTGCCAATGAGCAAAGGAAAAGCATGCCTGTAGATTCAGGCTTGCATAATCCTCTGCGCAGCGGGGAAGCTTTCTCCTGGCTAGAAATTAGCAACCAGCCCTTCTGGATTGATTGACTCTTCCTTGTGACAGCATGGACCTTAATCAATTTGTTGCATACACAACGGGCACATCTGTGCCTGCCGAAGGCGTTTCACTGTCATTTAGCGGCTGGCTCAATTTAATGGACCACTTACTGTATCAGATACCTGCTTGGAGGGCCTTTTGGAGATGGAGGAGGGAAGGAACTCTCGATATTTATCAGAAGAACCATCCTCTTTCTTTTTTTGCAGAGTGCTCTGGGTTCTTCCCCTCACATAAGTGCACTTTATCTGTGAAAGGTTGGCGCGGCTATGATCAGCCTGTTGTCAGTGGATAAACTCTGTAGTTCAGTGATGCAGAATGTCTGCTCAATGAACTGGGAGAGAGAAATAATTTGGTGGCAGATGTTTGGAGTTCAAACAGCACTGAACTTCCAAGTGCTAATGTGAATTGTGGGGAGGGTACAGGAGGAGAGAAGCACCAGGGGACCAGAAGGCTTGTGCAGAGTGAAAAGGGCCAAAGGGAGGCATTTAAATGACTCCACAGCTCTCCTACTTAACCCAAGTTCTACTGGGTGGTCACACTGCAAAGAAAAACATGCAAGTTATTAACATACCATACACTTACATAATTTCCTGATGCTCTCTAAGATTTTTGAAGGTCTGAGTCCTTCAGGTGGCTCTGGAAACCCACCAAAGCTATTTTGTGTATCACTGGGTACATAAGTTACTCAAATTTTCCAACATTCCTGTGCGTCAGCTGACAAAACAGTGGTGTTGAAGAACTATGTGATCAGCTGAGGGTCATCGATGAGGTAGGCTGTAGGAAAGATTGGAATGTTGAAGCCCCAATCCCCAGATTTCTGTCCTAGATTTCCAGTCTCCTCTGTTCTTTCCCCATGTCTTGGTAAGTAAGTCTGGTGCCATTTTACTATATCAGACCCGGCTGGCCCCAAAATATCTGTGACTTCACACCAGGATTATATGGTTCAGGTCTGTGTCCTGAGCACTCACTCATCAAATCAAGCATTCAGCTATCCAACTGGCTGGCTTCATATTCAGAGGCTGAAAGAGGGAAAGTCTGGGAAACAAAAGAACAGGAGACCCAGTTTAGACCAGAGCAGCACAGGTAGGGAAAATGCTGAGTAGAAACCCATACGCATTTTTGATAATGCAGTCACGATCTCATCATGAATAAAACAATGTGTTTCACTTGACCACTCCATCTAATAAGGATTCACCTCCACTGGATTCTGTAATTTTCAAAGTAATGAAATCTCTGCATCACCTTGAAAGAGAAAATTTGACCCCTGTGTTTATATGCATGTACATGACAGCAATTTCTAGGGGCACCCAGTAGGTCCATTGCTACTTACATTTTTGATGCAGGAGAAGGGCTTCTTCTCAGGTTTATTGGTTAAGACAGATAGCTGGGAGTGTGGGCTTGAAACCACCGGTCTGCCCCTGCTGCGATCAACACTCTTTTTCCACACCAAGAAGGCTGTCATGTGGTTTAGGCATAATCGCTTCAGATGCTGAAGTGCAAAGAGGAATTCTTAATGTGAAAGAAGAGTGTGCAGATGGGGAGTGAAAGCAAAATAGCTGTTGTACTTCAGAAATAGATTCTTAGTTGATTTGGAAATAATCCTTTATGGGTAATCTCTTATAGGTGCTACTGTACTTTTTTGCTTTTTTTAAGTGGAAATTTATAATGGTTAGTATCTGCTGCTTCGTGTCTATGCTAGAAGAGACTGGGAGGGTGGCAAAAAACTATCCAGGTCCTGTGGTCACTTCTTCATGTAATCTTAGTATATTAAGTGAAATCAGTTAGTGGTGCCAAGACTTCCATATACCTTATTTTATAGCAAAATTAAAGGTTTATAATTTTGGGACATTTTTCTCTCTGTTTTAGTAGAAGTGAAGGGAGCAGATTTAGTTTGATCATGGTCCCCATGTTGTGTAAAGTGGCAGAGCTGTGGAGATTGATCATACAAGCTGCTATAGCTTTTGGTCCTGGCTCATTTTTTAACCATTCTCAAAAAATGCCAAGTATTTCCAGCACTGAATGTCCAGCATCTTTCCTATCCCATATTTCAGTAATTATTTCAGTTGAAGCTCAGGTAAGTTGCACATTCAGGTGGAGATTGTATAAACCTTGGTGATCTTTTTCTTTTTTACGGAGTTTTTTTTGGAAGCGTCCAAGAATCAGGTCCAAATTAAATTTAGGAACAGCAGCAGACTGTGCAAACATATGTGAAGTTAGAGAGGAAAGCAGTTTGTTGTGAAAGGAGACTTCAGAATTTTTCACCTTCCAGGCAGTTGTGTAGCAGGAATGGCACATTAAGCCTCAAGTGATTACTGTGAGTAAGAGTGTGACTGTAGTCGCTCTTTGCTGATGATTTACTTGAGATACAGAACTCTTTTTGTGTGCAGTGCTACTCTGATACTCTGCAAGAAAAAAAAAAGAATTCAAGATATAGGCCAATGTTTGCCCCATTATCTCTTAATTTAAGCTGTTCTTTGGCATCAGTACTTACAGGCATGGCATCAAAGTGCCACTCAGAAATGCTTATGGAGATTACAGCTGGGAAATTACATCCTCTCTTAAGACAAGGTTGAAGGACAATTTCCTAAGTGCAGTGACAGCAATGTAAGCGTCGATGCTGCTTCTGCCAGGAACTACGCATTGTCCTAGAGGGAAAACTTAGTGGTGCTCAAGCCTTGCTAACTACCTCAGTGGCCTGGTGACACCAGACTGTAAAATCTGTGTAGAAGAACATTTATGGTAATTAATCCACTCTGTCCCCAAGCCACTGGTGGTGGACTGTAATATGTTTTTTGTCCGGTTTTAATCAGAAGTGGATTGTATGGGAAATGAAAAACAACTGAAATCTTATGTTGGATCATAGACCTGCTCTAGTTACTTTGCAGGGTTTTGTTTTAATTCTTGCTCTGGCTGTGTTCAGATGAGCCCAGCCAAAGTAAGGAAACTGCATAACAAGAAGCCTGGAGACTTGTCATTTCACCATTGGAACTGGGGATGGTTTGAGGATGAAGTATAGGAATCCTGAGCTGGTCAGTCTACCCTGAAGAAGAGGAACAAATGATGAAGGAGAGATTACCCTGAAATACCCTGCATAGTTTCAAGGGAAGTGTTTTTCTAAACAATTTTTAAGTAATTCTCAGCTTTTAAGAAATGTGTATTCTGCAAGAAAGATGTAGTACTCGCTCTTCAAACAATAAATGTCAATCACCCTCTTTAGTGAAATCATGCCCTTTTATATGGGAGAGAATATTTTCTATTTTAAAGCTGCAATTACCCCTTGTTTTATCTGGTATAAAACCTTCGCATTAGCTGTCAGAGTGGCTCATTAAACGTTCTCCAGCTTGAGTGTGTATGTGTTGGGCAGACAAGGGCACATGCCACTATCAGTGGTGAAGAACCTGTTCTGCTCCAGCTCCTTGGGAATGGCAGTTCCCACTCCAGTCCTCTCTGCCTGGGGCGGGTCTGGAGAAACCTTTTTGCTTCAGAGGAAGGTCACCACCCTAGTCTCCATGCCAGGATTGTGCCACTGAGTTAAGGCATATTATCAAGGAAGGGGGTTTATGTACTCTGTGAGAACAGAGAAGTGTTTTAAGACACCTGGATGCTGAGTTCCCATTAAAAATAGAAGCATGTGGGCATCCATGTTATCCATATTGCCCAGGCAGCTTCTGAAACATCAGTCTTAGTAGTAGTATTCATTCTAATTCATTAGTATTAATTATAGAAGTACTTCCAGAAATGAGTCAGAGGTGTAAGAGGAGAATAGTCACTGTTTGAAAGACCTTGGTTAGCCATGTTTATACAAGAGTCCACTTGACCACAGTGGGAATTTTGGTCTGCTTTGTTTGGGGTTTTGAGCAAATGTTTGTGTTTGGTCAGTATAACAGAAGACTCTTGCCAGAGTTTCACTGTCAGCTGCTTTTTCCAGCTATGTCTGAGTGCGTGTGTCTTCTGAGAAGCATAGCTGGTTCCTTCAAGGGGACATGCTGACCAGCTGTCTCCTGGGACACTCAGGCAGGACTTTGGTGGACACACGTACAACAGGATGAGGCCTGGGTTAACTTGCTGCATCTCAGCTTTGTGCCTGCACATGTCAGTACTTCATGTCGGATGTGCCATTTGTGTTGCTCTATTTGGCTGATCTGCAGGCATGCTACCAATTCTGTCCTAGCTACTGTTGCACCTAAATGCAGCTCAATTTTGATCAATAATTATTAAAAATGAAGCTGTACCTTTTTCTCTTCTGGCATCTATTGGCTCTGGGAGTAGGTAATTTTACTCTCTGATCTAGAAATGGAAAAGTTTTGCAGTGCTACTTTTTTATTTATGGTCCCAGATGGAAAGCACTCAAGTCCTGAAAAACATCCAGATGTCTCTGTGGCACATTTTCCCTACTCTTCTGAGGGCATATGAGTGGGGAAATTCTATCCTTCATTTAGATATAAATACTACCCACTTTCCTCATTTCTTCAATACACTTCTTGGATACTTAATAATGGAAAAAAAGTACTGCTCAGTTTTTCTGCCCTTCTTACTGTATAAAGTGAGTTGTCAGAAGAGACATTTCCTATTGAGAAATAATCTCCACTAAATTCACTGTTCCAGAGGAGCCTGAAGAAGAGCAGTCTGAGAGCCTGGGACACCACAAGGTATAAGACAGTTTAACTCTGCCCTTGGAGCTGTTGCCCATTGGAAGTGATGAGGAGCTGCCAGAGCTCGGCTTTGCATGGGAGCCCCTCGTAGCAGACATAGTGCCTGTCCCAGGCTCCCTGTCCAAATGGAGACCTCATTGCTACAGTGCAATGCGGCATCAGAAGCCCTGTGAGGACAGGGATTCCTTTTACATAAATACCTCTTTGTCCATCTTGCCCAGTGTATGTGGAAGGGAAATTGCTAATGAGTCATGGTAATGTGTGTGAGCTCCCAAACATTTAAGCAGAAATAGTGAGCAAGCAATAACTGTAACCTTTTTTCTTCTGGTCTTCCTATCTTTTCCAGTATGTATTTAGTAGGAAAGAAGTGTTCCTGGTCCTTGTCATCTTTTGTTACTGTTGTTTATTATGTGGGATCCCTGGGAGACATTCTCATTTTTCATGTGAGTGAACATTATGTCTGATACTTACTTATCAGATAATCATGGAGCTCCCCCTTCATCACTGAGAGGATGTAGAAGAAGTAATTATGGAGATAATCAACTGTGCAACCTCAAAGATTGAAACAATACTAGAATGTGATACCTAATGAGGAGTGAAGCAATATGAATGGGATTTGTTCTGGGAGTTTTGCTTGTTCATCTCAGTCTTTGGGTCATTTAAGTTAGAAAATTCTTATTCAGGACGGATATTTAAACTACAGTGAACATGGTTGTTGGACAATCTCAGCCTTAACATTACTCTTATCCCAAGAGTGATTCCCACTTTTGATATTAAAAAGTTCTAAAAAACAGAAAGAGAATTTTTCGGCCCTAGGTCTAAATTAATGAAGTAGCTTAAACAAGCACAAAAGTTTAAAACTAAGAGGCAAATTTCACATGGCTCCCTAGAGAGAGAGTAAGAACTGTCAAAAACCAGCTTGAACTGGACTCAAAGCAAAGGTAAATAAAGCAAACAGAAAAAAAATCTTGCCATCAAATAATTACAGTGTGAGGAAAGAGTGGGGGGTTGTGGGGAGATGTACCATGCAATAAGGGTGGGTTACAATTAAATGTAACATCGGTGAAGCTTCAAAACTAAGAAACTGCTTTGCTTTTCTGTTTGGGAAAGATTATTTGGTTGGACTTGATCAAGCCAATACTTTCCCACCCTTGCTGAGTACTGGGGGTGGACAAAAGGAAGGTTCCAGTAGCTCTGAGGTATGAAGGAGAGACAACTACCTTATTCTAAAAAAAGTCCTGGTATCTAAGTAAGAATTTTGTGAGTTTTTAAAATAAACATGTGAAATCTGAATTTATACCATTTGGCTAAACAACAGGAAATCTTAGGGATAAGCAGGCATACTAATCTAACCTCAGTTCATATTCAGGACTATAGACCAATTTGGGAAGCAGAGAATGACCGAGAATGAATGCAAAGTAGGAAAAAAACCAAGGAATATCCTGATGTGGAAGGGACCCACAAGGACTGACCAGTTGCTGAGTGGTGTGCTCTTTGATTCTCCCTCTGGACTGGTGGAATGGCCTCCTGTAGAGAGGCACCCATCCTGTGCACCCTTCCTGTGAGCTGCTGTGCCTCACCCTGTTTGCCTGCTCCATTCACCAGCAGTCTCCAGGATCACGTAATGTGGCACCAGAGGTGTCCATTGTCCTTCCCAATCCCACCTACACTTCTGCAGCCACTCCCAGGGGAGCTACCAGCTTCCAGCTGGTGTTGGTGCTCTCTGTGGCTCCCCTGGCTCTAGATACTAACGTAGTTTGCTGCAATTCCCTTCTCCACTGCAGAACGTGCCTGTGCCAGAGCTGTTCACCTTGGTGAGTAACCAAATACATACAACATAGGGTTTTCAAAGATTGTGCCAAATTTTTATGATACCTTTAAGTAATGAAACAAGTGATCATCTTTGTATCTGCAAAGAAATGCAATAAACAGAAATTATTTGAAGCCACAATTCACAGACAGTTGAATAAACTGGAGAAGGTGTGGATTAGAAAGTAGCAGAAGCACATGGGTAACAAGGATATGCCAGGAAGTGCTACTGTAGAGGGAAGGTTAGAGGGAGGTTATACCGACTTTATCAGGAAATGGTTTGAGGACTAATCTTCCTTAATATTTTTATTAATGACTTTGGCTCAGAAAGTAGAGAGAGTTAATGAAATAGCTTTCTGTTACTGACATGAAGTTGTGAGACACATCAATAAAAGGAAGATCAAGATACTGTGCAAGAAGAATTGGATGACCTTGAAGATTATGCAGTAGAAATGTTGTGAAATGGCATGGTACCAAGTACAAGGTTATTCACCTAAGGATTAAACATAATCCGCTTTGCTGGAAAATGGGCTCATAACTTAGAGAGGAGTGAGGCACTAGTGCTTGTGGCTTGGTCCAGATAAGACTAGCGGCATTTGTTTTGTCTAGAAATTCAATTATTTTATTACAGAAAAGGATTGGGTTAATTTGTGCAATATGTTTTTTGAAAACCTGTACTGTGTTTTGCAGTGTAAAATGCCAATGTGATGCAGCTGGGGAAAGGGCAAATGCAATCCTCTCTGTACAGTTGATAGAGAGGGGCATTACAGCTCTTGTGTACTTAGAATAAAGAGTGCAGTTCTGTTCACTCATATTCAAAAAGGATGAACTTATAAATGTGTTCATTAATTGTTTGTTTCAAGGAAAAGGTGAAAAAAAGGGAGAAGATTTGTGTCACACAGTAAAATGAAAGCAAAGAGGCAACAGGGGCTTGCCCTGTGTGTTGGAAAGAATCATTTAAGCTAACAGACCGTCTTGGCACAAGAACAGCAAAGCACAGATTATTGAGGAATACATTCATGCTAGCAATTAGAAGAAAGTTTTTAACTATGGGAAATGCGATGTTCTGAAGTAGACTTCCACTTAGAGAATTTGGAACAGCACAATTTTGTTCCCGACCAAAAAGAAAGGTGAAAATGTGACTAGTTGAGCCTCATCTGGACAGAGTGTATTTACCTGTGATAGATGGAAACAAGACTTGGATGGTTCAGAGGGAGTCTTTGTATCCTGGATTCTTCATTTTATCCCAGGATGAGTGAAGAGTGAAAGGAGTTGCCCTGTGTCCATGCAGATCTCAGTTTTACACATATGTAGTAGGAAACACTGCACACTTGTGATAAAGAGTATGGTTTGACCACACTTGATGTGGCACTTTGAGAGCTTGAGGGGAGAGGAAGTGATTTGACTGAGGACATGTTTGGTGAAGCAGGTGAGAGGAGTGTGCCAGCAGGTAGGAGTCTACCTGGCAGCAATTAAACGACAGGTTTACAGCAGTGTTTCTAACCAGAGCATCATTTGAGACCTTGTGAGAGCACATGAACACATGATCAATCACTATGCAGTTCTCTCTAAGGAAATGAACATGTTGTGAGCCAGTGCATCAGGGTGCATGATGTGGTTTGGCAAGTGCTCTAGGGGTTCATCTCACTGTCTTAATTATGTGGATTTTTTTAATCTTCCTTCTCCCTCTTTCTGTAATTTCCCATCTGTCTAGATTGCATCATGAAATTTCTCAGCTCCTCATTTGTTAAGGGATATATTTATAATTGCCATAATATAATTTGTAGGTCTTCAGTGTTATAAAAAGAGGCATCTGAGCCTGAGCCACGTGCAGCCTAAATAATTTTCTCATCTGAGGAAATCAGAGAATTGTTCCTGGGAAGAAACTCAAATACTTGTGATTTAGCAATCACATTTCTAGGCAAAGGACTTTCAAATAAAAACAATTTTGAGACAAAAATCAACAATATCAAAGAAATAATGTTCTCAAGTCATGCTTCTGTTGTCATTTTTAAGTACAACCTGGTTGTACTGTGTCTTTGTTTACCGTAAACCATGACTTCTAACCCACTGCAGGCACAGCGTCATCTCATACACTGGCACTGCCACCATTTTGATAACTCGAGTAGGCTGACATTTGATTCAGAAGAACGGCTTGGTTATGTCTCTGTTCTAGAAGTCTAGCAGGGTCCTGGATATTACAGAAACAACAATATTAAGCAGTCAGTTGGCTGAGTGTCTGCATTGTTCCCTTAAACTGTAGAAATGGACAAAGACAGCGTCTTGTGTAATAATTCATTTTTCTGCTGGCCCCAGTGCCCCTGATCAAAAGCATCATTCCAAGATGTTGAGTGCAACATTTGGAACAGCACATTCTTGTTCTTAGGAAAAATCGAGCTTGAATGGCAGTGAATGTGTCCGTCTTTCATGAGGCAATGAACTGACTGCTTGTTGGCTGCTTCTCACAGGTCACGTCTGTCAAGCACTGAGAAGGAATTGGAACCAGCCTGACATGGAGAGCCTGGTGAAATGCTCCATGGTGCTGTGAGCAGAACAGCCACTGCAGGAATGGGTGGGGCACTGGTGTGGCTGGCGGCCGCGTGGACTGTCCCGGTCTCTCCTCTTTACTTTTGGATTTTTATGTACATCTGTGATACAAACTAAAGGTTTTCATGTTTGTCCTGGAAGCTGGCCTGTTTTAAACGAAGTTGGCCCTTACAAGATCATTCTGCTTTTGTGAGTGGCACAAGCAATGTTTCACTCTGTTAAATGCAGCAGTGGTCCTTGTCCTGTTGCAGCTCCGATGCAAATGCCTAAAACCACTCCTGCACTGGTTGCACAGGAGGAATGATGCCTTTCACTGGCTCTGAAATCATGTTTCTTGTGAGACACGGTGACAATACAGAAAGCATCAAGTAGTATAGATGTATTGTTCAGTTTGCGTTACAATGCATGTAGTGGTTCACAGAACACAAATAGGAAAGAGGTGAGAGGTTTGACTGTTCAGTGATATTTTGTAAATGCTTTGAAAAGATGGTGGCCAGTCTTAATACAAAAGGCTCTAACACCCATATTGTCTGCAAAGTTTTACCTGGAACATCTATTTAACTTACAGAAATAATAAAAAATAAAAAACATACCAGTATTAAAAACAGAAATGTGGGCTTTTGGATACTTTTGTCCCCTCTGGTCCTCTTGAACAATGAACACCAGCAGTGCAAATTCAGTTCCAACCTGCTTTCATATTTCCCTGTAAGGTGTCTTCCAAAAACTTTTATCAGCTCCTTAGAAAGCCCACCTGAGGCTTCTTTCTGTGTGCAGAGCAGCTGATATTTCATCCCTACTGTCACAATTTGGACACTTCATCATATAATGATGGTCGGTAGCACTGTCAGGAAATCAATGTTCCCAGCCCTGTGATGTCTAGAGTTTTCTCATAAGCCTGTTCCCTGGGAAAATGAACCACTTCCTCTCAATTTCTCCTGGTCCAGCCTCAGTTTAGTGGTTTGTAATGCTTAGGAGATACTTCATTTTTTGGACCATTATTAGTGATCCATGCTATGGGTGCATTGTCCACTGAGGCTGGAGCTGTTTCCATAGCTTGGATCAGAGTGCACAGAAGAGTGCAAAGCTGTGCTGGCCACTAAACATGCTGGGGTAGGGTTCAGTTCTTTCAGTGTCACTGTTGACAACTCTTAGGCAGTGACACATTCATGGCCTTTTGCTGTGGACCAGCGCCTGGATTCATAAGTCTTGGGTCATAAAAATTGCTGTCCATGATTCTGAATGGTCCAGCAGTGCTAAGAGTGTACTGAAACTCTAGAAGTGTGAGCTGACTTAAGGGGTTAATAAAAACACACATCCAGCTTGCTACTTTCTGGCTGTGTATTAACCAAATTATAGGGCACAGCTTCCCTGCCCTAGTCCTGTTTTGGAAAGGGTAGATTCAGTACACAGGCTGTTATGTTCAAGTTCCACCAAAAGCAGCCAAATAGGATACAAATTGCTTCCTGTGGATGTCTGTGGTTTTGTTTCTTTTTTTCTGGAAGTAGTTTGAATACAATTTCTTAGTAGAATTTTTGTCCTTTTTCTGAGCAAAATTATATTGTCTCTCAGTCCATTGCCATGTGCCTCCTATTTCTGCTGCTTGCTGCTTGATGAAGCGCCACTTGAGTATGTTCTCAATGCTGATTCCGCCGGGAGCAGACCAGAAATCTCACAAAAGAATTGCGAAGACTTTGTGAGGCTGAAATGTCTCCCGTAAATCCATTAGCATCCCTATATAACTTACTTTCCCTGTTCCTTTTTTGGAGCTGTCAAATATCTTCGTTGGTGTCCTCCTTTCTTCAAAAACTTAAACATGACACTATAGAGCGACTTATTCTTAGAACAGTGAAACCATTTGCTCTTTCATGAATTTATAAAATGTTTTTAATTATAAATCAAACAACGAGTAATTTCTTTTCCTTGGCAATCCAAAAGAAGAGTCAGTCAATTGACCTCATGTGCTTGGTGAAGCAGTATCCAAAGAAGAAGCAGTACCTTTGGTTTAGACAAGCACCACTAAGCATACTTGAGCAAGTATCTACTGAAACGTCAACCCTTCAGTTGAGGGTGTAACTGAATTTCAGAAGTCAAGGTGTCACTAAGATATTGATCTCTATTCTTTGCTTTTTTACCTAAAACTCCCCTCAAAGGAAATGTTTTTTGTGTTAGCAGCAGTGGCAATTTTGGTAGAGAATTTTTACAGCTCTTGAATGGTGTGTGTGCCAACCTGTCATACCTGAGGTCTCAACAATTCTGACTTCCTCTTTGTCCTTCTTCAGCACCTCTTCCTCAGCAGCACACAAAAGAAGGAAGAGAAGGAAGAGAAGGAACAGAACATCACAAAGGCAGATACAAATAAGCAACCAATCTAATGCAACCATGCAAGGGGTTAACCAGACCCCAGGGGAATGGGGCTTTAAAGGTCTTTGTAAACTTTAGGACAAGGAACAAGAGATTGTTTGCATAAAATGATGTCAGATTAAAATGAGGGATGATGGTTATCTCTGGAAGATAGCCTGTTAGCTCTGACTTCTTCCTGTGATTCATATGAAAGGAATCTGTGACATCCTTCTGGTTGTCAGTGAGGTGCAAATCTAGATAATAAAAAGAAAGAAGTTCTAGCAGACACGGCACAAAGCATAGTATAAAAGCTTTGTGTCACAGGAAAACTTCCTCCTGGCCAAGCTGGAGGTGCATTATTGCAGAAGTGCAAGCATGGTTGCTGAGCCGGTGAAATGAATCATTTGGGGACTTTGCCTTTTTTTCTCCCCTCTTTTCTCATTGTCCCATTCTAATTAATTTCATGACATCTGCATGCATATCATAGTCTCATCCCAAAAACTTGCTGTCCAGCTGTGGAGAGCCTCTAAGATTGTCTGTCTTTATGAGGGGATGGTAAGACTGTGTGTGTTCTCAAATGAGTGCTGCCACATGCCTGTGTGTGCTGCAGCAGTTTATAATGAGGTAGACTTCAGTCATTCATCTGTCTTTCATCGAGGACCTTGCATATCTATTCTCCTCTTTTCCAAAAGGAACTGCAGGCAATTAAAATCATCCCAAGGTCTCCTTGGCTTCCTGCTTCTAATCTATATTCTCAAGAATGAAATAAAGCCATGAGAGGCAATTGTCTTTGGTTCTATAGTTTTTAGGGGCCTGGAGTGGAAGAGCAGGAAAGAAAAGAAATGAGATACGTTTATAAACCAAAGACATTCATCAGACAATTCAAGGTCTTACATGAGCACACACACTGATGTAAAGAATAGGTATGTGTGCAGTGTGCCGCTTATTCCTCTTTCCTTAATAAGAGGCTACCATGCTGTAACTGCTACTCCAAGTGACTTTAATATGTTTTTCCTATTTTATCTTTTTCTTTTTGCTGCAGTTGTCTTTGTGTTGAAGCATATTTTTTGTCATTTCTTTCTGAATTAAAATAGGGGAAATGCAATGAAATGAGTTGCTTGTTTAGGCTACTACCTATGCGTTTGGTAGGCCCTCACCATCTCTGCTGTTTTTGCTGGGCAGGCCCTTACCTCTGAAGGCAAGTGAACGTTAACAAACCTGGTGTAGGACAGACCACCACTTGAGGTTGTCCTTCTAAATGAAAAGTGGCTCTGGAAGTCAGGTTGCCTGTGATCATTTTCACTGCTGAATAGCCAACAACAGAAAGCAAAGGCAGGATGTTTAATGACTGGGGCTCTGGACATAGAGTCTCTTCTCTAGACTCCGGTTAACAATTGCAGTCTGTTTTAGCTGTGGAGCCTGAAATGCTGCTGCCTTAGCCCTTCTCCTGCTGAAGTTTCATGCTAAAACAACTGCTAAAGGGAGTACATTTCTCGTGCATAGCCCTTTGTTTCAGCAGAGATAGAAATGAAACTGCACAAACCAAAAATAAGCTGTAGCAGCCAGGGAGCATACATCCCTCTCAGCCATCCCTGCTCCACTGGCATCAAAGTCTTGGAGAGTGAGATACAGACAGCTGAAATTAGAAATTTTATCCAAAGGCAACGCTGCCTTTGGCTACAAATGCTGTGAAATGGAAGTGGCCCTTTTGTTAATTGCCCTTTCAGGCTTCTTTCCTGGGCTGTTTGCTATGAGTCAGGTCTCTGAGAGGGATTGTTGTGTATGGTGCTTTAATACATCAAGGCCCTGATCCCTTCCATAAGGGCCTTTCAGCACAACTGTTGAAAAAGTTATCCTATTTAAAAATACTTGCAGTGGGGTCCTGGGTGAAAAAAGTAGTATTTCTGTACTTTTATGTAAAGTGACCGTTTGTTTCCAGGGAGCTTGCTCATGTGTGCATTATATGTATTTACACAAAGGTGCATGAAACCAAGATTGCATTTCATCTACAGAATGGGAAGAAACATAGCTATTTGTGTGGTTTAGGTTGGTTTGATTTTTTTTCCTGATACTAATTAGACACTAAAGGACGGAGGAATTCAGAAGAAATTCAGCTGGCTTCTTTGGTAAATCATGCCTGATACTGTGATCAGGGAAGATGACAGAGTCTGAATTTTCCCAAGCAAGTATGAAACCCCTGGCAGGTGAGCTGCAGATAATAGTAATGATTCAAGGGGCATAAGAGAGTGATTTAATTATTGACTTGTCCTTGAAGATACCTCTCCCAGCAACAATGGTAAAAGCGTCACATGTGTTATCATTTTCCCATTTGTGTGCAAGGTGTAGGACAGCTTTGAGAGCTCCTTAAAGTGTGAATGCACCTACTTGAACCACTCCTCATCTGCTTTCAGACATCTGTATTTTTGCTGCCTCCAACAGGGTCACACTGAAAATGTCAGATTATTTAGTACAAACAGGGAATTACTGAACCTCAGACCTCTCTCTTCCTACAGGGCCATCGGTACTGCTTGGTTTCTCTGAAAAATAAGCAATATAATATATTCTCTTGTTTGAATATTTCACCTCTTATTTTTGCTGCTTGGTTTTTGGTTTTGTTTTGGTTCGTTTTTTTGTCTGTAGTCATACTGTACCAAAAATCATGGTGTTTGGACAAAAACAAAGCTCAGAAATCAAGTGTGTTCAGCACTGCTACATAATCATATAGCTGAACCAGTGAGAAAAGTCACTTTATCTAACAGAAATTATTAGTCCTGGATGAGATTTAGCAGAAAGCAGTGGGGTAGATTTATTAGGCATAGTCTCCAATGTGAAACTGTCATATGAGTTTTGGAAATGTGTGGCTGGCATGGGATAACTTGGTTCTGCTTTGGGGTTGCTCATCAGTTGAGACTGCACACAAGCTGATGGAATAAGACCTGCCACTAATCGAATGGGGGAATTTCCACTCCAGCTGCCTTGGAAGTGATGGCCCCTGAGATGCTTTTCCCAAGCTTGTAAGACAAAGGCTTCATTCACAAATGACCAAGCTGGCCTTTTGTCTCCCGAGTTGTATTCCCTCCCTCAGCACCATCCATTCCCTTCTCCCTTTCCTTTCTACCGCTGTCCACGAAGGAAGATGCCCACGGCATTGTCACTGCACCCTCTGCCCTCACCCCCTTGTACAACTCATAAAAGGTGGGTTGAGTGTTTGTGTTTGTTTTCCTGGTCCCCACTTCCCCTTGCCTCTTAGGTGATGGGTGGGCTGCAAAACACACTGGGGAAGATAAATCTACCAGGAAAATTTTGTCATGTGCAGCAAAGTGGAGACGACTTGCTGAGATTCCCTGGCAGAGCAAGAAGTTGTTCTGCTGCCGTTTACCACAACTGCTCAGAATGGGCCTGAAGTTTTCCGTCATGATTTCCCTTAACCCGCATTTAGCCTCACATGCTGCCTCAGCACTTGTTACTGCTGCAGTCATGCCAGCAGCAATTGCCAAAAGGACCTGGGCAACACTGCTGCCACCTTTAAAAGATATGGCCAGCAATAAAAATCTGCATAATAAAGGGGTGGGAAAGGCAACTAAAACAGTAGCATTGTTATAAAACATATATCCAGATGGTAATTAAAATTCAGGAGGTTTCTGGAAGAAGCACTATGTTCTAAATATCAATTTGCTTCATGTTGAATGTACTTTCTACAACAGTAGTGACTATAATGAAAGTGGAAAAGCAATAACAACCTTTCTGTGCACACAGTTAATAGATATGACTGGTTCTGAAAATAGTGGGGAAGAACGTACACACAGTGTGCAAACAATATTTTCTGTGCACTGTTTGACTGTCCCTTACCCAGAACGTAGTGTGGTGTAGTCCCACATGATCACCCACAGTGGATTAAGACACCTCTTGTGTCTTCATCTTTCCTGAGCTCTGCAACTTACTGAGAAGGAGTGAACTGCTTGCTGGGACAGCAGAGGCTGAGCTATGCCACTGATATGGTTTTTGGCCTTAGGAGGTCAGTTGATCTCCTGCCACTTTGGTCCCTTCTGCTGTAAAGTGGAGATGAGGGTGCTTGCCCTCTCTCTAGAGCTGTGGTAGGAGCTAAGATGCTCACAAATCTGCCAAAAAGCCCAGCTAGGCTGTAAAGGCAGAGCTGTCTGGTTTCCATGTCTTGTGTCCCCAGACACCCTTAAGACACAGTGGACAGGACAAGTTGTGGAAACTAGAAGGGTGAGATAGCTGCTTGCCTCCTTATCATTTTTCTACAGTTTGAAAATACTTGACAATACCAGTGTTCTAAAGGAAACTGCTTTGAAGGGTTTCATTGTCACACGGAGACTTGACTTGTTTTACCCATAACTTGCAAGACTGGAAGGGACTAAAAGCTGGACAACACCTGTTCTGCAGAATTTTTGACTTTTACCTTCAAAGTCACTGGTGTTTTATTAGGCACATAGCCATTGTACCAGCGCTCAGCTCTTGGTAACTACCTCAGGAAAGACTAAGAACTGAGAGGTTCTGGACATCTGACCCAGCTCTCACCAGCAGAACTTTCTTGCAGGGTGGGAGATGGTGCCTGTTTTAAGGCTTAATGAGGCATTGCCGAACAGGGCTGACAGCAGCATGTTTCTATGACTCCAAAGTCAGGCATCTAAAGAAGTAAATGAATTTGTCATTACAAATTAGAAATGGATTTCAAGGGTACAAATTGCAACTAGACTTGCAGCACAAAAGGTATAGGCCAGCCCACTCCTCAGTTGTTCACTGGGACTGTCCATACAGGCGCCTTTCTTAGTTCTGTTAAGTTTCCGTTTTCTTTCCCCTGCATGTCTTTAGCATTAGATGCATATAGCTGTGCATGTGTGTTTGCAGCCGAACAGGAGCCAGACTGGTCCATGGGCTCACACAGCCTGCTGAAGCCAGGATGTGCATTCTGGGAGATTCTTATTGATGCACAGTCTCTGGGTGTGCCTACTTTTCTATTTTGTTTTTGCTGCTGAATTTTTCCTAGCAGTAATGCAGTATCCTTTATTATCAGCCCATCACCCACTTGTGTTGCTAGTCCTGCTTGTTTATGATAACAGATTTCTTTGTCTGATCTCTTCCTTAGTGAGAAGGTCCAGTTTTTCTTTATTTCAGTGTACAATGTGTTACTGTATACAGTGATTCAGTAGTCCCTGTGCAATGTCCCAAAGCTTTAAGGATGTTTTCAAGAAAGAGGGGAGTGAAAGAGGAAACAAAACTAGTTTTAACTGTCTGTTGGAGAAATTGCTGGACAGCCAGGCTATGCCTTTGAAAGCAAAAGGGCTGCTGAGATTATGAAATTTTCGAACATTAGCTCAGCATGGCTGAGCCAGGGCATAAGGAGATGTGTGAGCCCATTAATCATTGCAGGGCAGCTGCCAGCTCCCTGACTTTAATTGTGGTTTTCTAATATTTACCCTCTTTGGAGGCTTTTTTGGTCCTGCTGATAAAGGATTTCATTCCTCTGCCATGAAACTATGCAGAGACGGCAGAGGTGTGAGCTTAATTCAAGGTTGCTGAATGACTTGCAGCTACTGGGGGAAATTACGTTACTCAGCACTGTTTTCCTCCTGAAATTGTTGCCTTGGCAGCATCTTGAGAAGTTTTGCATATTTGTCTCCGTAAATTTCCTGTTTCTC
Source organism: Origma solitaria (assembly GCA_013397895.1). Classification (NCBI taxonomy): domain Eukaryota; kingdom Metazoa; phylum Chordata; class Aves; order Passeriformes; family Acanthizidae; genus Origma; species Origma solitaria. Next base: position 2,240,824 of record VZRL01000726.1, read on the forward strand.
AGACTGCTCTATCTTCACAGTTTCCAGTCATTGCATTTTTATTAAAGATCTGCATGGAAGTAAACAGTCTCAGAGGGTGCATCCTTCCAGTATCCCTGGCTTGAGAAGAGGAAGCAGGAGTGGAAGTGTCTCTTAATAAGGGGAAGATTGGAAAGTATGCTATTGACAGTGTAATAGGCTGAAAAATCATTCATGTGAACTCAGACTACATCTCAAATGATAGACTATAAAAGATTATTATGCTTAAAAGGGCTCCTTTCACTCACCATGATGTGTCTGTCTAGGGACACGCTTCAGTGCTCACTTGCAAACAAGCCAAACACAGAATTGTGAGTTTTCAAGCCTACATTTGCCTCTTTTACCCCCTCCCAGCTGTCACTCACTGCCTTCTTCCCAGCAGGAAAAGTCAGGAATGCTGGTGGGAGGAGAAGGAGCAAAACAGACTCATTCCCCAGTACTTGTAAGATGGCAATGGCCTACATAAGCTCTGCCTTCCGTGTGGTAGTGGATGAACTGGTTATTTCAGGGGAAGTTTTCTTTCAGCTTCACCCAGCTGCATAACTGCAAATACAATAAAAGAAATTTTCTGGGAACTGCCTTCTCGTTTTGCATTTAAAGTGCTGCAAACTTTATTACCAAGTATACACAAGACAATGGAGCTGAAACTGCGTGTTTATGCCAATATATCTGCTTTGATTTATGTGGCATTGATCATCTCTTTATAGCAGAGTTACTGTGAGGGTGATCTACCCCCCTCAACACAGCTTGATGCTGCACTGCTTTTGCATCCGGTTGCTCTATCAGTTCAATGCGCAGCCCTTTGTCGACTCTGAATATCCTTTGTAGGTCAGCTGCCATGCAGGGAGCCTATATGTGTGCAGGGCTTAATTGGTCTCTCAGCTCTTTCCCGTTCTCTACTGTGTTTTGCTTACAGAGCTCATCCTTTCCCTTCCATTTCTCTTTCCCAGGAGGAAGGCAAGACAACGATGATGATGCATCCTCCACTAATGGACCCTGCTGAGACAATGATTTTGGCTGCAAGGGGGGCTTCATGGGCATCTTACACTTCACTTGCCAACCTTCCTGAGCAAAAAAGGGAAAAGGATCACACACTTCCACTGATCTGCCTTTTTTCCTGGGACCATTGCTGAAACTCTTCCTGCCCTAGCAATATCTGCAAATCAGCCTGGACTTGGCTTTTAAAGGCAATGCGATCAGTCTATATTGACTTCTGAGTTTCAGAGCAAAGGAAATAAACATGAAGGTGATCAGCTGTGAGTTATGAAAGATGTTACATTAGCTAGGTTTCTAAACCATTCAGAGCCAAAAGGGATTTTTGGAAGGCACTTACTTCCTCCTAAAAATCTCGTCCTTACCTAATACATTCTAGTGGCAGACAATGCTACAGACTTGATATAACTTCATACGATGAACAAGCAGAGGCTCATTGTTAGAGTCTACAGATAATCTCCTCACTCTGTTTAAGCACCTTACCCTCTCTTATTTTTGTCATACTCTTTTTGCCAAAATAACAATAATAAATTTTCTAAAATTATAATAATGTTGATTCATATCCTGAAAAATGCAGCTCAGTACTAGTTAATTAGTCAGACATTTTAAAATCTGCTTGGATTTTCAATAGCAAAAGGAAAGACAAACAATAAGATCTCACTTCATGTCTAATACCCAGTGCAGGCTGTGGATGCAGTTCAAGCTCTGCAAGGCTTCTTGTGGGAATGTTTCACAAAAGACACTTTGTCTCCTTTGGAACAAATGCCACCAAATAGTGGAATTTATTTATTAACTATTTTTCCAGACCCCCTCTATTTTCAACATGCTCTCAAACACTTCACATAGAGATTTGCTTCTTTGGAATGGCATGAGGGAGGACCAGCCGTGGGGATTTGCTTTCTATGCATGGCATGGTTTGCCTCATCTGCATGAGCTCTTTCTTGTTCCTAGGATACACTAGCTTGACTTAATTTATGGGCTTGCTTTATTATTTTTTCCCTTTGGCTGAGATCTGTTTTGACTTTCCCACTAAGCTCCTTTTGAGCAGGGGCAAAACCAACAACACTGAATTTATTTAAGTGGAATTAAAGGGCAGTCCTTGTGTGTGAGGCTGGGGCTGGGCTGCTAAAGCATGCTCAGCCTCCTGAGGTGCTAAAAAACCTCATGTTTCATTCAAAAGCCAACTGCACTGAATAGCAGAGGACCACTTCTGAGAACGGCAGTGGGGCTCTAACACCAGCAGCACAAAATGAAAGGCAGGGCTTTAGGAGGCGATGGGATATAAATTGAAAAGAGAAAAGAGTTGACCAACTACATGACATCAAGGTCCTAGTTTTTTTGCCCCAGAAGCAATTTCTGGAAGATGAAGTACTCCCTCTGCTCCTATGGTGCAATGGTGACTTTTGAATGTGGGTGAAGTAGTTAATGCACATATAAACATCGAACCACTTTCATTAACAAAAATGAAATTCACCTTCTTCAATAGCATTATGAATTGCAAAGAGGGACTTTTCTGTGTTGAATCATCAACTGATTGTCCTTGAAAATTCACCCCTACTTTGCATCTGCAGATATTTTTCTTGTTGATATGCATGCTGTGTTTTGATTTTCCTTGTCCCCTTTTAAAATGAAAAGCAAACTGAAGCTTTCTTCAGAACTATATAGAAATGTTGTGACTGGACACAAGAATAGATCATAAAAACACAGGGCTTTTGTGAGCATACTAAGGGTACCAGGCATGTAAGAGGCACATCTACCCAGAAAAAGAAGGGGTTTCTGATAGTGATCAGAGCAGCTCTGGTAGCTGGTTCCTCAGTATGACCCTGATGTCGACCCTAATGCAGTAAATGGAAAGCAGTTTTCTGGAGGATTCTCTTTCCCTTTGTATTGGTGGGTGGAGAGAACTGTCCATGTATGTGGGACAAGGTTTATTTCTTCTCTCTTTGTTCTCTTCTGCTAGAAGAGAAGAGACAGAGCTGGAGTTCAAGAATTCGAGGAAACATGGTTGTGTCTGTTTGTCAAAATTCGGTCTCTCTGCCTGATGCTAAATGAAAAAGGTAACAGGTAAGGTGAATTACTGAACCTTTCAGCCCAGCCCTTGAAGGGCACAGATGATGGAGGAAGTCCAGTAACTCCAGAGTGGCAAAAGATGAAGATTATTCATACCTGCAGGACGTAGCTGCTAGAACAAAATTGAAGCTGCTGGAAGTGGCAAAAGAGAAAGCTGTTTTTCCTACCCTGTACTACTCCTGGTCTGCAGAGTGAAATAGTGGTTCAGCCTTAGGGGTGATTACCCCTACATTTCCAGCTGGCACTGGATTAGTTCGAAAAACTAACAGGACCTTTATATAAATCACCTCCAGAGTATCCTTCTAGTGGTAGAGATCCCAGAAAACTATTTTTCATTGCACCTTTAGTACAACCACATATGCTGTGGGTTAAAAGTTTTTGACCCAATCAGATGTTGGCTGTGTGCAGCTGGGCTTGTGTTTGTCTTTTCTTATTAAAAAGGTTAGAAGAAGAATGAGAGATATTATGTAATACATTATTTGTCTTGTAAAGAAAAAACCCAGTGCAGTCTCTAAAGATTTCCCTGCATTTTCTACTTTATCTCTATTTTCTGAAGTTATTGTTGGTCTTGGGATTTTTACAAGTAATGAAATTGGAAGCACACATGTAAGAAAGAAACTAGACAGAAAAAGAATTACTCTTGTTGTACTAGGTGGAGGTGAATTTAAAAAGATGATGACTGGAGACATTGCTGTTCCCCGAGGAAGAAAACCCATTACTGTGTTTGACTTTAGGATACTGAGGATGTAGTGCTGGGCATTTTACTGTCTCCTCACATGTGCTCCAACCTGAATGCTGGGGATAGTTATTCTTGATCATCAGCTGACAGGAATTACATTAGAGGACTTGAGGCCAGTTTTCCTGCAAGGCAGTGCCCATACCATAAATCTATGAGGTGTCATGCCTGGTGTGCAGGTACATCCACGTATCAAGGCAGGGGAATGACTTTGGCACAGGCAGCTGACCTGGGGAGCAAAAATGAAAATGTAGCATGAGAGGCTTCCTTGGGCTAACAACCAACATAAGGACATTGTCTTCCACACACCAATATTTCACTGGACAGTGTGTGCTGTCTTTTTTTAAAAGTCTCTTCCTGGTTAAGGAAAAGAAATCTGAGCTGACAACCCCTTGTCATAACCCACCCTGTGCTTTCCAAAGGAGAATTTTCTAATTGCCCTCACCAGCTGGCAGGTCAGTAGGGGGCTCTGAAGTGGATTGGGCCACACAGATTATACTCTTTTAACATTCCTGAGTTTAGTTATTACTCGTGTGTACTCTGCAGAGGAGCTTGTATGGTGGGTGTCCACCATCTAGACCAGTGACAGACCTGGAAAATGGGATTTTCAGGAGAAAACATCTATTCTTTGAATCATAAAAGGTAATGGCTACAGAAAAGGACTGCAGTATGTCAATGTTAGAAACCATTGGAAAGATTAATCTTATTTTGGGCTGGGATTATTATTTGGGTGTGTTCTGTGGCTTTGATTAGATGTAATCTTTGTTTCTTTTATTAGGAATTTTAGCTGGGAATTCTTGTTGTCCTTTTAGTCCACAAACCCTTTTTTGCAAAAGATCTCTTTTCCATTCACAGAAAGAAATCTACTCAGTCTCCTTCTGGTAATGGACACCAGAATAATGTCTTGCACAATGCTCACCTTGGCAACAGAAGCAAATGATGTTTCCTCCTGTTGCTTCACTTTGACATGTCTTTGGTTCACCTAGATAACATGATCTTTTTTCCACATACTTATCCTTCAAGAATTCACTCCTTGTCACACTTAATGATTTATGCACTTGTCAAACTTCTCTTTTAGGTTGATAAATACCCTGCAAAGATAAGACACTGGCCTTTGAAAATATGTTGCCAGTAATTAAAATGAAGAATGCATTACAGTAGAGGGTAGAAATATGGATCTAAAAGCCACACTGGTATTTTTAGTGATGGGAGTAATTGAGAATTTCATTTTAATAATTCAGTGAATCTGAGATTAATAAATGGTATGAGGTATAAATGGTCTTTGAAGACCAGGGGTATAGTTAACAATTTATTTTAGTATATCCTGAAAGATGCTGCTGGAATTAGTGTATAATAACTCATAGCATAGTCCTACAATTTCCCAGTCAAGTTTTGTAAAAGGAGGAACACACTCAGTGAGGATTTTGTGAAGTGATGCATCTGAGAAGAAACCAAAGAGCCCTAGTCCCCAGCCATACCTGCAGCAGGTCACTTTGCACAGGTGACAGCACAGGGGGGCTGTGTGGAGGACCAAACACCTGCCCAACCACATGCTGGGGTGAAGTGCCTATTAATGACACAAGCCCTCCAGGGCAGGCCAGATGGAAATCCTCTCCTTCTTTTTCAAGGGTAGGTTGGTACAGAGAGTACAGGAGGAAACCATCGATGTATAGCTGAAATGTGACCGACTAGGGACCAGTCCCACCCACTGTCTCCCACCCACAGCAGTTGCTAGAGGGAGCGCTCCACAGTGCAATGTTCTGGGTAGGTGCAGTGGTCATAATCACTTTTATTCTCCTTGCTCCATCTCTCAGGAGTCTCAGGAGGTCCCAGGTTAGCTTCCCCCCCTTACTGAATAGCTTTTAGGATATCAGATCTAATTGAAGGGATGCTTCTATCACTGGAGTTCAGCCATGCAAACCTTACTTGCAAACATGGTACACTATCTTTCTACATGTGGTCCCATGGGTTCATTACCTTGTTGTCTTTTCAAGTGCTGTGACAGAGGGCATTTTTGGCTGGACCCCTTAGCTCTTATCATGTCCCACTCTCACAGGAACTCTGCCAGTGTAGAAGCTGTGAGCTTCATCTGCTTATGTTCCTTGGCTCGGTAAACCTATTTGAAAGGATTAGCTCTGTGTAGCCAGCAGAACCACGTGTCAGGATAATTTGTTGAGTATTCCTTTAAGGATCCTTTAAGCACCATGGTTATGTTTGATGAGAATTTTTCTTTAGTTTATGAAAAGGCTAAGCCCAATAAACAATCGTGCTCTCTGCTTAAGGTATGAGGCCAAGCAGTGCTGAGCTGTGGCTGGTAGGGAGGTATATAATCTTCTGTTTTGCTACAGAATATTTCATCATCAGAAGCTAGCCCTGGATCTGTGAAAAGGTAGAAATCTCCATTAGCTAAGTTCAGTTTAGATCCCGATGGATCCAGATGCCATAAACATGTGAACAGTTGTCTAGGCTTCTTTGCGCCCTGGTATTGATAGGGTTAAACTCAACAGCTTTATCTTGTTACACTCAGACACTGGAAAAACCTTATTTCCTGTCTGTATGTTAGGTGGGTGAGTTACATCGCAGATGTATGTTACAGCTGGGATGCATATGTTGCATTCTGCCCTGACTTTGCAGTGATAATTATACATATGGAAATTATTCAGGCTTTCTCCCATTTGCTTTGCAAGGTATATTTTGTATTTCTTTTTTATTGCCCTAACTTACTGTTTACAGGAATTGATGGGCAGAGCCAAGCACTCTGTCCACTTTTTGAAGTCATGGAGTGATCCTACGTGAATGGTCAATTGGTTTGCACATAATGGAGAGTTTAACAACATTCTATACTTCTGCTTCTCATATCAGTTTCTAGGATAACCTGAAATTACATGGGAATCTCTTAGGAAGAATCTTCCCCTCTCTCCTTGAAATGCCAGTTTGCATCACAGGTTGTTGGATTTGGTGGGTTTAGTTGTTTTTTCATCATCTGCCTGATTGTGATTTTTTTCCTCATTAGGTGTAGCTTTCGGATATCACAATAAATTTCAAAGCAAATAAGGTTTTTCCATCCACGTTCAAACATCTCAGCTTCCTCTAAATCAAAGTTTGCCTAACAAAGGCATGACCTGGAAACTCTGTAAAACTCAGTTATCAGTTAAGAGGCGCAGCAGTATTCTTAAGAGAGTTTCTAATATTTTTTACAGTTTAGTACTGTCTAGGTCACCTGATAAACTGAAAGCAGCAAGTACATTAAATACAGTACAATGACTTATACAGACCAAGGCCAGGGTTTCTGGTTTACTCATTTTATTGGATTAAATCCCATGATACTTCCCCTGATTGCCACAGCAGGTACCCATAGGCTACACAGTGCCGTCTTAGCTCTTGAGCATGAAAATCACACTGTTTCCATTTTGTTCCTGGACTGTGCTCTTGGTGCATTATTCAGATTAGGACTGAATTATGATTTGTTTTAATCTGGCCCACATTGCACCACTTGCCAAAACACTGAATAAACCAAGGAGGCAGGTAACAGCCTCAAGTGCCCCACTCTCCTGATCTCAGGATCAATGATCAGGTTTTATTGTTCAGGTTATTGCTGTTATCATAGGCTCATTAACCCAAATTGCAGTGTCCTGGAGCTGTGCAAGCACGGGACAGAGCTGTCTGCTGCCCCCAGGAGTCCTCAGTCTGGGCTTAGTGCAAAGGTGCTCTCTCAGCAGAACAGCCATTGAGCTCCTCTCCAGGTTTCTTTGCTTCTCTATTAGACTCACAGTATAGACAATAACAAGGAGGGGAATCTGAAAGAAAAACAGTGGTGCCACTTTTGAAATTAAATTATCTATACCCTCTGACTGGCACTTGGCAAATAGTGACTCAGCCACTGTTAGTGTGCAGTGCTTCTGGCCCACAGATGGTACCATGCACTTTGTTTAGGCATACAGATCTTAATCATTCCATTTTACCACTGTAGTCTCTCACGTAGGTACATATATTTTTGTCTCTCTGCCAAAAAGAGAATTTCTTCTAAATATTGCCACTAAAAAAAACCACCTTAAACTTGCAAGAATGCTGTGCTGGGTTTGGCTAGGATAGAGTTAATTTTCTTCATAGTAGCTGGCATGGGGCTATGTTTGGATTTGTGCTGGAAACACTGTTGATAACACAGTGATGTTTTCTTTATTGCTGAGCAGTGCTTACATAGGGCCAAGGCCTTTTCAGTTTCCCACGCCCTGCCAGTGAGTAGAGACACAAGAACTGCAAGGGAGCATAGCAAGGACAGTGGATATCCATAGGATATTCCATTCCACAGAATGCCATGCTCACTATTTAAAGCTGGGGGAAGAATAAGGAAGGAGGTGATGTTTGGAGTGATGGTGTTTGTCTTCCCAAGTAACATTACATGTGACAGAGCCCTGCTTTCCTGGAGATGCCTGAACAGCTGCCCATGGGAAGTAGTGAAGCAATTCCTTGTTTTGCTTTGCTTGTGAGCTTGGCTTTTGCTTTGCCTATTGAACTTTCTTTATCTCAACCCACAAGTTTTCTGACTTTTACCCTTTTAGTTCTCTCCCCCATCCCACTGGGGGAGTGAGTGAGTGGCTGTGTGGGGCTGAATTGCCATTTGGGATTAAACCACAACACATGCATGGAATGCGAACACTACAATGGAGACTTTTACCACCTCTCTGCACATCTTATGAGCCTCTTTGCTCATTCAGCTTCTCAGACTGTTGATTTAAACTCAAATTCATGTCTGTAAAGACCACAAATCAACTCCTGTCATAACTAGAAAGCATGGTGTGTTATCATTATTGTTTACCTCTGAAGGAACCTGAAAAGCAAGATGATCAATACAGACTTAATTGCCAGTGTCACCAATTAATTGTTCCTGAGTGACTGAGGGCCTCTTCGGCTGGCAACCTGTCAGTCTCAAAAACAGCAACAGTCTCAGGAACAGCAAAGCAATGTGGCAGATTTCATGTGGGATGAAAACACCCTTTCGAGCAAATGTCAATTATTAGAAGTAGGCTCTTCTTTCACCACTTTATTGCACATTTCTAACTTCACCATCACCAGATGGGGATGCCCTGTGCAGTCTGTACCTTTCTGCATACAGCAAGGATCAACCAATCTTGGCTAAGCCCTGCTTCAGCCATATGCTTAAGCAGGTACTTCGAGTAAAGCGTGAGATTAAATCACACTGAATTCAAAATTAGTTAGATACTTAAAGGCTTAATGTAAAAATTACCCAAATAAAATTCAGCCTTGCTCAGTTCTTAGTCACACAAGTTGTATGGAAATCTCATCCAAGCAGCATCTGGGCTGCTAAAAAATTAACACATGAGGAACACAGTATATTATTTGTAGAAGATTTTAAAATATTTTTGACACTTAGAATGAGGGCTTAGAATGAAGGTCATTCCAGCTAACTGGAGTTAATTCCAGCACCGATCTCTTTGTCTCTATCAGTGGAACAATGGAACCAAGAACATAAGGGGCTTTTCAGGAAAGCAGTTTCACAGTAAGCCATGTTACCCTCTGTAAGTTTTTGAGTTGATTTTGCATTTAGCCTTTATCCATCAATCCATCTGTTGAATACAAATCATTTGTGGCCAAGGCTTACAGAGACAAGGCAAATTCTTCTCTTTTAAAAAACCCTCAAGATTTTGTCATGTGGCTTCAGTTTAAATGTAGTTCCCAGCTAATTAGACTGGTAAAGTATGTATATTTGCAAACAAAGAATAACTATAATACTATCCCAGTGGAGATCAGCAAAGGAATTTGGGGAATGGAAATGTTGATAATTGCAGTTCCTGTGCTATAGTTAGCTGGAGCAGACAGACAGCTGCCCTTAAGGAGACCTCTCATGGTGCCAAGAGTGTTACACACAGGACAAAAGGCAGTAGATCCAATTGCAGGATGAAAGGCCAGATTCTGATGTCCTACCTCATTTTATTCAGTCCTTTCTCAGATAAAGTTATCATGGGGCATTTCCTAAAGAAAGACTAGAAAGATTCCCAGGAATCTTAAGCAGATGGAGACCCAGATATTTAATTTCTTTTCTGAGGAGGCTGTAATTCTTCTTCCCTTTTTTTTTTTTTTTTTTTTAAATCTGTGTCTGACTTACTATCTACCAATATCAGGTAATTCTGCCTGACTGCACAGGTATTCCTGTGTGTGCATGTAGGTGCTTTCGGCATCCTGAAAAACTGTGTTTTTAACACTTGTCATTCCTCTGGCTTGCAAAGTAAAGATAACCTTGTTTCTCTTAGAAAACAAATAAACATCACTACCACCACCACCTTAACCCAGATGATAGCTACCATTTTGGTTTAGTTTGCATTGAGCTTTTACTTCATAACATAGATTTTACCAAGCATGGGATGGCTTGCATGTCCTAGATGATGAATTGATAAATCAGTTGGACTGATTTCAGAGGAATGAAAAGGGCCCATCAGACTGAAGCATTAGCAACATCAGAATTATTTTAGAAATTACTTCCAAGACTTGTAAATCCTGAGGCTTTTTTTCCCTTGTGTGTGTTTTCTGCTTCTGCATTGAGAACTTGTGTGCTGCTAGTGGCTGCAGGCTGGCTGTCCAGAGGTGGCAGCGTACAGTTTACTTTGCTTTCTGAACTCACCGGACACTTTGGCACTGGTGCAAAGTTGAAGATGTATCTGTTCAGAGAGACAACAAATGAAGCATTCCAGCAGTCAGTCTTGATGACAGAGGTAGAAACACGAGAAATACTTCCTGAATAGACCCAGCAATAAGCCTTCAATGTAGCTTAAACACCGCTGCCCCCATCACAGTCAGTCTACCTTGGCTTTTGCTCTTGCAGTCTGTGTGCCTGAGCAAGAGGTTTGTCTCAGCCTTGTGCTTCTTAACCATCTTTTTATTGGAATGCAAAAAAAGAGCATGTTGTACATGTATTTCATGTTGTTTCTATAGCAATGGAAGGGCGTTCTCACTTGCTACCCAGTGCGGCTGAAGCAACCCCACTGGTGCTGATGGCGTGTGAGGAGTTCACCATGAGCTCAGTGCCCTTGGGTAAGGCACTGGATCCTGAACTTGCAGTGCTGCAGCACTCACTCGAGCCTGTATGCACTCCTCCAGCTCCCAGGCACTGTCTGCCTCCCCTTCTCTCCCTCCCTCCTTGCCAGGCTTTGGCTATGACCACAATAGGAAGTGACACTCTCCCGATGGCCACATCAAATCTTTTTAAGCACTGGAAGCTGAATGTTAGCCAAGAGGGCTCCCCTGGCCGACAGCTTTCACCCTCTTCTTTCACTAAGCCTTAAATAATGAAATCTTCTGGCAAAACAAATAGGTTTAAGGATGTAAAGCATCCTTTATTTCCTCCTTCCTTAGAAAGCATTTGGTTGAAGTTGATTTAATGATGCAAATGTATGGTTCTAGTTATCATTTGATACCTCTATAGCCTTTTTTACATAAAGGGAGACCCAAAGGAGGGAAACAATTGGAGCAGACACGTTTATATGCAGGGTCCCATTTGCCAGTGCTGCTCAGCAAGCACTGCTGGTTGGTGGTGCTTCACACACCAGCTCCTGTAAATCAAACTGGCAGGAGGGGGCTCAGATAAAGGCTATTTTGTGATATCTATGTGGTTGTGATTTCTGGTGACTCCTGAATGTGTGTAGTAAGCGTGAAGATAGTTGGGTTTCTAAGGCTGTGAAATGGTTTGCACTGAGAGAGGTGAACAAGGGCTGATGAAGAAATGTAGTGATGTGAAAAGATGCCAAAAATGAACAAGACAGCTCTTAACCCAAATGCAGCATCATGTCTGAGCCCTGTTTGTACTTGGTGTGCCAGAGGGGGAGAGGGAGACAGGAGATGAGGCTCAGGCACTTCTCAGACACCTTCTCAGACACACAGTGATCAGCCTGCCACAAAGAGCTGTATTGGGAGATCACAGACTTACCGGGAACTTCACTTCCTCTGACATGAGCCCCTCCTGCATAGCAGGAGGCAGGGAAGGTTTTGCTTCACAGCTCATCAAAGCCCAGCTTCTGTCCCGAGCAGACCAACGGGTCAGCTGGGCCACCATCCTGCCAGCAGGACCTGCAGCTCCAGCTGCTTTGAAGGAAGATGCAGCTTCCTTAAAGGGACATTTTTCCTACCTCCAATCTGTGGACTTGGAAGTCCTCAAGCCTGAGAGCTGATGAACCTTGTCATTTTAACTTGGCAGAACTGCAGATACTGTTCTGAATCACCTCAAATCTGGATTTTTGTTTAAAGCTTGTCTGCATGCTTTACCTCCCTAATAGCTGCTGGCTCTCCCAGGTCACAGAAATCATCTGCTACAGCAGTCGATACCCAGCTTGTGTCTCTAGTGCCCCCTGTGCATCTCGTGCAGCCTGGCAGTAGCTCCCCTCACTCACATCTGCTGTTTGCAAGGCAGGCAGAGAGCTGATCACAGGGGGAGAGAAATGCCAGGCAGAGGAGTCACGCTTGCCTCCACTTCTGTTACAGCCGAGAAGGATGAGAAACATGCTCTTCCCCTCGGGCATCCGGAGCAAAAAGAAACCACAGAGGAGCATAGAACCGTCCCAGTACGACATCTGTGAATACTGTGCACCACCTCAAGTGGGCCGGCACACAAGCACATGAAGACAACCCTGTGAGACAACTTTGCATCACTTGTTCTGTGGTTTGCTTTCACATGAGAGGAAATAAATGCAAGCTGACACAAGATCAGAGCCAACAAAATTATGTTTTCAAAGGCAGGAAAAAGCCCCGACAGAACATCTAATAAATGTGTCCCTTCTCACACAGCTCCCCACCTCCTTTAAATTGCTGGTTCACAAGTACCTTAATTAGTGCTCAAACCACAATAGTGCTTGTGTTCTTCGGCCTGAATCTGTAGCCGAGGGAGGGGGATTCAGCTCTTCACCTGTCCTTTCAGTGTTCCAGTCACCTAATGCATAAGCACTTCTGTCCTGCAGGTGTTTATTTTTGAATGTACCTGTAGCACTGTCCCTGTGTTAGAGCAGTTTCTTGTTGCAGTTAAATGAGTGCTGCTTTCAAATTCTTGTTTGAATGTAACTTCATCTGCTGCTAGAGGGGTTAAATTTTAATATGCTAAATTGTAATATGCAATCAATGGTGGAGAGAAGAAGGGGAGCCTGACTGGGCTCCTGCTTTTGTGTGGAATCTGCTCTCAGGGCACATTCACACTGCACCCAAACAATGCCAGGCACCTCTGGAAGTCCTCCAAAGGCAGACACCAGCCTGTGTCAAAACTACAATTCAGCAAAAGGCAGGGTACACAGCATGCATGTCTCCTTGGTGAATAAATTCACACTGTTTCAGCTTTTCCAAATACTAAACAAAAGTTTAATAATTGCTTCTCCAAAGCTAAGAAAGAGGTGGGCCTGAGAGGGGAGTGGGTTGAGACAACATTAAATAACTACTCTTGGAAAGTTGAAATGAGGTTTGGACAGGGAAACAAAGAGACATGGTGATGCCAAGTGTCTGCAGGAAAACCTTTGGTCTTTGACATCAGTGCTCAGTGGCTGCCATGCTCCTTGGCTGCCTAGCACAGGCTTTACATTTCAGCTGGGAGGCTTTAGAAGCAGCTAAGTATTTGCGGGCAGATATACCCAAACCAGTCCTGAGCTGCCATGAACTGAGCTCTTGTGTGAGCCCTGAGGTGCATGGGTGGGTCTGCAGAACCTGTGGTGCAGTTGTTCACATGGGGCTGACTGCAAAACACAGGAGTATGTGCTGGTGCTACCACTTCTCTTTTCTATCTAATGCTTTGTTAGTCTCATTCCTGGGGCATGACTGAATGAGATGAGCTTCCTCTAGTGCTTCAGAGGGGCTGACCTGCCTGCCTGTAAGACAAATGCTGCAAGGAGCAAACTGGGGGGCATTTCAGCGCAGTTGCTGAGGCTTTGTGCTCTCTTTTGGATCAGATCATACATTTCTGAAGGTATCAAGATGTTATGTTCAGAGCCACTACCCTTATTCTTTCTGGCTGTAGTCCAAAATCTAGTTTGGGGGTTGGCTTTCTTTCTCTGTTTTCTCCTTATGAAGTTGCCTCCCTATGAATAGTTATCTGCCATGAACTCACTGAGTAAGAGACCTGGTTTCAGTACAGGTAGGCGAGGAAATGTGTTTTGGCTCCAGGAGAGGAATCAGGGTCTTAGCAGCTGGCTGAGTGCCTAAATCAAGCTGAAACAGCCGCTGAAGCTGGAGAGAGCAGGACTGGGATCCTGCCTGGGAGCACATGCATGCCCATCTCCTGCTGTTCTCAGAGTTGCCAAGTATTTAATCCTCTGTGGGCTGGGACTTGAAAAGGTTCTATTTGACCTCCTCTGAATGGGAAATGCTCCTGACAGGGTACAATGGAAACAAGATCAAATTCAAAGAAAGATAGGAACATGGCGTGCTAGAATTGAGATTAGACTGCATGGATTTATAAAGATGTTGCAACGAGTGGTGAAAAAAACCTGGCTGTGGTCGTCTTTTTCATCTGCAGCACTGGGACACCTCCCAGCAATCTGTTGGGACGCTCTACAGAACGCAGGAAAAGAGATCTCAGACTTTTCAGCCTGGACCCATCAGGGTTTAAATGCAAATATTGCTGCTTTAAAACTTGAAATACCCTTATATTTTAAAAAAGTCCAAAACTGAATATTGTGCTTCAAGCACCTTACGGTGCTGCAGTGGTCTGAGTGAGGTTAAACAAACAAAAGCCCCGAGCCAGGTTTTAAAAGGGCAGCAGCACTGAGCAGACCTTGTATGCAGCGAGTGGCTTTGTCTTTTCTGTACAGCCAAATGTCACAACTGCAGGTAAAAATATTTATCTCTGTACCATACATGAAGAGACTGTGAGGAGTCACGGCATCTCCTTGCTGCTCTCTGTTCAGCAGCTCTGGGGAGGGTACAGATGCCCCAGCTCAGGCCATTGAGAGAGAGCCTCCCCTCAGAATATTATCTCCTGCCACAAAATTGCATTGTTAACTAATACCAGCGGAGATGTTTCCACAGGGAAGTAAATAAATAAGGGCCTTCCTCTCTTCCCTAGCTTGTTGAAGGGAAACCACCCACGATGTATTTGAGGGGAAAGAAAAGAAACAAGCTCCCTGATGTGCAAATCCAAAGAAACTGAAAATGATTGATTCCTCCCTGTTGAGGTGTATTGCAAATAAAGGCTTTGTATTCCAGCTTTAGAAAAGGCAGTGTCTTTAGAGCAGGTCCACTTCCTTGTGCCAGAGGGGTTTCAACAAAGACCAAGGGGCTGAAAGGAAAGCAGCTTAGTTGGGCGTGAGGGAGGAGCAGCCCATCCTCCTCTGTGGCAGAGGTGAGGCAGGGGATGCTGATGTGGTTCAGGCAGGGCTGGGGAGCTGCCAGAACTGCCTGCTCACACACCCAGGGAGTGCTATGGCCAGGAGGGCAAGGGTGAACACCCAGGGCTGCTGCAGCTCTGTCTGCTGTGTGCAGTCTTGCCCTGGTGCTAATGTGAATTTACAGTCTGAACTGGCTCCAAAGCCCTGTTTAATATTAGCAGCCAGGTCCTGTGGGGCACCACTGTGTGTGGCCCTGGAGAGGCATGCCAGCAGATGGTTCCTATCCCTGAGAGCCATGCAGCAAAGAGGCAAAACATCCCAGAGGAGGCACAAAAACCCTGTGTATTTCTAACTGGGGAAACTGAGGCATGAAGCAGCAGCCACAGATAAAATGTGAGAAATAAATCCTCTGCCTCCACTGATGAGGAGATAGGGAGTGCAGCCACGTGCAGGGGCAGGCTGTGGGGAAGTAGCAGCGTTACCCTGTACCTGGGTCTTAGAATCGTAGAATAGTTAAGGTTGGGGAAGACCTCAAAGATCATCAAGTCCAAGTGTTAACCCAGCACCACCACATTCACCAGTAAACCATGTCCCCAAGTGCCACATTCATATGCTTTTCAAATACTTCTAGGTATGGTGAGTCAATCACTTCCCTGGACAACCTGGTCCAATGCCTGATCACACCTACAGTGAAGGAACTTTTCCTAATATCCAATCTAAATCTGCCCTGGTGCAACTTGAGGCCACTTGCTCTTGTGCTATTACTTGTTACCTGGGAGAAGAGACCAATCCCCACCTGACTACAACCTACTTTCAGATAGTTGAAGATAGCAATAAGGTCTCCCCTGAGCCTCCTTTTCTCCAGCCTAAACACCCCCAGCTCCCTTAGCTTCTCCGTCTGCATAGGACTTGTGCTCCAGACTCTTCCCCACCTCCATTGCCTTTCTCTGGACACACTCCAGCACCTCAATGTCATTCATGTAGTGAGGGGCCCAGAACTGGATACAGGACCCAAGGTGTGTCCTCATCAGTGTCAAGTACAGGGGGACAATCACTGCCTGTCACTGTTATCTCATTGCTATTTCAGGTAAATTGTTCTTGTCTTAGCCTATGATCTCTACCTTGTGTCTCCCACCAGAGGGAGTGGGGAGGAGCAGCTCATGGTTTTCTTTTTAATGAGAGCACTAAATTGCATGGACCATTCCTAAACCATGATATAGGGGCTTTATTCTGCTCCCCACCTCAGTTTTCCAGCTCAGGGGGTGGGTACTCCAGGGTCCCGAGCTCCCTGCGGGTGCCTGGGGCCACTCTTCATGCTCACTGCTGGGTCTGGACAGTTTAGCTGCATTAGCCTGAGCATGTAGCATCTGGGAAGTGTTTGTGTTTAGTCCTCACTCCTCAGTCCTAGGCATGGCCTCGGTGGTTTCCCCAAGTCCACTGTGACCTCTTTGCTGGTGACTGAAGGACATTCTTCCCCACATTTCTCCCCACCATCACACTGTTTCTTCCTCATCAGTTTTGCTGGAAAGACTTTGAAAAAGGGGCAAGGCAGAAAGTGCAACTGAGGACTTACCCTCTCCAATAAAAAAACCCACAGTCCTATGGACCACTCTGGGGCTGAAGGAACAACTGACATATGAGGTCTGCTGATGCACCCTGATGGATTTTTAGTGGGAGGCTGGAAAAGCAGCAAGCCCTTCCCAGCAAGGAGAATCAGCTGCCTGCTTGGCTGAAAGCAGGGAAGCAAAGCAAAGGCTGCTGCTCCTGCTGAGGGAGTTACAGCCATGCAGAGGTGCTAAAAGCACTGGGAGAGCAGGAAGGTGAAACTGGCAGGGTCAGGAGAGAGTGGCTGTACTGACACTCTCAGAGTGCTGCTCTGACAGAATACCAGCTCCCTCTGCTACAGTGGGACTTCTTCAGTTTCTGAAGTTGCAGTCATTAGTCACCAATCTTCACGGCATCTCATCTCTTATACCGATTTCCTGCCCTAGCTGCTGATCCAGGCTATAATCGCTTTGTTTTTTCCCAGGGCCAGGCAAGAAGTAGACTGGAAATGAGTTGAGAGCTGAGGTGAAATGAGGAAGAAGTATGATCCCCCAAGCAAAAGCATTTCTCAGTTAATGAAGTGTGAACCCAAATAGCAGGGAAGGGATGAAGAGCAGCAAGCCACCATATTCATTAAACCTCTGAATACTCTGAAACACAATGAGGGCCACAGCCGTCCTGGTCAGGAGCAACAATGTGGGGCAAAGGGGCAAGCCTGGCTCAGTGAGATAGTCAAAGACATCAGGGTCACACGCCTGCCCATTTCTTGTGTTCCTGTGCTCCTGTTAATTTCCACTTTAGGAAGAAGCGAGGCAGGAGAAAAGATGCCATAGATGCTTTTTTCAGGTGGGAATTGCAATGCCACTCTAATTAGTTGTAGGTAGTGTTATGGAGCCAAGGGATGACATTCCAAAGCCACAAATCCCACTGGCAGGGAGCTGAGTATGTGGGAAGAGGGAAGCTGGCAGGAAACTCCTGCCCAGTGTCTGTCAGGTTCAGGGTGTCTTTTGTGGCTGTTCTGTCAGGGGTCTGACAGCCACACTTATCTTACATGCCAGGGCCTAAAAGAAAAATGTGCCACTCATTTTGGTCAGGAGTAGCCTCTCGATCCAGCACCTCACTCAAATATTGTGCACATGCACAATACATATGCATACAAATATTGTGCCCCCTCTCCTAACAGGGAAATCAGCAGTAACTTAGTCTTTTTGGAGATAGAGTAAATCATGAGATTAATTTCCTCTCCTTTTTGTTGGATACCCTTGTTAGCAGTAAAGTATATTAAATGTATCATAAGCAAAAGCCCTCATACTACCCAAGAAAATATATTCATTTAGGGAGACACCATGCCAGCAGGTTTTCAGCATATGTCTTTATTGCTGGCTGGTTCTTTGTAGACACAGAGATAGGTCATGGCCACTGGCAAATCACTTGAGCTCCATGGAAAAGCTTTTTTTCATAAATAAACAGCATTTTCAGACAGGCAGCGTGAAGTAACCATCCGCCTTGAAATGTGGAGGACTCTGGGTGTTGATCCTGGGGCATTGCTGGAGCAGCAGTAGGAGCCCAGAGTACCCTGTTCAACCTGGGACTCCCCACTCTGAGCTCCTGTCCAGGCCAGGGCAGCCTGGGCCAACCTGAAAACCTGCTCACCCTTTCAGTGTAAAGACACATCCTGGAGTTTTCCTGGCCTGTGTTAGTGTAAAACCCCATCTACCCCACCACGAGTTTCAGAGGGGACAGCCTTGGGGAGGGTGGGGTCAAGGGAGCAGGGTGTATCTGGCGCCTTTGGAAGTTCAACTTCTGCCACCCCCGGGGGTGGGAGAGCCATGGTGTTGCTCACAGCTTAAAGAGATTATGTCATTCTGAAAGACCAGGGTGAGCAATGGGGACTTAGAAGGACCCCAAAGGCAAAAACCACATCTCTGCTGAGTGGGAGTGAAGAAGGGGTGGAAGGAGGGTCCTGCAAAGATAAACCCTACTTCCTGGAAGCCCAGGAGCTGTGTGGTACATCCTGTCGTGGACAGCTGTCAGCTTACAAGAGGGCTGGAGAGGTCATTGGCAACCCTAAAGAGCACAGAGTAAACCCTTTTCATGCCTCTGTGTTCTGGATCTTTTGGGAATATCAGCAGAGAGAGAAATAATGCATCAGTCAACTGACAGCTCCCACAAAAAAACCAAAAAAACCAAAAAACCAAAACAAAACAAAAAGATTTTTCAGTAAAAAGTGTATTTCTGTGGCTTCTTCCCCATCTGCAGAGCAGACAAGACAAATATGGCCTAGTTTTCACAGGTGCTGGGCACCCATGAATCCCACTAACTTTAGCAGGTGCTGCAGATGCTTTGCTCCTCTGGAAGACAGAAACCAGGTCATAAATCTCCCTTGCCTCTACCAGTGTCATCTTCAAACTTTTTAATTAAAAAACTCTGCCTTCTATTGTTTCTGGGGTCTGGAAATTAATTGTCATTAATACAGTTTAAGGTTCTGTGGCTCAGATCCTTTTGTCCTTCAGGTGAGTGATATGATCAGAAATCTGGAACAGACTGTATCCCTGCTGCCTTAAGGGAAAAAATTAATCTGTTTTTGAAATTCATTTTGCAGGAGTTGTGAGCCTCGTTAAGCTCTGTGCTGCTACAGCTCCCCTTTGGTGGCAAGTGGTATTTCAGGTGAGCTGGCTGTGTGACTGTATTAGACCCACATCACTACTGCTGTTAAAACAGGTCCTGTGAATAAATGTGGAGAGGGGAGAGGGTAAGTAAAATGACATTTATTTTCACTTTGTGAACCTAGGTGGAAATTTTCCCAACATTTCCTATCCACAGTAATATCTTTCTTTTTCCTCTCTTTCTTTTCCTATATGTGCAAATGTAATCTACAGCACTTTCTGCATTGTTTTGCTCTTTCGTCTTTTCCTGTCAACACCTCCCAGACAGAGGACTTTCCCCTGACTTCTTTCTCCCCACAGCTAAGTAACCATGAGTAACCATGGCCATGCCTCTTGCACCGTTCCCTGCGCCGTGTGTGGTCTGTTTGGTATGTAGCCCTTATAGCCTCCTGCATTTGCTCAAAAGCAGCTGGTGAGCAAAGCACACAACAGCACACACTGGGCTGCTGGGGCTGTATCTCCGTTTCTTGCCTGCTCTTCTGTGCATCATGGCAGGATTTCTTATTTGCATGTTCTCTACTTCCAGGCGTGCTATGTGTGCACAGACACACACGCTCAAATGAAAGACAGTCGTGTTTGATGCCTTTTCTGCATCTTGATCTGAAATTCAGGAAACAAAAATCTCAAGAGTAAATGATCCCTTGGTGTATATTGCAGCTTGTCCAGATACAGCTTTTCTTTACCAGCTTTTCCCTGTCACTTTGTTCTGCCATCTTATATCACTACTGCTCTGTGCCCTTGCAAAAGGGCACCCCATTAAGGATGGAGATATTATTCATTAATAACTAATACTTTTTCACATTGGTAGCATCTGAAGTGTGGCAGATGACTTTGATATGGAGAAGAAAAAAGAGGATTTCACCATAACCTTTGTAGTCTGCTTCCCTCTCTGGGAAACAGAAAAAAAACTGTCAAGGTTTCTTCTTCATAGCCAAGGTTTGAACACAAAATGTTGAATGGCCCAGATTGACAGAGGATGCCTTCTCATTTTCAGCACCTTGCAGGATCATGCCCACATATCGCACTAAAACATCAGGACACATGTGTAGCAATCTGATATGCACAATCACACACTTCTTCCACTCCCTCTGTTGAAGTGCAGCCCTGCCTGTGCTCATATGGCGAGCATTTCTCAGACCATGGGCATATCTGTCCACCAGGCACAGGCTGTCACGGGGAGAAAGGGCAAAAGTGGAAATGATGCTACGCAGCTCTGTTCATTTTTGCCTGACAGCAAGGCTGTTGTAGAAAAATGCCTAGATTTGAGCAACAGCTTGAGGTGTCATCTATTCCTGTAAATTTTCTAATCCACTTTCAGGAAAGCAATTATATTACTCCATGGTTTACAGGTAACAGTACATAACTCCCAATAGAGAATATTGTCACTTTTGAAAGCTACACATTAGTAAGTTTACATGGGAAGTGTATGAGGGAGGAGTACAAAATATGCTTATCTGTAGTTGCAGGAAACTGGTCGTGGTGGTCCATTAAGTCCCTTTCCTTACACTACTCTTCAAGAAACTTACCTTGTAGCCAGCAAATATCCCAGCAGCTTGGGAAAGGTGAGAAGCAGAATGTTACAGTTGCCCATCTCTGTAGCAGGTGGGTGGGTGGCTTTTTTGGGGACTTGGCTGTAAGGTTCTCAGCTATGTTTTCCTGTTAGTCTTTACTGCAAATGAAATAAGTATATACACACAAATCATAAAAAATACCTCTAAAGCAGACTACTTTTTTTTTTTCTTTAATAACTAAAGTGACTGAAAACGAGCAAAATGCAATCCTTGATTAGGGATACAGCTCAAATCAAATCAACCAAGTAATGAATTGGCAGCAGTATGAAATGAAGTCAACAGCTGATCAAATCATCAAGCAAGCACATATAAGATTTGAGTAATGAAGCCACACAACATATGGTGAATTTTATGAAACAATAAGCACTGCTCCTCCTTACTTCAATTCCACTTGTCACTTACCCACACATTCTTTGCTTTCCTTAAAATTTTGGGGGGTTTTTCCTAGGAAGTAGCTGAAGAAGTTAACTTTGTTCATTTTAAGCCAGTAAACATCAACTGTTGATAGTGAATGCATTTGGTGTGAAACCAGCTGAGGAACTACTAACAGTTTGAAAAATAAGAGTGGTTGGAATTGATTCTTCTTATTATATGCAATACGGTAGTTTTATTAGATAAGCCTGTTTCACAAGATGGAGGACCAGAGTTGTTGGGAGAAGTAAAGAGGAAACCAAGGGAAACTCTCTGTCTCCTCTTCTTGAGAGCTTGTGGTCCTGACCACAACAGGCTGGCACAACTTTTGCCTTGGCCTAGCTGCAGCCTCAGAGCTGTGTGGGCTGTCCTAGGTGGTGAAGGAGAGACAGAACAAGTTAAGCTGGTACCCAAAAAAAGCAAGGAAAGGAGGGCTGAAGCCCTGAAAACCTAATGGGCACACATGCTGCAGTTTGATTGCGGTGTTTGGTGTGGGGATATAATGAGACATCTCATAGTTATTAAGCTAAAGAAAGTAGATACATTTCTAGAAACAAAGGAGAGCTTTCATACATCTCCATTTAATACATTCATACAATACATCCCCAGTTAAACTCAAATTCTTATTGGCTAACATACCTATTTCCCCACTGAAAATTATATTAGCTCTCTAAAAATAATGTTTATTTTCTCATTCAGATGATCAGAACTGCCCTCTGTGTGTGAGAGAGCTCGAGTTCAAGGATTTAAGATTTCTCAGGAAATTCAGAAACATGGAATTTTCGGTGCTATATATCCACTGTTGTACTACTTGTGTAGTTTGTAGACTCTTGCTGTCACAATGAAGAACAGTCTCACAGTGCCCCCTCAGCAGTCCCAGTGCCACAGAGGTTTCTTACTCCTTCCAATTTGCATGTCCTATTTGCTCAACGTGACATATTTATTACTAGCTTCAGTCTTGCATGGTCGACCTACCTTATAGACTGTGCAGTGCAAAGCAGGAGAGAAAACTTAATGAAGGCAAGTCAGATGGCACAAGATATTCCTCCGGGCTTTTTCTGGGCTGAGGGAGAGATGCTGAGTGCAATTTTGTTTCCTGTGCAGATAGGCTAAGACCACACCTGCCAGTATTGCTTGCTGAAGAGATAGGCCGACAGCACTTCACCAAAAGAGGCTGCTGATATTTAGAGTAGAGGAAGCTTGCTCAGATTCTGAGACTTTGTTGGCTACAATTACTTCATTCAGGGAGACGACAAAGGAATGAAAGTCAGATGAGAGGGCAACTCATGGAAACTTTGTGGGGAAGTAGCATTGCTACTTTCAGTTAAACCAGGATTGGCATCAGTCCTGTCTCTTGCTGTTACTTCACAATTGTGTCAGTGAGCTCAGGGCTCTGGATTGCTTATGGTGACCATATGTTAATGCAGACAGAATTTCACCACTGTGTTTTCCATTAATTAGCTGT
This sequence comes from Origma solitaria, assembly GCA_013397895.1. Classification (NCBI taxonomy): domain Eukaryota; kingdom Metazoa; phylum Chordata; class Aves; order Passeriformes; family Acanthizidae; genus Origma; species Origma solitaria. The sequence goes on from VZRL01000726.1 coordinate 2,263,611, forward strand.
AGTGATGTTTCAGTGATGCTTCACTGATGCAGAGAAGCCAGGACTAAGTGGCAGCAGAGTCTTCAGCCCGTAGGCACACCCCAAGGCAATTGCCACCTACTTCAAGGCCTTTCCCTCCCAGGCTGCTAATGCTGTTTACTGAGGTCACCCTGGCAGTCCTCTCCCCTGCCCAAGGAGTTCAAGATAACTAACATGGAGCTGCAGTTTGCTTCCTAGTTGTGTGAATGAGAATTTTCCTTTCAAGAAAATTCCTTTTTCTGTTGTATGATTCAAAGGACTTCATTCCTTTCCAACAGATAAAAGATTCTTCAGTATGTATATTGACAGTTACTTGCTATACCAGGGAGGCGGAGCTTCAGGACAGAAAGGGAAGCATCTTCCCAGGAAAGTCTGCAGCAGCAATGTAATGAAGAAAATTTTCCTCTGTCTTATACCTCATTTGGGAAACAACTGTTCTTGTGGCAAATAGTTACTGTAGAACTATGTTAAAGCAGGAGAAAGACATTGCGTCCTCAGTCAGCAACTTTGGCAAGGGAGATGACTCCAGAAACTGAAGGAGGAAAGGGGGAGGAAGGAGGTGGTAGTCCATACCTCCATATATGTGCCTGCACACCCTTCAGCCACTGAGGCTGGGCTGCATCTTGGCTCCTCAATATTTAGTCCATTCAAATCTATTCTGGGACAGCTTCTCTGAATTGCTCTTACTTGCAAGCATGGGCTAACCTTATTCTCCTTTATATTGCTGCTGTCTGAATGAAAATATCAGTGGAGAAACCAAAGCAGCACAGCAGGCCAGAAAGTAAATTGTGTACAACATGTGTTCCCATCCTGAGCTCTCAGGCCACTCTGCTTCAGCTGCACCCTCTGGCCAGCAGGCTGAGATGCTTGTACATCGAGCTGTGTCCCGCTGCCTCACACCAGCCCACTCCCCGAGAAGCTGGTGACAAGAAAAACTCCTGGTGTCAGGATGTCCCCAATGGCTGCGTTTCCTCTGTGAGTGAGAAAACAGAGAGATCCCATGATGAGGTGAGGAGGAGAACCTCTCAGCTCAAATGTGTCAATAAACAGAGAACAGCTGCATGGTAAGATGTTTCAGGCAATTTGGACCCAGGATCACAAAATGACATTTTGGTGGTGAGCTTGTCAGCTCAACAGACAATCGGGGTGAGCACACCTCCTCCGACTTGCCTGTGTGGCCCTGGTTCCTCACTCTTGTACTGCATGTGGTTTGGTTGTCTCTAAACCTGCCTCTCTGGATGTGCCACTGAGCGCTAGGAGAAGATGGTAAGAGACAAGGGACATGTAAAGCCAGGGGAACTTAAAAAATTGAGTTAAAGATTTCATTTAGATGCATCTTGTGTCCCTGTCCTATTGCCAATGCCTGCCCCACTGTCTGAGGAAATGCTGTTTTCCCCAGTGTCTTTTGCACATGAGAAAGAGGTTCTCCTTGTGGGGAGCAAATGTGTGAATGGATTTGAGTTGAGGAGCTGAGGGATCATGCTTAGATCAGAGTGGAAATAAGAAGGAAAGAGAGGGAACTAAATAATCTTTGAGCATTGCTTCCTGTAATCAGGCATCAGGGCTAAGGCAGTATCTTCTTCTACCTGCATATGACCATTGGATTTACATTTCTTGCCTGAAGTTACAACCAATTTCAGGGCACATTTATAAGCTGACAACACCTGCCTCTTTGAGGTGTGTGCAGGCCATTTCCTCTCCTGTGAGAAGACAGCCAGCTTTTTCCAGTAGCATGTACAATGCATGCCAGGCAGGATCTTAGCCAGGCTCTGACCGCCTGTAGGGGAGGTACCGAGAGAATGGTGGGGTGTGGAAGGTCCTCACCCCAATGGGCAGGTGGCCAGCAGCAGGAGGGCACCCTCTCATCTTCCTGGAGGTTATTTTCCAACACACTTAAGGCACAATTGCATTACTGAGTACAACATGCACTCAACTCTGACTGTGAGGAAGACCCACTGTGGTGGCTTCCCTGTGCAGGCACTGCTGCTGTCCCTGTGGTGGGGGAAGAGAAGAGCTGGAGCAGCTGCCTGTCAGCGGTTTGCTTGAGTAAAATCACCTTTCTAATTTTCCTGCAGCCTTCCTATGTGACTCTGGAAGCTTACAGAGTGAAGCTTAGCCCCTGAGTGCTACCCAGGTATTGATGGATAAGGCTCTGATGTGATGTGAGCTGAGCAGCACTGCCACCAGAAGAACATCCACGAGGCCAAGTAATTCCTTTACAAAAAAAGAACTTTTCTTTCTGTTCCACAGAAAATAAACTAGAAGATATCTCAGAAGAAAATTCGGTTTCCATTAAACACTCGGGACAAACTATTGTCATTTTGGAGTTTTTTGCTAGGATCTGCTCAGGGTCTAGGTTCTTCCACTGATGAAAAGTGGCCCAGGAAAAAGCAGAACATCTTTCATCTGTCAGCCCTGCACAAACTGTTCTTTGTTCCTCCCTCTCTGCTCTTTCCCTGCTGCACAGGTGCCCTGTGCTTGAGCTGCAAAGGAAGAACCAGTTTTGTTTTCTTGCTTTAATTGTACTTTCTGAGTGTTTGTGTATAGCCGAAGGGCAACATTCACCTGCTTGTACAAACTTCAAATAGACCCATTTGCTCTCATTGTTTAAGCGAGAGATTCAAGGGATGTCAAATGTGGGCATCTGTTTCTCAAAGGAAATAGTGGTGTCAGCTTGTCATAATTCACTCCTGCTCCTGCATCCTGTGTAGCGAAGCGGCAACCCACGCACAGCTGGAATTCTTGCCAACAAAAGAGCAACAGCAGGTAGATGAAATCCACACAGTGCCGCATTTGGGACTTTGAACTCGGGCTCTTAACAGCATTCCGGTGTTGTGTGACCTTTTGCTAGGTTGCCAGACAGAGGTGAATTTTTCTTTCGTATGAAAACAAAAAATCACCTGACTTCAATGGATTCTCTGTCAAAATGCTTTCCATGTGTGCAGTATTCTGTTTGTTATTTGCTTTTGTTTTCTGTTCCCAAGGGGTTAATTAAGACACGTATCCTTCCTGGGCTATATTTTTTCTGTACAGAGACTGAAAACACAGATTTGTTTTTATCTATGACAATGTAGTCATATGCCCTGAATTGCCTCTGGCAGAGCCAGAAGCAGCTTAGGAGAGCAGCCAATATATCTCCCTCCTGATGCAAAGTTCCTCCTTGAAGGGTAGTCCTTGTGTTTTAATCAATATTATATATAGGAACTTTGATTACTTCCCTTGCTACTGCCTGTTTCTCTGTTATTCACAAGTCCTAGAGTTATCTGGAAACCCTGAAGATTTTGACTGTGTTTATCATTTTGGCAGTCCAACTAAGTCCAATTCTAGTTTCAATTAATGCAAATTAAGACTCATACATTCATATTTGTTTCACGGTTTGTTTTTAAATGCTGGAAAGGCTGCTCTGCTCTGCCACAACATGTCTGCTGGTAAATGAAGGATTATATTCTTTGAGTTTTATCTCAAACCATGAAGTTCAATATTTCCTGATTCCATAGAAGCCAATATGTTATCTTGCAGCTTATAGAGATGCTGGTGAGCATCTAAATATCCCTGCCTCAAGACCCTGGTTGGTGCAAGGGCTTGTGCAATCTGTTGTATTCACTTAGAGCCTGGACATGGAGGAAAACTTCCAGAATCTTTACTCAGGACATGCAGGAGCCATCTTTGTACCCCACCATGTTCACTGGCAAAAACTGGGCCAGGCAAAACTACCACACTTTCTCTTTACAGAAACAAAACTAAGAACATCAAAAACAGAAGCAGGGATGAAAAAGAGAAATTAAAAAAATAATCTCCAGAAGGGCTGGTGGGTCAAAAAGAGATAGAGGAGGACGAACCTATAGCCCTAGTCCGGAATACCAGAAAATTCAGTGGGTTTTGGCTCGAGCACTGTATTTAGGGCAAACTGTTTATCCTCTGCTCCAGGGAAAAAGGAAGGCTTTGTCTCGAGCCTAATTTGGCTGCCATCACTTGCAACACAAGTACTGATTTTATGGCAGCAAACCCAAACCACGAGGACCTTCCAGGTGATGCCAAATACAAGACCATGGAGGAGACCAGAGCCATACCCACTGCCAGCCAGCTCCAGCTCTGGAGATCATCCAGTGGAATGCCACGAGTCAGGTTGTTGCAGTCCTACCTTCCACTGGCCTCCTCCTTGTTGGGCCAAGAGATATTTCTTATGTCAAGAGAAGGGGCTGTATGAGGATTTTGCTCTTTAAAAAGACCAAAGCCAGGCTGCCATCAAAGGCAGCCCAGTCCATAGTGAAATCTTAAGAAGACCCAGCGGAAAGACAATGTCAGTGTAAGGATTTCTGCAGCTCTGTATCCAACCTATAAAGACCATAGGCCCTACTTTCTGGCTCAGTCAGCAACATGGTAGATAAGGGTGTTATATCTCCATTGAAAAGATTAATGTCAAGCATGAGGATTAGTTCTCTACAGCGCAACAAATTAGGTTTGGATTTTGCAAGCTTTCCCATTATCGGCTTTCTCCCCAGACAGTCCCCACAGGCCTGTACCACCCTCCCTGGACAACACTGAATTCTGGGGAGTGTCTCTCATTCAGTTGTATTTCCTCTTGCTCCAACTCCACATTAAAGAAACCATTGCACTGAAAGTACCCTTCACTGTGCAGATTTTCTGGGCCTCTCCCACACCCCCTCAAGGATAAAACCTATGTCCTATATTAGAAAAGGGAAAAGAGCAATTTTTCTCCTGCCAAGTGGAAGGCTAAGGCCCCAAGTCCTGTTGTCAATCCAGCTGTGCCAGTCAGAGATGGCACCTTCTCCTCTGGATATAGCCACCACTGTTCATCAGCTCACCTGGCAAACTAGTTTGTGTGAGCACTCCTGGTCCTGTTCCAGGCAAAACCAGAATAACTCACAGCAACCTCTTACATTTTTTAAATTAATCCAGGTAATTTTGCCTGAAATGGATTAAGGGGTGCTCTGACTGGGAAGTCAGGGGAGAAATCAATTTTTCACCCTCTCTGAACCAGCTGAAGGAAAGGCTTCTCCTGTATTCAGACATCTGCACTACCAAGAGCCAGGAGCAAGACACAGGTGTATGCCAGATGGAGAGCCGAGGGGATGTGACAGCAAAGGATGTGCTGACAGCCTCGAAATGTAAAGTGCCTATGGCCTGACTTCACCCAGGAGCGTATGTTCCAGCAGCTGTGGCTGTTTCAGATAAGCCTGGGTTCAGGAGGTTCCTCGATTCTTCTGCTGTTAAGATGATTTCCAGCAGTGGTTTTTGCCTCACTGGTTAAATAGCCCCCACTTTAGGCAAGGCTGGGTGCAAACCTGCCACTTGCTGGCCAGGGTGCAGGGGGCAAAGCCTGCAGTGCTGTTATCTCCAATCATTTCAGCATCGTGTTTAGCTTGGCTCTGGTCTTTGTTCTGGATCTATGTTCCACTGGCTGAGTAAAGTGCATAGAGGAATACTTCTTCCTGTTTGTGTTAAATGCTTTAATTTTTTGAAGCAGAGACCCTGAACAGGAGGAGCTCTATCTGTTGGCAAAGCTGTACTTGAAGGAAAATCAGGGCTTTGTTCGTGAATCTTTGAGTTGCTTTGATTGTGTAGTAAGGCTTCATATCATAATAGGATCAAATACGCTTTATAGACAGTAAAACCAGAGTCACAGAAGAGAAACAGATGTCTAACTTTTCACAGGAACACATGCCAAGGCAGAGAACATGAATCTCAGTGTAGAAAAGGTCAGACTCCCAAAATAATAAAACAATTTAATTATCATTTCATTAATTATATATTTCTGTGCAAACTTGGAACCATTTTTACACTCTTTTAAATTAACATCTTGGCAAAAGGAAAGTACTTCATGGTGTAAGATGGGTGATCATCTCTTATTCTGTGCCTCTCTGTTTCATCTGGCTAAGAAACAGCAAGGGAAGAGCAAAGCGGCTGCTCCAACTGCCGTCAGGAGGCACCACCATGCCAGCACCCTCCTGCCCGCACTTAGCCTCCTCAGCAAAATCTTGTGACTTTCCCTCTAAAAACTGGAAGGAAAGGGAAGGAAGAGAGTTTGTATCTTTATTTATCACACTGGCTTTAAAATACAGTGTTTTTTAAATCTTTGAATTTATTACATTGTTATTTCCCACAGCAACTCTACATCAAGGCTCAGCATTTAGGCTGATGCCAGGCAACTGGGGTCATTAACATGACTGATCTGCGTCTCCTTTCAAATTACATCACTTTCTTTACATACTTAGTCTGCAGGACCCAACAGATTTATAATCTGACCTGGAGCTGCACTGACACCATACAGTTTATGCTCTGTCCCCATTGAGCTGATGATGTAGCAATGAAATCCGACAGCTAAGAAAAATGTATCCCAAATTGAATAATCAAGGAGGTGTCAAAGGAAGGGTTCTGTTTTATTATGACCTATAAAACAGTAGGAAAAGGCCCCATGCATTTTTCACAGTTTTTAATAGATTGCTTAATGGGTTGTGCTGAGGTAAATATATGTGTGTATAATGACAGTTTAAAAGTTATTGTGTCCATACAAATGGTCCCTCACAATATAAAAAAAGAAATAGATTATGTATGAAAATGCAAATACTCCTATCTCTTTCTTGTCTGTTTTTATTTTGCACCTTGTGGAAGCTTCATTTAATCTCTAGCAGTAACTAATTTCCCGTGGGATCTTAGCCTCATCCTTCCTGCCTCTAATACCAGATTGGCAACCCAGTCACAAATAGTTAAAAGCAGTATCATGGGGGGAATATAATCATGGCCAGTAACTGGGCAACTGCCCGCCTAATCTGATTACTGGCCTGTGACGCACTGTAGCCCGTTAACCTTGTTTTGACCAGCTTCCTGACACTTGTGGCACAAATGAAGTGTGACATGATTAAATGAGACTGATCAGTTTTGCTCACCATGACAATACCCGGCAGCTGCTGTGCTCAGGATTTACAAAGCAGTGAAAGCTTTGAAGTCCCTTGATTTAGCTGTTATGATTGCGCTCCTCTGGCTGGAGGGATGGCTGTCCTCTCCAAACACATGCAGTTCAGTGAGGACACGGTGACTTTTCCGTGGTGGTTCCCCGTAGATCTCTGCAGCGCCCAGCTCCTTTCCCAGAAGCACGTCTGTAGAGCAGGGCTGAGTTTGATACATACCTGATGCAACAGGCAGATGATGAACTTAACACATGAGAGAAAAGTGGGACAGTGTGACAGGAGAGACAAAAAGCAAACACAGCTCTAGGAATGTATTTGGTATTCAAACTATATTTTAACATGTTTTTGGGGTAGTTTTTGGCCAGATAGCTTAGAAGTGGAAATACTAGTCATGTAATAATCCAAGTACTCTGTATTAGGTTGTTTTCTAATACCTTGAGCTGTGTTTAGGGGATAGGCTTTCTGCTCTAAAAGGACCATTTCCCTTACTTGAAGCTTTGCATATTTTAAGACCAAAAAGACTTACAGTTGTTCTGTTCTTCTGCATAATGTATTGGACTGTTTCCCCTGGGCACTGGAGGGCAGTACCTTTGCTGAAGAGCACACTGGGTTGCCTGCTGTTTGTGCTGTTGCTGAAGTGTTCTGAGCAGCTATAGATATATACATGTCCAGTAAGTTAATGTGCTGGTATGCCCTTTATAAAGTAAAAAAAAATCAGAATCTCAGCTAACCTTGCAAGATCTCTTGTTTACTGGAAAAGGCTGATAGGGAAAAAGGATGGAGATACAAAGACAGAGGAGCATTAAGTTGCAAAGAAAATAATTACCATGGATGAGATATGAAATCAAGGAAAGTATTTTCCTCCCTGTCATGGCTTCTTTTTGCTAACAGATGTGCATGCAGGCACAGGATGTCATGGGAGAGGACTGAACACACATGGGAGAGCTTGGTGTTGGCAGGGCAGGGGACATGCTAACTGGGAAGACAGTAACTCATTCTTCAACTCTGGTAATTTTGTGAAAGATTTCAGGGCCAAACACTCACATGTTCAGGATTACCTAGCAGAAAATTATATGACTGTCAGCAAACTGAATGGTTTTGAATGAAGATGAACAAGGCATGTAAGCTGAGTCAGAGAACTACTGTTAACTAATCATTTATCTGACCTTTACTGCTCTCTAATTACAGTGTCTAGGTCCTGGGTGCCTTAGATAGATGCTTATAATAATATAATGCCTGTTAGAGGAGGACTGGCAGTGCTTTGTATGTAGACATGTCAGGGGGAGATGGGTACTAAGGGCATCAAGTCCTGTGAGACAAAGTGCAGGCAGGTCTGGTGCCTGCTGCCAGCTTCTCCTCCCTGCCCACTATCTGGGGTGGCCTTGCTATGGGGCCCAGAAGGACTTGGAGGGGCCACCCCAACCTCTGCTTCCCCTCCTTGCACCCTTCCCATCTCCCAGGGAATGCTGCCTCAGAAGATAAAGCCTCAGATGGCCCAGGCATGGACAGGGGCACTTCATTGCTCCCATGACATGCCATTAGCGGGCTCTGGAAGTGCAGGGAGCAGGCACTGGGCCACGAGGTTGTTTTGCTTGGAAGCAGCCACCCCACATTATGGCACTCTTAATGTATAAGCACAGTACCACGTGCAGCTGATGTGTGCCAGGCTGCTAGGCACTGCCAGCCACAGCATGGATGGGGCGGCCTGGGAGATGGGGATAGAGCCTCTAATCCCTGAAATCCAGGGCAAAGCAGTACCAGTCCGATCTGATGGCCCCTGGTGGGGCATGAAGTACTGGTAAGCTAACACCAGGCTCCAGTCTAAGCTCCTCTTCTGGAAATGCTGTAGGGAAAGAAGCCCTGACAGGTATTTAGACCAGGCTAGCAAAACTGGAGTCTGAGGGCTTCCCAGAGTCTGCTCCCCATCATCCCTTTCCTTCCCTAGGGAGGGACTGGTCTCTGCCATGTTGGTAAGCTTTGGCCACCTGAGACCTCACACGGAAGACCACCTGAGTGCAGGAGGAAGGCAGCTGTCTGTCTCCCCAAAAACAAGGAGGTTGTCTCCTCACCTAAGGCAAGTAGCCAGGCACTGCACCACGTTTGCAGGCACATTACAGCCTCATACAGAGGTCACAATCATTGGTGGTGTCTGCCTTGGGCTGAGCACAGGGCCACCACCTTGGGAAACTGTCATCCAACCAGGAAAAGAGCAGTGGGGAAACAACCGCAGTGAAATGCTGTTGGCTCACAAAAGGGAACGTGGATGGAATAGGATATCCTCTTGGTCAGCTAATACAACTCACACTGGAAATGGATGCCAGCACATCAGTACTCTGCCAAGGCAAAGACTTTCTGGGCCAGTTTTACAGTGTGAAATTATTTTTCCATTCCTGGTCTAGGCCCCCATTCTCTCTTCTGAATGCAGGTTAAATTCAAAGATTTATTCTCTATTTTTAATACCTTTCTTTCCCCCCAGGTTTCTGCTCTTGCATTTCTCCGATGTTTCCCATAGGGATAGTCCACAGTGATTCCCTACAATGACACTCACAAAGACACGCTGTTAAATAGGAATCACAGATGCCATGAAGAATTCCCCGATATCACTGCCAAAAGGGAGCTGGAGGAGGTAAGAGTTAAGGGCAAGAAGTTTGTCTCAATCCTTCAAGCTGCAGGAAACAATTTTTTAAGTGTAATTTTGCCATCTTTTGAGAGTATCTCTCTCCTGAAAGGATTTCTTGAAAGCTCCTAAGTGCCTTTGGTGAGTCTTTGCATTGCATTTAGGCCATACATCTCTGACATGGATGGTCCGGGAACTGTTATCTCCTGCTTCAGATCAATAGAGCAGACTCTAAACATTGTTTTAACTCTTTATCTTTTATTTGGGACAGGATTGATGCAAGATTTGTAATAACATGCCAGACAGAAGTTGTTTTGACCTGGAGATGTTAGATTGCCTGATGTTAATGGCTGTTTCTTAGCATTTCTGTAGCCTGGCTTCCTGTTACTTACCATTTGCTTTAAAGTATCTTAAGAGACCTGATGTGGTATCAATTCATTATCTCCTTCTTCCTCTGTACAGAACAGAAAAAAATTGTGTCTTCCTCCTGCCTTAGTGATGAAGACAAGAAATTTGCCACGAGAGGCTAATGCTATTGCTATGATCCCTCTCAGTCTTGAAGAAATACTTTTGCAACTTGTGTTACTCTTTCAGAGTCTCCAACTCTGCTTGCTGCAGAGTCCTCCTGATTAATTTTTCTTTACTTATCCATTTTCTGTGCTTTACAATCTTCACTTACTGTATAGGATAGAAACTTACCCTCAAGTGCGCTTCCAAGCTGGAGCTTGATTTTTTTTTTTTTCCGAGGAGAAATTAGAGTATGGACAGCTATCTTTTAAATAACACCTCTCAGCTTGTTTCAGGTCAGCTTAATCTGACTTGTTAAATCTCAGTGTGAGTCACAATTTAGCCATTAAAAAGGTCAAACTTGGAAATAATTGACTGACTTAAAAATAAAGTTTTGAAAAGAGGATAAATAAAGATAAATCCCATTTTCATGCCATCCCAGCAAGTTCCAACAATAGCATTTCAAACAGTTCTGCTAGGGCCTGACTTCTGCTAATGTCTGCAAGCTCAGGTGAGCACTCCCTGTGTATATAACTAAATTTTACAAGCTAAGCCAAAATAATGCCCATATGGTGCTCTAGTCAACATTAAAAGGCTTCTAACAATACACTGAATAAACACTCAACTGCTACCAAATAAATCAATCATCCCACTGGCCGTCTAAGTGCAGGACAAGTCCATGCTAAGGATTTGTGCAAGATCTCATGCAAAACTGTAAGTGGAACACAAACAGTAATGAAGTTATTTCACGGGCATTAGCACCAGCTTTTAAAAAATGAACCTATTTGACTTTGGGCAATTTTGTTTTCTGATCCAGATTTGCACTGGTTTCATGTGAAATTTCAAGCCAGTGAAAACTTTATTTTGTTTTCAATTTAAGTCTGATGCACACCTATGAGACACTTGGTCAGCAGAGCTGATTCACATTCACCTGGGTCCAAGCAAGGAGGTTCTCAGAGATTGAGTACGTGCTGCTGAGTGGGGAAACCCAAATGTTCTTCCGTACAGTTTTTCTTTTTCTGCACAATCCCTGTTGTTATACAGCCACGTGTGAAGAAACAGGGATTGCTCCTGTGTTCTGCTACACCGTCTCCTACACCTCCTGTTAGACTGGTACCGTTCTTCCAGACTTTTGTGCTGAGGTTTGATGGTAAGCCTACATGATAGAAATAGATTCCCTGATCGTGATTCTGTGGTGTTTCTGTACTTCCACGAAGGCTGTCCATTGTCTCTTGAATTCAGCTGGATAGTCCTTTACCGGATACCTTGCCATCCCCCTGTATAACATGAGCTCCATGTTATCACAAGTGGATGTGTGGCTTTGCACAGTGCTCTGTTAACTCTGGTTGGAGTATGAGAAAAGATGGCTTCTCTCCTTGTCAGTGAGGCTGGAATGAATATTTCATAAACATAAGCTGTCCTTTTCTGTAACTCAAACCTGCTCTTTTTGTTGGACAGAGAAAGAGAGAAGAGGGTTTTTTGCTGGGGGAGTCCTGTTGGCCAATGCTATGCCAAGGGGAATTGCTGGCTGGAGAGTTTCAGGTGAGACTGGCATTGCTAGGGCTCAAATTCCTCTTCAGCTGGTTTGTGGCAAAAGCATTCATTTTGTTCTTAGCCCTGCTTGACGCTGCAAGCAGCTTCTGGATCTGAAAAACCCTTTGTGCTTCTGGCAGGTGAAATAAATACCAATGGACACATAAGAGAGGTCACTTTGGATTTCCATACAGACAGGTTTTCCTACGTTTATTTTTTTTTCTTTAATGAGATTTCAGGCAAGGGTGAGGGAAGGTGGGTGATAGAACATTATGATGGAGCTTGTAATTGCTTATACAGCTTTCCAACCTACCTGTATTAACAAGAGTGTGATGGAAAAGAGGCAAGGGGCCAATTGCTCTCTGTGGAGTTCTGGGGAAGGGCAGGGATGCATGCAGGGGTGGAGAAGGGTTTTTCTGACATTGCATGCGTAATCCAATCCAGGCCATAATGATTTCCTACTGGCTCAGCATCAGTCACATCATTAGCCTAAAGCTGAAATTAGATCTTGTCTGTCACTGACATTTGTTTTCCTATCTGGACCATCTCTGTACTGCAGTACTTCCTGGCTCAATTCATGTGGGACCAACAATCCCAGTTATGTCGATCCAGACGTAGCAGAAAGCTTTTACTGAGCACTCCCTGCAGACAAGGGAAACCATCAAAGTGAGTGTTTCAATATGCCATTGCTCTCCTGTGTAAAATAAGAGCAGCTCCCCATTACTACTTGGGGTCTTATTCCCATCCAACACCCTGCACTGGTTGCAAACAAACAAACAGTCAATAATAAAAGTATAGAATCATAGCCCTTATTGTCCTGGGTTTGGCTGGGACAGAGTTAATTTTCTTCAGAGTAGCTGGCAGGGGGCTATGTTTGGATTTGTGGTGGAAACAGTGTTAACAACACAGGGATGTTTTCCTTACTGCTGAGCGGTGTTTACAGGGAGCCAAGGTCTTTTCTGCTCCTCACACCACCCCACCAGTGAGGAGTCTGGGGGTGAACAAGAAGCTGTGAGGGGACACAGCCAGGACAGCTGACCCCAGCTGACCACGGGGATGTTCCAGACCATATGACATCACACTCAGCATATAAAGCTGGGGAAGTAGAAGGAAGGGTGTACATTTGGAATGATGGTGTTTATCTTCCCAAGTCACTGTCCTGCGTGACAGAGCCCTGCTTTCCTGGGCATAGCTCAACACCTGCCTATGGGAAGTGGTGAATCAATTCCTTGTTTTGCTTTGCTTGCGTGCATGGCTTTTGCTTTACATACTGAACTGTCTCTATCTAAACCCACAAATTTTCTCACTTTTACCCTTCTGATTCTCTCCCCCATCCCACCAGGGGAGAGTGAATGAGTGGATGTGTGGGGCTGAGGTGCTGGCTGAGGTTAAACCACAACGCTTGTCTAAATCCATTCCATTCCTGTGTCTATACTGTGTGCAGTCAAGCTGAGACGACTGAGCTGGTGGGACACATTCATTCAGTTGCTGCTCCTCTGCCTCTGAAGGTTCCTCTCTAGGAAATAGAGATGAAGTATTTCTTGCCCCTCCATCTGACCTTGGGACATACAAGTTTGTGCTGTGATCTTATATATGAAACATAATTTTGCCATCACATTTCTCAGGTAGGAAGCATCCAAGTGTTCAGAAGGGCAAGGAAATGTGCTTTCCTCAAATCAGGGCTGCTAGAGCCACCACTCTAAAAATGCTGCAGATACTGAAGCTTTCCCCTTATCCCAATGTATCCAAAATTTTATTTCATTAAGTGGTTCTTGCAATAACCAGTGAGTTTTTAATCTTGCAGAAATTTACAGAAACCTGGACAATTTCCTGTGTAGGTCATAAATTTCTACTGAGCCTCCTATGCTTCCCAGGGTGTAAACTTCTTGCTGTACTCACTACTGATGGTTATACCTCAGGGGTGGGAGAAGGGATCTGAGCCCCAGTTTAAGCACCCCCTCTTGCCCCAGGAGGGCTGCAACTCACAGGGTGTTGTCTCTGCATCTATAAAAGCTCCAGATATTTCCAGTGCAGTTGTTTCCACTGAAGCCAGCCATGGTGGGTTTCTTTCACATTTAATTGAGAGAAATAGGCATTTCTAGGGATTTTGCACATCCTGAAGCAAACATTTAAAAAGCCAGGGTGAATCCTAGATGTGCTTAAGAGGACTTTATCCATTAATAGCTTGAGGAACATTAGCCATTGAAAAGACTGAACTTTGGACAAACTCCAAATCCAGATTATCATTTAGAAATGTAATATTTTAAACACACATTTTAATGTAAAAAAACCATTCCATATACCCTTGTTAGCAAACACAAAATTACTTAATTCACAGTTTTTCAAATACCAGCCAGGTTCCCAGTTATGAACTGCAAACACCATGTAGGTTATTTTCTTCTGACATCTTATTGACTTGTATTTCAGGAGAGCTTAGAAGAGATGTGTTCCTTCCTTCATCTCTTACCTAATCACAGAGTAATTTTGTGGTCAAGACCATTTTAAAGGAGTCTGATTAAGAACCTCAGGGTTCAATTCCAAAAGAGTTAATTTAAGATCTGGCACTTGGAAAATTCAGTTTTAGCTTAAGGCTTATTTTCCTATGAAGTTTTTAGTATCCTGGCTACTCCATTGCCTCCCACCTTGTGTTTTTAATTACCTGCTTGCTTCTAGTTATATTTCCTCTACCCTGTATACAAAGGCATCAGTGTGAGAGAGCACCAAACATTTTGTGAAAATATGTAGAAAAAGATTCCCACATATATACTTTTGTGATATGATTTTTTCATGACCTAGAGCAAAAGAGAGGCACTCTACTTTTAAAACAGGCGTTAAACCAGAGGCAGGAGTTAAACTTTCAGACTTTCAGGTGACATAGCTACCATGAGAGGTACTTTAGCAGGACATGTATAATAATTTAGATGTATAATATAGCTTTAGGTCATTTTGCTGCAAATTACAGCAAACTTTCATTATCTAGACACATCAATTTGACCTTTATTACTTATTTTTTAGAATTCTTTAAGGAACAGCTGGAGCTAAACTGCTGTGGTCCTCCTAGGGGATCTGTATTGATCCAGGCATTCATTTATTGATTAGCTACTTTACTGCCAAGTAATCCACTCTGTTTTCTTGTCTTCATCTACTTTAGATTCTGGAAGCAGCCTGGAAATTTCACACACTGCCCATTACCTCAGTGGAAAGTATTGATATGCTAATTGTCCAAGAGGTGATTGGAAGACTTGAGAACAGCATAATCATCTTGCTGTTCTACATGCTGTCTATGATTACTTATATCAAAATCATTGGCTGAAAATATTGACATGTTGGGTAATAAATAAAATTTGCATAAAAGAAACAAAATTACATTTTTAATTAAACCCACCCATGTCCCTCTCAAATGCCATGGATTTTTAATGAGTCCCTCCAGAAAACACAAGTACTCAGAAGACCAAATAAACAACACTGGGACTGACTGGGTGAGAGGTGGGGGGTTAGGAGTGTGTAAACAAGAACTCTGTCTGGCTTTGTAGCTATAGAACTTCCTAACTGATCTCTACATTTATAAATAGGTGTCTTGGTTTAACCACAGACAGCAGCCAAGCCCCACACAGCTGCTCACTCCCTCCCCTCCAGTGGGATGGGGGAAAGAATCGGAAGAGTAAAAGGGGGAAAACTCATGGGTTGAGATAAAGACAGTTTAACAGGGAAAGCAAAAGCCGTGCACACAGGCAAGGCAAAACAAGGATTTTATTCACCACTTCCCATGAGCAGGCAGGAGTTCAGCAGTCCCCAGGAGAGCAGGGCCCCCTCACACATAACGGTGACTTGAGAAGACAAATGCCATTACTCTGAATGTCCCCCTTCCATCTTCCCCAACTTTTTATGCTCAGCATGATGTCATATGATCTGGGCTACCCTGTGTCAGCTGGGGTCAGCTGTTCCAGCTGTGCAACCTCAGCCTCCTTGCTGGTGGGGCGATGCAATAAGCAGAAAAGGCCTTGACACTGTGCAAGCACCACTCAGCAATAACAAAAACATCTCTCTATTATCAATGTTTTCAGCTCAAATCCAAAACACAGCCCCATGCAAGCCACTGTGAAGAAAATTACCTTCACATCATCCAAAACCAGTACAACAGGTAAAATGAAAAAAATGCAATCTTTTTGAAAGCATTTTTATTTTGCAATTGATTTTGGTAGTGTAGCCCCCTGTCATTCCAAAGAGTAGGATTAAAAGTTAGAACGGATATCAGAACTTTCCACCAGCATTTCTGATTTTGAACTTTGTCCTTTGTATCAGAATAGTTGGAATTGGGAATTTACTTGGCTTGAGTAAGGGATGTGGAATAGTATAGACAGACTGGTGCTAGTGCGTACGTGGGGGGTGTGTGTGTGTGTGGCTGGAAGAGGGAAAACTACTCTGAAAATGATCCAACTGAAACTTAACATAGCTTAGAGTAAAATAAGGATGAGGAAAAACAGCTGTGTGCCACCTGAGTGATAAAAATTAGGGGTGGGATCCTGCACCTTTCGTGTTATCAGGGAACACAGAGACATCACCCAGTAATGTTCCCAAGTTGCCATCATGGCAGGCAGAGTGGTGAGCTAAAGGCCCTTGCCCTGCTGTCAGGAAATGCTGCTACTGCCGAGGCACTCCAGCCTCCTACCACGGATTTGGCAGTATGGGAGGGCTCAAGACCAAAAGCATCCCATTGCACTGTCAGTCCTACATTGCCCAGGTTATGGACAAATTGACCTCACAAGACTTTTCATCTCTGGTTTCTGAGTCCTGAACAGGGAGTGTTGTTAGAGCTTCAGCTCAGGCCAAATGGGAGCTGCCCAGCAGAGGGCCCTTTGCAGACTGGGCAAAGAAAGAAACGAAAATGAATGGGCCAAAGCTTCAGGACCTCTCCTTTCCATAGCACTAGGGCAGAAAAGCAGTGGCTGTTGTCGAGCTACGTCTCTAACTTGCTGAGGCCAGAGCCTGGCAGGAGAGGAGGAAGAAGATTTCACACTTAAGATAGCCTCATTTGTACTAGCAAAACATCCCAGGTTTAGTCCATGCTAACATATTCTTTCTCGAGGCTTATTAAACCCCTTTTTTTGCACACAAAATATGGAGTAGCTCACATCTCTAGAGACCAGTCCTAGAATTAACCATTTGCATGCCTGAGGAAGCTGTGAGGAGTGTGCTCCTGGGAGCACAGAGGCAGGCCACTGAGGTTGGGTGGATGCCTGAATCCAAGCCTGGCACTCCTGGAGTTCAAGGGAAGGTGCACGAGGTTGCCCAGGTGCTTCTTGTCACTGCAGGCTCTGGAGTCCTTGGTGTGCAGGGGAGAGGAGAGGCTTGTCTTGCTCACTTGTTGGGCTCCATCCTAGTTCAATTTGCCTTTTGGGGGGGGTCTGCCAATGTAATTGCACATATCTGAGAACTGTCCCTTGCTTTAGATTTGATCCTTATGTTTTAAACTGGCATAGTGATGAGGACCACATCAATGCACACAGTTAATAGCCCATCACATGTTAAGATGAGAGAAGCAAACGAGTGATTTGAGGGAATCTAAATGCCTGTTATGTCTCCTCCTTTAAGAACTGATCTCCAACTCTGTTTTCCAAAGAGAATATTGCTTCAGAAGAGTCAGAAGAGCTAAAGATCAAAACGTTACAAAGCCATAATGAAGATGAATTCTAATGGATAGATAGATATAGCCTGATATGCTAATATACCTGTTTAACTTGATAGATATTAATGTTGATACCAAATTTATAAATTTATTTGGATCTACATTTATCATTTTGCTGCATGTTAAAAATTTGATTATTATTATTATATTGAATCCTTCAAAAAGCTGTTGCTAAGCACAGCTCCAAACTCCCTGGCTTGCTAAGTGGCAGTTCAGACACATAAAAAGTATTGCAATATATTATTACAGATTTTTATCCTTAATTACAACAGTCCTGACTTTTCATCATTATCAATCCTGTCACTGGGCATGACACATATAAATTACTAGTATTAATTTTTTTCAGAGTACTATTTACAGGTTGAAGTCAGCAAATTTAGATTGTACCTAGAGACATTGCATTTTGCTCTTTTGCCTCAAACCAATGTGAACTCCCTAAAAAATCAGCTTCTAGCTTATAAGAATGATTGTGAAATTAAATATGCATTGTATACTGAGCTGATTAGAAACAACAAAAGAAAAATTTGAGCTTCAGCTTACAACATGCTGAGCATTGGTACTTCCTGGAGAGGTCAGGTTCTCTTGGGGATACAGATCCTCTGCAATGTACTTAGGAATAACGATTTGTACCCCCAGATAGGAGCTGGCAGGTCTGCCAATATGAGTTGAAGGCACTCTGAAAACACCTGGCCACCTCTTCAGTGGCCTGAAAACACCTAAAAAGGAACAATTTCATACTCAGCCCTGCTGCTGCCACATCTGGAGCGCTGTGTCCAGTCTGAGCTCCACAGTACAAGAGAGACTTGGAGCTCCTGGAGCAGGTCCAGCGGAGGGCTACAAGGATGATCAGGGGATTGGAGCCTCTCTCTGACAAGGATTGGAGGAGGGAACTGGCTCTGTTCAGCCTGGAGAAGAGAAGGCTGTGAGGGGGTTTCATCAATTTATCTTTACTTATGTATCTGAAGGGGGTTGCCAAGAGAATGGAGCCAGGCTCTCCTCCTGGTTTCAAGTATTGGGATGAGAGGCAACAGGCAGAATCTGATGAACTGCAAGTTCCACCTGAATATATGGAAGAACTTTACTGTGTGGGTGTCTGAGTACTGGAACAGATTTCCCAGAGAAGTTCTGGAGTCTCTTTCACTGCAGATCCTCAAAGCTGTCTGGACACAACCCTGAGTAATGTGTTCCAGGGAAATCCTATGTGAGGAGGGAATTTGGACCAGATGATCCCACCAGTGGTTCTTTCAAATCTTACCCATTCTGTGATTCTGTAATTCTGTGATCTTGTAGGAATACAAATGAGTGTTCTGAGATAAGCTTGTCTCTGAAGAAAATTTCCCTTTTTAGTCTTTAACCACAGTGCACAAAGCTAAAAGATGTGGCTTTCTTGTAATGGATCCTATGTCAGCTTGTCATTACTCCAGCATGTGAAGCTAATGTCTTTTTCAGAGTATATTCCTTGTTTGCCTGATTATAGGCTGGTACCCTGCATTAGTGATAGCCATTCAGAATCTAGCCACATTCTGAGCAACCTGAAATGATTTATTTATCCTTTATCTTTGTGGTGTAGATGGCTGGTACTTTCATCAAGAGTCAGAGCATGGGTTGAGAAGAATGACTTGCTTGAGGCCACAAAAACTCTGCAACAGAGCTGGATGACACCTCGCTTTGAGGGACAAACCCAGAAATCTTCCCTGGTGATATGAAGGCAGTTCATATGAGGATAAAGAAAATCAGAGTGTGTATTGTTGACCTGAGGCCTATGGTTTCATTTGGTTACACATACTCAGATGGCTTCTTTGTTGGCTAATCTAGTTTGAAGTTCACTGGTGTTCACACAAATCCCCTCAGAACTGATAGTGCACCTACACATAAGATAGCTAGAAACAGGATTTAATTAGAATGTAGGATAGGCTGTGGTGATCAAACACAAGGCTCTGTTAGATCTGGCCAGACCCTTTCATCCCCTTTTTCCTTTATTTTCCCATGTTTTTTCTTCCTTGATCCACCTCAAAGATTTCCTTCTCCCTCCCTATGGTCTTTGTGCTAAACATTGTATGGTAAGTCTTGCTGTTCCCATTGCATCCCTTTGTGTGTCCTATACCATAGGCAATAATCACCTTTAGTTTGCAAGGCATCTGGGAGACAGTTTCTTGGCAGACTTCACACCAGGTAACAAGGTTTAATCAGTTTTTTCTGACGTACTTGGGAGCAGCAAGTGTTGTGTGGTCCATTGTCTCTGATGAAGTTACTGAGGTTTCTCTGCCTGTCTTTTTTCTCCCTGCATCTTTGCATTAACAGGGATTACACTTTTAATCACATAACCCAACAGCCAAAAGGTAACAAGGAATCACACTGGACCCTTTATTCTGTGCTGTCTAAGAAACAGGTGTACAGAATGCTTTTATAGAAGGAGAGCTTCCCACTTAATCTCTCAGCAAACCGGAAGATCCTGCCTTTTGGGAACTGCTAAGGAGGCTCCCATCCACCTTGCTTTGCCTCTGAATCTCAATTGCTGCATGTAGTCAGGGTGAGTTGGCTGGAGCCCCCCAGGTGGTGAGATGGTCACGCTGGGATGTCACACTGGGATGTCACACTCGGATCCCAGGAAGGAAGGGCAGCAGCTAGTGATTGGTGTCCTGGCAGGCAGAGGAAATTCCCACAGCCACATCCCTCAGGAGTCAGAAACCACTCCTCCATCCCAGACCCCCTTCTGGAAACTAGTTCTCAAGCTCAATTCTATGTGTGATTAGCTATCTGGGGTTAAAATACCACTGAAGAACTAACAGAAGCTAGATCTAAGTATTAAAATAAAAGCCTTATTTTAAATAAAAAATTAAATTCATCCTCCCAAATGCTGTGGAATCCTTATCAGTAAATCTCCTCAAGCTCCTCTGAGTACATTAAACATGAATTGTAAGAATTCTGCTTGAAACAGTATTATTGTGCAGATTAGCTGAGCACAGTTTTAGAAATCATTTGGCAGCTTTTTACTGCTATAAACTGGCTTTAATTCTTAGCTAAAATACCTTCTGTATTAAGCCTTCCTCTTCAGCTTTTAAATACATGCTGCAAGCTTTTTAGAGACTTAAACTTTATTCTATACACATGCAGATCTACTTATGTAGTTGACACACATGCAGGGGAATACTTTATAACCAAAAGGTACCACTTAATGAACCACCATGGTTTTTGCATGAAAGCAGAATGACAAACAGTAACATGGGTTTCTTCCTGGTAATCATATGCTTTAAAATGTTGTTCTTTAAAACAAGGCCCACTCCTGCTCCCACTGAAGCCAAATAGGGTCAGGGTTGGGCCCCTACATTGAAAACGCAATATAAGTTTCCCAAATGCTGGGTTTCAGAGCTTTACTAGGGTGGTAAACCCCACAGGCTGGCTCTGATTTCCCTTTGTATTTGGCACCTCCCCCCGTACAGGCACTGGTGAGGCCACATTTTGAGTACTGTGTTCAGTTCTGGGCCTCTCAATTAGGGAAGGACACTGGGGTGCTACATTGTGTTCAGAGAAGGGCAACAAAGCTTGTGAAGGGTATGGAGCACAGGTCCTATGAGGAACAGCTGAGAGACCTGGCATTGTTTACCCTGGAGAAGAGGAGACTCCGGGGAGAACTTACTGCTCTCTCCAACTGCCTGAAAGGAGGCTATAACCGGATGGGGGTTGGCCTTTTCTCCCAAGCAACTAGAGACAGGATGAGAGGACCTACATAGTCTTAAAACGAGCCAGGGGAGGTTTAGGTTGGACATTAGGAGGAATTTCTTCACAGAAAGTGACTAGACATCGGAATGGCCTGTCCAGGGAGGTGGTGGAGTCACTGTTCCTGGAGGTGTCTAAGGAAAGAGTGGACGTGGCACTCAGTGCCACGTTCTGGTTGACAAGGTAGCGTTTGGTCATGGGTTAGACTTGATGATCTCAGAGATCTTTTCCAATCTAATTGATTCTCACTGACTGTCTATGGAAATATCTCTGGTATTCTAGTTACAGAATGAAGTTTAGAGGAATGTGCATCAGAAGATGTAAGGGGAGGCTTTTTGAGAGTAATATACCCCTTTGTCATTGCAGAAGGGGTTGAGTGAGCGTTTATGCCCCCCGTGAGGATACGGCGTGTCCGCGGGGGTGCAGCTCTGACCCAAACCCTTCCAGGCGTCCCTGAAAGGGCTTCTGCCCGCCGCTGCACGGCAAGCGGGGAGTTTGTTGTATGACACGCTAATGCCACGGCAACCCGGCCCTCAAAACTGTCCGGAGGCGTGTGATAGGTAGCAGAGGTGCGGAAGATCAAGCGGCCCGTCAGTCGTGCGGGC
>VZRL01000726.1:2285560-2406306 GCA_013397895.1 Origma solitaria
TGGTCCCGGCCCCGGGGGGGTGAGCGGGGCCAGCGTGGGGCGAGGCGAGTGGAGCGGGCAGCGGGGCCCGGGCCAGCGTTGGGGCCGGGCGCCCTTGGGCCGAACCGGGCGTCGAAGTCGCCGCCGGGCCGAAGGGGCCGTGGCTCCGCTGGTACATCCCGGGACGGGCCCCCTGCTCCTTGGCGAGGCCGCCTCGGGGCGAGGGAGGCCGTGGCGGGGGCCGGCGACCCTCCGCCGGGGGGCCCAGCGACGGGATACGGGATACGGCCAAGCGAAGCGCTCGGGTCCTGCCTGCCTCTACTCGGGGTGCGGAAAGGGGATTTCATACTTCTTACTCGTATTGATCCATATAGAAACTCTTTCCCCCTGCCACGGTCGGCATATGCCTGTCAAAGTCGGGAGTTGATGATGTTTTGTGCAGCTTTGCTGCAGGTGTGAATTATTTCTGCAACATGATCTTAGCGGGCACTTTTCCAGACAGTGTAAGTAGCCTGAGTGCATGCTGCTTTGTCTGTTTCCGAATCACGCCTTGGCGATGAAGTGATGACACACAGTGTGTAAAACTCAGATTATCAAGCTCAAATTATTTTCCTTTCTTCTCTTTTGAGAGTATTTGTTGTCATGAAGAACTGGTAAGTTTCACAGCTTCCATGGTAAATTTCAAGTTTAGTGTAGACGGGTAGGAAGGAGGAGAAGAGTTAGAGGACTTGCACTGTTTTGAAATTACACAACTGCAAACTTTGACTGTGACATTCATAGGTCTTATGGAGGTTTAGGTGTTTTTGCAAAACTATTTCCGCAGTTCCCTTTTTGGAAAGCTTCAGACGAAGCTCAGGTTTGTTAATCTGGATTGTGTTGCCTTCTTCCTTATTAATTTCCATTGTACTACTGCCAAAATTTCATCTAATTATTCACAGCAAGTTATGTTTCCATGTGTTGAATATATTTGCTGGTAATACCACCCTTAGATTAACACGGAGGGTTCCCATCTACAAGACACTGATCTTTACATCTGAAGGTTTCCCAGCCACCCACACCCCATGTTTCTGCTCCACCTTGGCTTAGGGGCAGTGACCAAGACCTGTTTCTTGTGTGGATGTTGGTACTTCAGCTTCTCAACTGCTGACTGCCATTCTTGCACAACATTCTTGCAGTTACTTAACCAGAGGCGCTCTGGCTTACTTTGGGGCAGACTCAAAGAACTTTCTGAAACTTTTTTTTCCATGTGTTCTGTTTTTCTTTTGGAAAATAAAGTAGGGGGTCTTTGAGGATTTGTTTTTTAGATGTTGCTTCCTCTGTATATTTTGGCACCCCTGCAAGCTTCCCACAGGGAGCATTAGTTTTGTCTCTGCCTGGCCTTCACTCTGTTTGGAATTTTACTTCTGGTAACTCCTGTAAATACTTCTTTTCCTAATGAATCTTTTTTGAGTAGAGATGGGAAACCTTGAAACCCTAGGGATGAATTTCAGTTAACAGAAGATAAACAGCGTATAGTGTCCCTGTCTAAATAGTTGTTCTGCTAGCGTGCAGAGGAACTGTTGACTTGGATTGGCAGTGAATATTTGCAAGGCAAAGTTGATCTTTTCTTTGAGTCTTTATTTGTAATATTGTGGTTGTATCAATTAGTGCTTTTCATCCTGAAAGAGCCTGTCTGCATGGGAAAGGTTTTACGTTGTTATGATACATGGAGTGTGAACTTACACCAGGCTGGTTTAATTTCACTTGGTAAGTAATTGGTAATTGATCAGAAAGAGACTATTGATCTGAAGTTTCAGCCTCTGTTCCCTGCACAGGAGCTTCCTGATTACCTTTCTTTCCTTTTTTAGTCTCCACCTCATTTCAAGTCTCATCAAGCTCTCCAGCACCACACACACCATGCACACCCAGTTTCTTTCATGTCTCGTGCTCTTGCCAGTATAAGCAGGTCAGGCTCAGCTCCGATCCCCTCCTGCTGCCCTGGACATGTCATAGTGTGACCCAGTTTCCAGCACTTTACTTTGGCTCAGTGTCAGCCCAGGAGTTCCTGGATGTAGGTTAGGTCCTGCAAGGATTCCTGTTTCCAGCTCAGACTGTAACAACATTATCGGGTTAAGTTAATATAGAAGAAGATCTGTTAGTTAGAAAACAGACATCTATGTTTATCTTCTTCTACTGCTTGTATGAAGTAATGCAAGCTGATCTACACACAGCTACAGTGAGTTTTGGAAAGGATTGTTTCAGTGAATTGCAAGTACACTATAGCTGAAAAACCAATAAAATGTAAACAGTCCCTAACAGAAAAATGAGTTCTGTAATCCTGACTGCCACTGTACTGTGTATTCAAGACTTTTTTTTTTTAATTCAAAGAAACCTAAATCTACTGCATGTATTTTGAGCATAGATATATGTTTTTTTCCTTCAACCTGTACATCATCCATTAAGGAGAGAAATGATGGCAGGAGTCACAAACACTCAGGTAAATTAACTGCTTTTAAAAGTAGGATTAGAAAGTGAGTGGAAAAGGGACATTGTTTTTTCTGCAATTACAGTTCTTCTTGTTTTAAGTGAAGTAGGTTTTAAAATGCCAGTCTTCAACTGACTGGAGAATCAAAATGCAGTGAACAGCTGGAATTTCTGAGTCTCATCCCCAGGTAGTCTGCATTGTGTAATATCTGCTAGCTTAAAACTTCCACATGGTGTTAAGGAAATAGCCATTATTTCCTTACATGGGTCTTAATTTTTACTGACATTCAGAGGAATTTCTAATAATAGAACTTCTTTGCTGAAAACCTTATGTACTGCATGGCAGGAGTAATAGCTCTGCTGAGTAGTGGTCTGTACTGTTGGATAAGCAGAGAGAGAAGAACACCACTCTCTACGTGGAGACTCATGTTTGTACTGTGTTCAGTTCCCCTGTTTTGTATTTTTCAGGCAGTTCTCTTATAACTCTTAAACTGAGTCTAGTGCTTCATAACCAGTGTTTGTTTTGTCTCTCTTGGTACATAAGCCAGCTGTGGGCGTGGGTAGCACATCAGTGTGGAAGTGATGGACAAGGGTTCCTGTAGTTGGCAAGTCAAGAAACTTCCAACTTGAGGCAGTAAAAAACAAGCATTGGGTATTTGCTGAAGGTGTAAGTCTGCCAGTAGTCATGATGAAAGCAGCCAGGAAGTACTCACTTCAATGCAAAGCTCCACAGCCATGCTGAGGAGAATGGGGTTTCTTGCAGGAGCCAGCGCCCACAGACAAGTTGTCTTGAGCCAGTTTCTGGTTATTGGACATTTGATGTTTGAGGCTACTGCCGGACTTTACTCTTGCAAGTATAGTTTTTGTGCAGGGACTGAAATAAGCCGAGGATAGTTTGGGGGAGATGTGTCCTTGGCTAGACTACACAAGTTCCTGTTGCTGGATGTGGGGAGTTGCAGGGCCCAGGAGCTTCCAGCCGTCCCATCTCACTTGGGATAATTGCTACAAAGAATCTGCAGTTGCCAAGTTGAGAGGGTGGAAGCATGACTGCAATGTTGCAGTCCTGTGTTGTGATACAAAGTGGATTGTTATAAACAAAATAGGAAGTAAAAATGCACCTTTCATACAAATAAATTGTTTCAAGCATGTAGCCAGTGTGTAGTGCCTGATTCACTGAGACTGGCAAGTTCCATGCCTCTCTAGAGTAAAAAGTTTCCTGGTGATACTATAATATTTCTTTATGACAACCAGAACCTGCATCCTGCTTTTATTTGTATGCTGATTATCTACTGGA
Source organism: Origma solitaria (assembly GCA_013397895.1). Taxonomy (NCBI): domain Eukaryota; kingdom Metazoa; phylum Chordata; class Aves; order Passeriformes; family Acanthizidae; genus Origma; species Origma solitaria. The sequence continues at coordinate 2,289,297 of VZRL01000726.1, forward strand.
TGAGGAATAAAATTGCTCCCTTTGCTGTAAATCTGGTAGACTGTAACAGGGACATGTTGATTTGTTAGGCAGCAGTGATAAATGGAGCTGAGGTTCAAGCATCTCTGTGTTTCAGAGCAGTATGGGAAGACTTAATTAAAAATTAATTTGGCACCTGGAGAAAGAATTTGTTTTTGTTTCTTGTGGTTTTTAAATTTTAGTTTATTTTCCCAAACTGATACATTTTACCAGAGTAGTGTCTGTGATATATCCTGTTCTGAGGTTACATTCTCTGTCCGTGTGAGCAGAAATACAATAATGGAGTAGGCCTGAAAAATCTGCAGCGTGTGATCTGCTGTGGTGGTACTAGTGCTCTCCATTTCAGTATCTTGTCTGTTGTGGAAGATGAGGAAGGAAAAAGATCTTGGGTCTCAGTAGTAGGGTTTTGATGTTTTTGTCTTTTCAAGTATTAAAATATAACTCTTCTGCTCTGGCAGGATCTTGTAATGGGCTATGCTAAGATGCAGAATGGAGTATTTCAAGTAGAAACAGTTTTAATGATGTATTTTAAGGCAGCTCTCAAGTGAAACATTGAATGACAGACTGTCCTTTGCCTGAAATGTAAATAGATCATGGCTGGAAGTAATTGTAACATCAGACATTAGGATAATCAGTTTATCATACATTTACTGACTGCTATGGAATTTTTGAGGAGGAGTTCATATATATTAAAAAACCTCAACAACAAAGATTAAAAGTTAAACAAGTAGCTTAAGAAAAACAAGCAAACAAAAAACATTGTCAGAAAGCATTTATCTAAATTAGTTATCTCTGATAGTGAAACTTCAGATTTATATGATCAATGGGGTTTTCCATTTGCTGAGTATGTGCATTGGACTATGTGTCCAGATACTTGCTTATTTGACATGTAGAATCTTGTAAGCTGCAGTAGCTTGATCAGGTGTTCAGTTTCTTTCGTACAGCCTCTTGTGCTAGTGAAACTCAGACTAAAAGGCATTTTAGGCCAACCTCCCATTGCATGCAGACAATAGACAGAAAAATCCTTTTAGGGGAGAAGATGGTGTAATGGTAGTTGGCTTGGCGTGTGTGTGTTTTAATTTGCACATGGGAAATGTTGAGGCAGTGAGATTTCTAAATGCAGCCATTGGTCTCTCTGCTTGTTCTTGTTCTCAGCTTATGCAGATACCCACTTCCCCACTTCTTGGTTGCAAAGGACCTTGTGGAATCACATACTTAATTTAGTTGCAGCTTATAGAACTATGTCCTCTTTGGAAGTTTGAGAGAAATAATAGGTAGCTCCTGTTAGTGTGAGAAATGTGTTGCAAGACTGGGGAATCGTGTGGATGGATAATCAAAAAGGCCCAGATGAACAAAATGAAAATGGAAGCAATTTGGTGGGGCTGGGGTGGCTGGTGATAACTTTTTCCTCTCTGGTCTTTAAGCCTTCTTCCAGCCATGGGCTGGACAGCTGTGAACTTGTCACAATTAAAACATATCAAGCAAAGCTTCTCTTTGTGAATGTGTAAATGGTTGAGTAAGTTGCTCTGTCACAGTGTGTCACATGTCACAGTGAACAGGGAGCTGGGGTCATGAATGGGAGGTGATGTGGCTGTGAAACTGCTAAAATGTGGGATAATTTAGGATTGGGAGCTAATAACCTCCTAGCAGTTTTGGGGAGGTCCTGATACTAGTCCTCTTAGCCAAAAGATTTCCATTTTGAAATGGCTTTAGTGTCTCTCAAGGAGGTTGTGAGGCTTAATCTATTAAAGACTGGGAAGTGTATAAGTTGAATATGGTTGAAGTATGCTGTTGTGTTATGAAATAGCTTGTTTCAATAGCGGCAAAAATACAATTTTTCAAGTTTTCATGCTATTTTTGTTCTTTAGTAGGGATTCTGATTTGGTTTTTGCTTTTAAATTAAAGGAAAAATCCCTAAGTGCCACACCTTGCTATGGGTCTTTGGTGTTGTGTTGTTATCTTTCATCTGCTTAGACAGATTCCGGATGGCTCCTAGGGAATGTGATGGGGGACATTCCTGGTTCAGGGTTCTCTCATTGAAGATTTTGGATGGAAACCAGTTACATCAGATGAGGTAGCCTGTGTTGGTCTATTTTGAAACAGTTGGGTTTGTTGGATGAAAGTTCGATTTTAAGTTACATTTTCCTGTGAGGATTTATCTCTGTTTTTGATAAAATGCAATAATGTTACTGCAGCAAGTAGGTTGTGGTTCCATTAAAAATTAAGATTTTAATTCTGGCTGCTAAGTATCACTTCGTGCTTAGATTCCTTCATTCCTTTGAGTAATTTCTCTTGCTTTATGTATTTTGGATGAATTTATCACTTCAATTGTTAATGAGTCAGATGATGCTTATAGCTCCAGACAGACACTGTTGCCAGCCATATGTATCTGTGTCAACTGAAGACTTGTATTCTTCTGGGCAGAGCTGTTCAGGGTCTTAGTGCTGCAAGATCTACTCCAGGTTGTGTTACTGATCAGCAGTGTGACTTTGGGCAAGACACAATTCTTTCTTCACTGTATTCACTCCCCTTTTACTTGTTCAAAAATTTTTTTTTGGACACCAACTCTCTTCCCATCTTTCTTTGGTGCTGTTAATGCTACCCTAGTTTTAGCCAAGAGCTTTATGCCACAAATATCAGGCATATCTTTTTACAGTTCAGGATATTGCTTTTTGCCTTTAGAAATGTTCTGCCTTGCCTGGTATGGATTTGATGTGAGGTAAGTAGATTTTTCTTGATATGATGATTTTTAGTCAAGTATTCCTGTTTTTTCTTTCGTTTTGTTTTTGTTAGCATGAAGTCATTAAGATTCCTCAAACACAAGAGTTTTAAGTTTACAAAGATGTGAAGCATGATGGAGACTCACAAACTGACATACGTGTGAAAATCCATCTATTTGTCAAGTTGCAGGGCAAGAACTGGCAACTTGAAGTACTGTTCCTTGTCCAGGGAGCTCTGCACAGGTAACCCATGGTTCAGTACTATGTTGAACCAACTAAATAGTAGCTGCTTCACAGGAATGTGGTCATTACTCACACGTGGCTTCGGAAGGTAATACTTCAGCTTGTGGTTTTGAGTTTCAAGGCTGCTATTCTGCTGCTGCTCATCTTATAAGTTACGTTAAGGGCTATTAAATGTCTCTGCTGCTCTTTGTATAAGCTTAGCTAAAATTCTGCAGCTAAGAATAGCCATTATTTCTCAGATTGTGAATCCCTTTCCTGTCAGATTCAAACTCCTTTCTTTCTTTTCTTTGCCTGCATCCTTGTTCTCTTGTTCTGCATGCTGATGACTTAGTTTTTACATGCTTCTTTTCATAGATGATTTGTGTCACTTCCTTCCTCCTCTCCATATCCTTTTCTCTTTTCTTCCTTTTTGCCTCATGACCTCACCAGAAATTGTACATATTAATGCATAGTGCTAGCCATGGATTTTCTCATCATGCCTCTGTATGTAAAAACAAAGACGCTGTTATGTATACTTATTATATCTATGCCAAATCTGCAGTTAGGAATTGTCATTTTTCCCTTGCCTCTAGCTATTGCAAGTGTTCTGTTTCACTCTGCCACTGGTGCTGTGCTTGCTTTTCTTCTCCCTGTCGTCCCTATCCATTCCTTAGCTTTGCTTTGTGCTAAGGCCCAGCTTTAGGCTATGTGGGACTTCACTGCTGCTGAGTTTGAAAGGTGGAGTTTAGTTAGAGCAGACTATGTGGGACTTGGTCTTGCTTCACTTCTGGTACAGTTTATAAGTGAATTGAGTATCTTAAGCAAATGCTTCATTTTTCAGGGATCATTTATGAAAGACAGATAGTATTTATTTGACAGAATGCAGGGTGTGATGTATAAATGGCTAAATAGTTAGTGACTGCATTGTTAAATAGGTGCAGTCATAGAGTAGTTAGTGTTAAATACATAGAGTTGCTTCACCTGCCGAAACACATCAGTTCTTCATGAACATCTAAATTACTAGAGTCAGTATGTGTGACCTTCAAAGGAAACACATTGCAATCAGTGAGTTTCAAGGGCAAATAAGTCCTGTGAATTGTTAGCCAGCCTCCTGCCAATGGCACAAGTTGCTCTTGTGGCTGGACCCCAGACTGTCAGCTGGGGTGGAACTGCACAATCCTAAACTGAATAGATGGTTCACTGGAACCCAAAATGTATGGTTTTGTCTTGAGGAGAATGGCTGTCCGCCAGAAGAGTTTGGGGCTCTGATGCTGATCTTTGATGGGTGATCTTGGAGATGCCAAACTAAATCTTCCATGATCTGATCGACAGTAAAAAAAAGTGCCTTCTCAAGGTCTTGGTGTCATATAAAACCTGAACATCTTTGTTTGTTTGGGTAACTGGAAAGGCACAGTACAGATGTTATGATCAAGATTTGCTCAGTCTGGCAGAAAGCAGATTGCACTTGTGAAATCCTGAAGTCTGGAAGACCTTACTGCTCAGTCACTTTTAAAATACCAAGTAATTAAACTAAGTAGGCATAATTCAGAATTGGGTAACAAGGAGCAGCAGTGTTTGTGGTGATTGCTGTCTTTCAAACTCAAAAAAGGCTTTTTTTCCTTTGAGCAAGTTTTTGAAAGGTGAAAAAAAGGTGGAGAGGGAGGAAAGCAATCCATGTGGCTGAATTTCAGTACTTGATTGTGAGTGAAATGAAAGCATGGATGGAGTTACCGGTAGATTTGTAAAAAAAAATCCCAAAACATTGTGAACTTTTAAATGAACAGGTCATTAGTTTTACTATGTAACCAGAGTTCTAGATGTTAACCTTGCCCTTTATTGAATCAAGTCCTGTTGGAATTCTGATTTACATTCTCCAAGAAGTGCTTGGTAGCCCTTTCTTGAAAGGTGTGATCTACCTATGCTTTTTAGGCATTTTCAGTCTTTCAATCTTTTCAATCAAAACTTCAATACTGGCTTTGAATATCAGCAAGTGTGAAGGTAAGAGAAAAGAGAATTCCTATGATGTTTCAGCTTACAAGTTCTTAATCAAACCACAAGCATTTGTCCATTTCCAGTCAGGTGGAAGACTTCCCTCTGTTATCTGAAAGCAGTGTTTAAATTACAGAAACCTTTTTATCTGCTCTGAAAATGGAGCTACCATGTGCAGTGTACAAATCAGGAATGTACTTCTGTCCAAAGATCAAAGTGGTTTGTCTAGAACATTAACAGAGTACCTGGGAGATAAAAAGGACGTTGATGGTAGAGTTCCTAAGAGTATTTATAAACAATACAAGTTGGCAGTACCAGTTTTACCCTGAAAATCTTCCATTAGGAATGTCAGCTTCTAAAGTGCAAGTTTGAAGTAGGGTGTTGTCAGATTTTTTCCCTATAGGGATTACTGACAGCATCACATTTTTTGAAATGTTTTTCATTGCAACCTTTCTTTTCATAAAAAGAGTCCAGAATAGTTTCAGTGACCTTATTTCATACATGAATTATATGTCCATTAAGGTTAAGAGCACAGTAGCCATTTTTCTTCTTCAAGTTTTCATGAAATGAGAAACAATATGTTTTGCAGCATAATTTCCTATTTGCACTGCAATTTCAAGTGATTGAAATGCCTGCCCTTTTCAAACAGCTGAGGTATTAGACATTTCATGGAATACTCCTGATTCAGAGGTCCTGGATGTAGGCTCTTTTGAGGCAGCATGTAAAACGTGTGCATCTCTTAGTTACATAGCAGAGTCCACCCAAAAGTGGTGGGTACTCGATGATATTGGTTTGCACAGCAGTACCTTGTCATCGGTCTCACTTTTTTCAATGTAGTATAGAAAGCGTCTGCCAGTCTTATGCCGAATTGTGCATGTTAGTTACAGAGGAAAGGCCCAGTGTCTCTTTCTGCTGCAGCTTTGATAACTTTCAGGCTTTCAAAGTTAAAGGCTCTTTACTTATTAATGACTTCTACATGAGATAGATTTCAGTGTCTAATCAGATTGAATATCCTTAAAATTTCTAATGGGATCCTTGAAAATCTGCCAATGGACTATGTAGGTTTTCTGATGAATTGTTTTAATTGAGCTCTGCCTTGCTCTTTGGTTAACAGTCTTCAGGGTAGCCTCAGGCTGCTTACTTTCCAATTTCCTTGTGTTATCTGTAGATAAATGTCCACCTCATTGGAGCTTAATGGCCAATTAGCTGAGTCAAATAAAATCTGAAAACACAAGAAACAGTGCTGATCACTGGCAGGATATTCATGTCCTAACTGAGGTCGAATCCAGAGTTGCTGACCTGCTTACTGCAGCTGCTCCTTGTGACTAGTCTCATGGGGAGACTGTGTTCTGCCTGTAAAGCATGGTTTAGCTAATATTTCCCTGCAGTGTTGGTGCTTTATTTGTTTTCAGTAGTTGCAAAATTAGGCAATCTCTATTGTGAGCAAACTTTCCAGTTGAAGAAGTGATCAATGTAATTTCCTTTGGGTCTATATCAAAGAGACCTCTACAAGGCCCATCAGATCCTGTTGAAATTAAGCCCACATACAATCATAGACTCATCAACATTAGGAGAGCCTTCCAAGATCGAGTCAAACCTTTGACTGAACACCACCAAGTCATGTAAACTGTAGCACTAAGTGTCATGTCCAGTGGCTTCTTGAATACTTGCAGGGGTGGTAACTTCACCATCTCCCTGGGCAGCCCATTCCAGTGGTCAACAACCCTTTCAGTGAAAAAATTCTTCCTAATGTCCAAAATGAACCTCCCCTGATGCAGCTTGAGGCTGTGTCCTCTTGTCCTGTCACTGGTTGCTTGGGAGAAGAGGCCGACACCCACCTGGCTACAACCTCCTTTCAAGCAGTTGTAGAGTGATGAAGGTCATCCTGAGCCCCCTTTTCTCCAGACTAAACAACCCCAACTCCCTCAGGACCCATCACTTCACCTTGTTGAGCCTCATGTGAGTGGCTTTGTCCCATCAATCTAGTTTGTCCAGATCCCCCTGCAGAGCCTTCTTACCCTTCAGCACTACACTCCTGCCAGCTTAGCACTGTCTGCAAACGGGCTGAGAGGACACTTGATCCTCTCATTCAGGTCATTGATAATGGTATTAAACAGGACTGGCCCCAACTCTGAGTCCTGGAGAACACCACTAGTGATTGGCTACCAGCTGGATGTATGTCCACTCCCCACTGGGCCCAGTTTTTAACCCAGTAATGAGTGCATGATTTAGACTTCTAAAATGTCTGGTGGTTGTCTCCATTTTGGAAAGAAAGCATGTCTGATGCTGACATGGGATGTCTCAAAGTAGCAGTGACATTGAGGAAATAGAACAGTCTTTGCACCTTTGCCCGTCTGGCCCTTGAAGATGGAAAAAGTTGGGTGTTTGCAAACAGAAGCCTTCCAAGCTACTTTGTGCATTCCTGTAAGAAAACTAACTTGACATAGGTTTAGTAACTGTTCCAGTGTTGTTTGCTTCAGTTTAGGAGGACTGTGTTGGCTGTTGTGTTGGAAAAAATGTGTTACTGAAATGCTGTAGTACATGTTTTGATTAGAGAACAGTTTGAGTGAACTCAATTGTCAAAATTAAACCCCAAGTATAAGTAGCTATACCAAGAGCTAGTCACTCCATGTTTCCAGGGCAGAGTAATTTTTGAATACTTTGAAATATACAGATTCATAATCTGTTTTTAAACAAGCTTCCGAAGTTGTTCCCTTCTCCTGCTAATCACACCTCACCATTAAACAAAGGGTAGTGCAAAAGGAAAACAGAAATTGAACCATACCAGGTGTTCTTGTTGGACCTGTGAGTATAAATAAGGTGGCAGGTAATTTCTGTATCTAAAATGATTTGAGTTTTTTTAGGCTAGGGGTTCACTTATCTCTAGAGAGTTACTGTGTGAACTGAGCCTAGTTGGTAGTTGAAACTGCAATTTCCCAAACTCCTGCCTGCTCATCTGTTACAGGGTGGTCCTACCTATATTTTAATTGGAATCCTGGAACTGGGTATTAGCTGCATACCTTCTGAAAGATTTTTGGTTAAAATTTCATGTGTTTACCGTTGAGGAATAAATAGAGTTTGCAGACAACACCAGTCTGGGTGAGAGTGTTGATCTGCTGGAGGGCAGGAAGGCTCTGCAGAGGGATCTGGACAGGCTGTATGGGTGGGCCAAGGCCAATTGAGTGAAGCTCAACAAGGCAAAGTGCTGGGTCCTGCCCTTAGGTCACAACAACCGCATGCAATAGTGCAAGCTTGGGGAAAAGTGGCTGGAGAGATGCCCTGTGCAAAAGGACCTGGGTGCTGGTTGACAGCAGCTCAACATGAGCCAGCAGTGCCCAAATGGCCAAGAAGGCCAATGGCATCCTGGCCTGAGTCAGGGCTAGTGTGGCCAGCAGGACCAGGGCAGTGATTGTCCCCCTGTACTCAGTGCTGGTGAGGCCACACTTTGAATCCTGTCTTCAGTTTTGGGCCCCTCACTGCTAGAAAGACATTAAGGTGCTGGAGTGAATCCAGAGTACAGCAACGGAGCTGTTGAAGGGTCTGGAGCACAAGTCTTGTGAGGAACAGCTGAAGGAGCTGGGGTTGTTTAACCTGCAGAAAAGGAGGCTCATGAGGGAATGTCACTGCTGTCTACAACTCCCTGAAAGAAGGTTGTAGTGAGGTGAGGTAGACAGGTAACAAGCAATAGAACGAGAGGAAACAGCCTCAAGTTGCACCAGGGCAGGTTTAGACTGGGAATAAGGAAAAATTTCTTCACTGAAAGAATGATTGAGCATTAGAACAGATTGCCTGGCAAAGCGGTAAAATCACAATCCCTGGCAGTGTTCAAAAAACATGTAGATGTGGTCCTTAGAGATAAGATTTAGTAGTGGACTTGTCAGTGCAGGGTTAATATTTGGACTCCGTGATAATTGAGGCCTTTTCCCTCCATAATGATTATATGATACACAGATGGGCTTTAATATTAATAGTTTGCATTTTTTATGACATTTCTTAAAAAAACAGTTTGGCAAATAACTCATCAGAATATATCTTCAGGTACCCGTCTTCTCAGCATCCAGGCAGGGTGGAAACATAAATTATGGATGCTGGCAGTATTCCCATGGGATAGGAGAGCATTAGTAGTCATTAACAAATAAGGAAAACTGAAGTCAAGGAAAGCAGAATAATGTGATCATGTAAGACATCTGTGGCAGGGCTGAACCCTATCTCCGGTCTTCTCAAATTGCACACAGAAAGCTGCTATTTCCTGAAAGGCGTCCTGTCTGCAAGGCTGGACAGTGTTGCAGGTACTGACATTAATCTTGCTCCTTCTGAAGCTTATGTCACCAACATTCCTATTGGAGAGCTGACTACGAGTCAGCACACTTGCATGTAACCATTGTGGTGTTTAAAGGGGCATCGAGGTGTTTCGTACCAGTTGGATGACATATGGCTGCTAATTTGTAAAGCTGCATCTACGTCTGCCTCAACTCCGGCAACTGCTGTTGAGGGTGAAAGCTCTAGAAGTGTGAGAGACTTACCTCCAAGTGCATGTAGGCAGTATGTAGGCCTGTGTGCTTGAAAAGTTTGATGTAAAATTGTGAACGGGCAGGATAGATAGTAATGTGCAGTGAATGCTCACATCCTCCTTTGTCTGATTTTATTGGTACAAATAGATAATGGCATCAGTTGGAAAGCTCGGGTGTGAAGTATGGTAGCAGTAGAGTGAATTCTCTTTCCTAGATTAGTTTTACATGTTAGTGATAGGAAATGTTCCTGTGTGGCATTACTGACAGCCTTGAGTGGCTGGCAAGTGTTTTAAATCCAAGACTGAATTCTTGGCTTTCTTCTGAGTTTCTAGTTGAATATATTTGCATTGGCAAAAAAAGTTGGCTGACTTAAAGACATGTTAGGCGCAGACTTAAAGTATCTTGAAATAGTATGGCTTGAATACCTTCTTTGCTGTCTCAAGGGCAAATTCTGCCACTGAACATGTGTTGTAGATCACATTTTAAAGTGGTTTTTCCCTGGCTCCCATTTTGCTACCCTTTGCTTTGAGCAGCCTTTTTCTGCTCACCTCTGAAAAGGTAGTAGGATGTGTTTGCTGAAATTATTGAATTCTGTTGAATGGAGCATTCACTGTGCCTCTCTGAAGCAGAAATATGTTACACATGGGTAGAGTGGAACACAAGTCAAGGTGATGGGTGATTGTGTACAAACAGAGCTAAGGTAACATGCTGGAGATTACAGTGATCCTTGGCAAGGCATAACGTCGCGGAATTGCTTGCTGTCTGCCTTGCTTTGTGCCATACGCAAAATGGTGATAGCACTTATCCACCTCAGTTTCTTTAGTTTCATAAATGCTGGTAAGTGCTCAGTTCCCCAAAGTGAGTGTCATCAATAATTCATTATCACTTAATTGCTGGAGCTGATTTCCGATTGATTTGCTAAGATGCTAGGAAGTGGTAGTTTCCACTGTCAGTTCCACTTCTCTGCTTTTGCCAATGTTTTATGGGGTTGTTGTCCACATGCCTTTTCCCTTTTCCTCCACGGAATCTTTGCCCTTGGGCCACAATAAAATTGAAGGAGCTTACAAAAAGTATGGGGCAAACAACATCAGATGAGGTGGTGGATTTCTTTTTGTATGAGCCAAGCATCAAGCCAAGGAAAGGCCGAACCGCAGACAGGCTGAAGTTGGAGGACTCAGCCCTGCATGTGTGGCACACTGTCACTTCTCTTCTTTGTTCAAGTAGACAGGCTACTCTTAGACTGCTGTCTTTTCCTCTTGCTGGTGTTCAGTGCTTATAGGTGTGGTGCTGTTGCCTATAAGCTTGTGTGAGAAGGCTGTTTCAGTTGCCCCTTTTATATCCCTACTTTGAATCACATGTGAGTTATTTTTGATCATTTTTCATCATAATGGGAATATGTAGTTTTGGAGTGGATGACAGTTGTGTATGTTTTGCTTTTTTTTGTGAGGAGTCATACCATCATACTTTCAATCATATCATCAGAGGTGAGGATTTGGAATTGTGCAGGTTCTCCTTCCAGTGTTTCCTGACAGCAAGAAGTGCCTCCAGTCTCCTAGGGTGTAGTATGGCAGATTTTTTTTCTGGATGCTAGAGAGGGAACTTTAAAATAGATGTCCTGGAAGATATGTGGTGCTTATTTTATTAGCATAGGGTAATCTCTGTTCTGTGTAAGATATGAGGTAAAATACAAATGAGGAAGCAGGGCAGTATCACACACTCTCCTAAGTAGAAATGAGAAGTGGGGAAGGAGTATTCATTTATAGCTCATCCCCTAGGACACTGCAAGCATCTTTCATTTACTTTCTTGGATGAAGGTCCAAAGACAAATAGCTACAGCTGGACTTTAATCATAGTGTTTTCTGATCACTTTCTTAAAATTAGGGACATTGCCTTACCTTGCAGAATCTGAACTGTTTAGCACTTGGGTAGGATTTGGCAATGCCAAATGTTTTCGAAGACTGTGCTACATCCTAAAAACCAGCACACAGTCTGTTGGAGCATGTCATTCATCTGAGTCTGGTTTGCCAAGGAGGCATTAAAGGGAAATAAATTGTTTTTTGGTGTGGTTTTTTGGTTTTGTTTTTTTTTTGTATAAACATACATAGTTTCCAAATTGATTCAGTTCTATCTTAAACACACATTAAGAATGATTTAGTTAGTATTTTTATACATTCTTGAGAATTTGTGTCCTGATTCTTTAAAAGAACCTAGATGAATTATTTTTAGTGTGTTAACTTTTTGTTTTCAACTGCTGTGAGTATAAAAATGAATTGACAACTTGGTTCTCAGAAATCACAGAATATCCTGATTTGGAAGGAACTCACAAGGATCATCAAGTCCAAATCCTGGCCCTGCTTAGGATGTCCCCGAGAATCACACCATGTGCCTGAGAGCATTGTCCAAATGCTTCTTGAACTCTGTCAGGCTTGGGGCTGTGACTCCTTCCCTTGGGAGCCTGTTCCAGTGCCTGACCACCCTTTGTTGATTTTGTTTTAATGTGTTCTGATGTCTTTAAACTTCATTGAACGGACTGGACTGCAAAGAATGTCAATGTCAATCAACTGCTTTGTGGGATTCCCTAAAAACCTATTGCATTCTTGCTTCAGCTTCCAGTTACCAAGCTTCCTTTAAAAACTGTTGGTTTCAAAATGAAATTTCAAATTATGAAATTTCATTAAAACTAAAAAGTTAATCTTTTCAGTCTACTGCACTTTGTTCTGTTTGTAGTTATTCTTGCCTCTCTTCAGGGAAGAAGGAGGACACAAAAGATGCTGCTACTTTGAGTAAATAGATCATAAAGACCATGAGGTGTTGTCAAACTGAGAGTTTGGACTTGAATATGTTGCAGCTAGGATGTTTTGCACAGCAACGTACCTGCACACTCTGTTCCTAAATCTGTTCTTCCATGTATTGAAAGGAATATTTATTGTTGACCTTGGTAGGCAGCAAACTGAGAAATGGAAAAGCGTATTTTCTAAGTCTGAGTACAATGGCTTAAAACTTTACTTTTTACAAACAAAAGTAATCTTGGATTCTGTGCTTTTCTGTAGTGAGATTCTAACAGGGTCAGTGGAGCAGCTCAGATAGAAAGCTGGTGCAACAGAAGGACGACTTAAGACTTGGGCAGATCTGTGGGGAAGGAATAATTGGTTTCTGGTTTCCAGTGGCACAATGAATTTTGTGCCCTTGGTGGGGGAATATGTGGGGAAAGGAAACGTTTTCTTACATTTAAAGTTGTACTGTGGTTTTGATCGTGCCATATAATTTTTTTTAGTGGTGTTTGATCACAAAGCATCTCTGTTAGCATGTGCTTCTTGTTGCCAAGGTCTTTCTGAAACACAGAAGGTATGCGGACACACTGGAAAAGTTGTGTCACCACCCATCTCTGGCAGTCACTGTGATCGACGATCTATTGTGTCTGAGTGTGATGAAGAATGTCAGCCAGGTACAGGGTTATCTGCAATACACTGAAACATTCATAATGGCCACTCAAATGATGACAGTGATGAAGCTGCAAAGTTAGCTTGTGGTAGCAGTCTCTGTGAGAACATCTTCCTGCCTTTGGGATGAAGCTTCCAGACTGCTGAAGGATTCTCTGTACCATTTCTGATCATATGAATAAACTTGGTGATCATGTAAGGTGAAAGGAAGCACGAACTTTCATCCTCAGCATAAGGATGTCTGTGTTTGGGGTGTTTAGACATTTTCACATGACCCTATTTTGAGTTCACGCGTGGAATGAATGGGTGTTGTTTGGTGGTGGTAATGCTTAAGTTTGTTAGTGCAGTCATCAGCTGTAATTTACAAGTAATACTTAGAGTATTACTTGTAAATTTATTTCTTGGAAAATCTGGAGAAAGCACAGCTGTAATTCAAAGAGCTAATAGATAATATTAAGTGCTTCTGGTGGAGCCATGTCATCTGCTTTGTGTATGAAACATAGGAATATGATCTAGGACACTTACAGCTTGAACAAAGTTTCTTGGTCCTGGGTGAATTTTAGCACTACATTATATTTTCTGTGTTAGTTTTCCCTTTGAACTTTCGGCTTGTTCACAGAATATGGGTCAGTGTACATGGTCAAAAGTAATACTATTTTTGTGTTAACCTCCTGAACCAGAAATATCCATATACAAAACTTGTAGCAAAGCAACAAGTTCATAAATGTTTCCTTTCTGTCTTATAGACTATATTGTGATTGAATATATGAAACTTAATTGTATAGGAGATGAGGAAAAGGGAAAAATGATAGTAATCACATTCAGCCTTTCTTCAGTGATTATAAATGAAGTTAAATTAATTCTATTTATTACTTGAGCTTCACACCTTTTTTTCTTTTCCAAAGAGACTAGCCCTTGAACTAAAGAGAAGTGCTGTTGCTTAAGTAGAAAGCAAACACAATTCAAGTGGTTTCAATATAACAGACAACTATGCAATTAATTTTTCCTGCAGCCACTTCAGTTACATGGCTGTTAACAGTTAAATTATGAATGAGGTATTCTGAAGGAAGTCTCTCCTGACTGTCAGCTATCCACTTCTGTTTGGGCTGCTCTCCAAGGTCACAGGAGTCTCGTTCCCCATGAAGCAGTATAAGATGCAGACAGGCTTTCTTCCAGACTTAAAGAGAATGTGACTGAGTTGTCGATGTCATTCACAAAACTCAGTTCTTCTAGGTCTTGAATGCAAGGAGTTTGTTTTTTTACAATGAATGATGAGCATCCTAGTACATACTGATGAACGAAGGCCTGTCTGGAATGATTTGGGCTGCGAGGTGCTTGCATGGTGGCCCCTGAAAACAGAACAGCCTGATGTTTTGTATAATATATGAGGTCACAGGTTAGTCAGTGAAATCACCAGTCTCATGATGTTGCTTATCCTGTGTCCTAGACAGTATGGCTTATTTTCTTTTTGTGTTGTGTAATGTCTCCTGCTAACAGGATGGCACAGCTATCCTGTTAAACTGAGCATTAGTGATAATAACAATGAAAGCACCCTGTTTTGGAAGCATCTTGAAGGACAGTGACATTTTTTTTTGTTGGTAATAAAAAGAATATTAAAAATGGTCCCAAATTCATGGTCTTTATGATCTAAGCACAGGATATGTCTTCTTGACCAAATATTTTTTGCTTTTGTAAGAGTGATTTTTGTGCTAGAGTACTGATTCCACATCCTTCAGTAACTTGCCAGTATTGGGAAATAAAACTGAAGGGAAAATCTAGGGAAGATAATTGTGTTAAATGAAAGCCCCCTCCTACTTGTGTTGTGGGAGGAAAGTCTTTGCTCTCTTTAATCTTTTTTTTTTCCATTTGCTTTGCATCTTGTCTGATGCAAAATATGTGAAACCTTTCTGAAGTATTTAGCTAATTTTCCAAAGTTATAGCAGAGTCTATTCTCTTAGAGCTTTGTACCTCACCTGTGAGGCCTGTTTTTCTCACGCTAATGGAGTAGCTTCAGAGGGTAGGCGAAGCCTCAGTGTATTGCCTCAGGTTGCAGTTTACTGGGCTTTCCAGCTGTGAAGGTGGGAGCTGTGACTACAACGCTTCCACAGAAGATCTGAACACAATGTGTCACCTTGACTTTCAAGAAAATTACTGCAGTAACTGGGAATCAAAATTAGATAAATGAGTCTGTGAAGAATCTCAGGTGCCTTTTAAAGAACTTTATTGCTCCCAAGTGTCTGCAATTCAGGTTTCCCTCAGGAGAAATGTGAGTTTTGAATGTTCAGCAAGATTCCTGTTCTTTTAAATATGGGCCTGTGTTTTTAAAGAGGGTATGTGTGACAGAGGCTCTGGTGCTGAAAATCTTAGTAATCTGGGGTAAGTCTGCTTAGGTATTTGGTTAGAAAATCTAAACCCAAATGAACAGCAGCCAGTAGGGACTGAGTGGGTTGAGACATTGCTCTGCCAAGGAAGAATTAGAGTTGTCATAACAGCAGTGATGCACTGACACACTGGCTTGTGGAAATGCAAAGGCTGGAGGCTGCTTTGCTTTTTTGCTGCTGTTGCATGCTTATGTTAAGTAGGAGAAACCTTGGCTAGTCTGCCTTACACTGGTAGTCTCTTTTGATGGCAGTGGCTGTCAGTCCAGGACTATGTATTACCTGCCAAAGGGTCCTTAAAAATGTCTATTATGTACAGTTTTCATTGTCTTCTGAACTTCTTGTAGTGTGTGAGAAGGACAGAAAGGAAGGTGAAAATGTGTATGTGAGTAGTAGTGGGAGAGCCACAATTAGAGCTAGCCACTTGCTGATTTCTTGGGGCTGTGAAAGGAAATTGAACATTGTTGTTACAGAATAAATATGTTCAGGTTGTCCTTGTATTCCAAAGATGTGTCCTGCTTCTTGTTTTGTCTTACCAAGATTTGATAGCTGCTTGTCAGAAGTCTTGGCATTATTTGGCACTAACAATTCTCTGCTCATCAACTTGAAAAAAATGACTGCTGAAACTCAGAAAAGCACAGTTTTGAGCTGTACTGTTTTTGTCATTATCAAGTCAATACAGTTTGATTTTTCTTATTTCTTTCTTTCCAGAGATTTGGGGGAAAACCAGAAAAGCTTTCATAAAATGTGGTGTCTTTCTTTTAATTCTCATTAATCAAATACAGTCTCCAGCAGTAAAAACATAATGTGAGACCCACTATGCTAAATTTACACCCTGCAATTTTCAAACATTAGTTGCTGCTAAATTGGCAGAGTAACTGGAACCAAATATACCTGCTTTGCAATTATATCTGCTGGGTTGGTATTTATGGGAATAGCCAACTAGTCCAACAAGAGTCAAAATTAAAATTAACCCTTAATGGCAGCATGCTGAAACTGCTGTTTCATTACTGTGTTCAGCAAGGTGCTGAAGAACCTCTGTTCTGGCCAGCCTCACATGCCATTGCAGTGATAATGCTTGCTTTCCAAGAAGCTTGAAAAAAAGATTGGCAAATTTATGAACTTAAGTGAATCCTTATGAATCTTATGAATCCTAAGTTTCAGTTTGGATTTTGTGTGAAAACAAATGTATCTTGCCTTGGAACCAAGTACTTTGAGAATCAAAAATTTATTACTGAGTATGTAAAATCCATGTCTTTTGTCTACGCATTTTGAGTTCTCTGGCTTACTGAGATACTATGATTTTTGTTTTGTTGAAAATTTTCATGAGGTTTCTGAGATCTTGTCTGTTTCTTCTGATCCCAATCTGTGCAGCTCTGTAGGTGATTCCCCAGCTCATGGGTTTGTTCTGCAGCCCTTGCAGCATTTGCCAGTTTGGCGTGCTCTTGCCTGGACATGCCTTCGCCCCAGCTTCTTCAGAAAGTATGCTTTGTAGCATACATAGATATGATGGGTGCCAGGAGGAATGTGGAGCTTTCAGTTTGCTTAGCCAGGAAAATGGTGTGTGGGGTTATAGCATGGAGTTTTAGAGAACTCCTGAGTTTTGATTTGGCTCAGTGGAGAAGAATACCTGGTGCAGACAAAGTTGAATGAAGCCTTAAAAGGCGAGAATGGTTTTGTAGTTAACAAGAAACGTGTTTGCTTTTGTTAGCTGAGTTTGTCCCTGGGTTTGACTCATCTGAGTGAAACACATCCAGGTTTGGAAGCTGCAAGAGGGCTCTAGTGTGACACCCAAAATATTTGGATTAGGGGCTGAAGTATGTAAATGCTTAATCTTTCTTAACTAGAGTATACTGGGAAACTTCTTTCTGAGTCTTTTTGTTTTGTGGGCACTTTGAGTAGGGTGGATAGCATATTTTTTTCTTTTGAGGACCGGGATAGGTATCTAAAAATCAGGCACTACTTTTCTCAAAAAAACCGCCAAAAAAACTAAACCCCAAAGAACAAAAAAACAAAAAAACCCCCCCCAACAAAACAACAACAAAAAACCCCAAAAAGACCATGCACACAAAAAAACCCCAAACAAATAAAACAAAACAAAACAAAACAAAAAAAAAAAAACCACAAAAAACTTTTCAGAGGATTTTAAGAAATAAAGGAAACAGAACTGGCAGGAAGCAAAAAGTGGGAAAAGGAAGAAGGTTGGTACACCACATAGACTGAATCTTGATCTTTTTGTTTTGTGGCCCTTTCTGGAGACGTTGTCTACAGTTGCATCCACTGCTCCCAGGGAAAGTTCGTTTTTCTCACACACACGTGAAAAGCTTTCCTGCTTTTTGCCAAATCTTCCTCTGCCTACCTTCATCCCAGTATTTGTCACTCTTTGCTGTGCTGTTAAATGCAACAACTGTTGAAAAAGCCTCAATCCAAGATTACCTATATTTTAGTGAACCCCCTGATTTTATTGCTAGCTCGAAAGCAGTTTGGAGTGTGTGGTGTGTGGAATGGCATCTTGCTGTGGCAGTATCTGCTGGAAAGAATCAGTCCCCAGTGCCTTGCAGGAAGATTGCACAGCCCCACTGTGCATCCCATGTTAGTGTCGTGTTGTGTGGAGGCATTCTGTACATTCCTCTTACAAGGGAACAACATGGTTGCTCTTGGCTATGGCTTCTGGTGCAATGAGTAAGTAAGGTGAAACTAAATTCCAGTGAAAAGAATTAGCCCCTCACTTCGGTATAATCCCTGCCATATATCTGCCTAACAGCATGTTTCCTATTGACAACATGCAAATGGTATTTGTTTTTCTCGTTTTGACTTGCTTACAGAAAGCAGCAGCAGTCTAATCCATGTGGTAAACACTGAGTAACTTTATCTTCTGTATAAATTTTTATTATTGCTCTATAAAGTGTATCAAAGAGCTCAGTTTGAATGGGGGAAAATCACACTTTTAGTAAGTGGTTATAAAAGCTGTTACTTTTCACTTGAAGTGATTCTTTTCTAGGTCTTTGGTAGTGATTATGGGAAATTTCCAACTTCAAATAAATAACCATTACTTGTGTACATCTGTCATTCCTAAGCCTCATCCTGTGCCCCCACTTAACTCTCTTTGAGGCTTACCTAGTGGAGGACATGTGACCAGAGCTACAGGAAAAGGGCAAATACACAGTCTTCTATAAAAAGAAATCTCTCAACTCTAAAGTAATGGCAAAATATCTTCAAATAGACCTAAGGCATGACATTTGAAGAGGCTTGTGTCCTGTGGTTAAATTAGACCAGTATGTTAGCAGGGGTCTCCAAAATACTGAGTGGTGACAGATTCTAGACAGTCTGAAGGGTGTTGCTGTGGCTGCCCCATGGCTTGTCATGTTTTCATATATATAGGGCAGATGAAAATTGGCTGATTATAACCCACCCTGGTGATCCTCTGAAGTCAAGGATCTGTTTTGGCTTGTTTTGTTGAAATTGTTTTCTCTAACAGGGTCCGGATCTGCATTATGCAGCTGGTGATGAATCAGTTGCCTTTCTCCTTAAAGATTCAGGGGTGTTCTAAGTTGACTTTGCATCATGTTTTGTCATGCAACACACATGGTCTTCATGTATGCCCTCTTTTCAGTCTCACTCTTATCTCCTTGTTGGATTTGCATGTATTTAAAGAGGTTATAATCTATTTCCAGATGATGCTTCTGTTTAGGAATAGTATCCCATCTTCACTGTCTGCATGCTGTCACTGCCACCTAGTACACTTGCCTTTTCTTAAACTATTGCCTTTCCTTCACTCTGATTGTCTTCTGCTAATTCTTCTCCTCATTTTAACTGTTGATTGAATTTATTTAGAAAAACATTCTTGTTCCTTTTCCAGCTTTTTTAGGAGCCCCAGGAGAGAGGTTTCTGGTCTCCTTGTTTTCTTTTCTTAGGGCAAGACTTCAAAGCAGGAGCTGAGTTGCCTTCCTAGGGTAGGGAAGTCTGCAAATCTCTCTCTTGTCTAGATTAAAATCATGGTTATCTGTCATCAATCTCCTCACACTTGGAAATTAGCTCAGTGCTGTTGAGTGAGAGGTTATGAGTTTTTTCTTTATTGTTAAGGGCATTGTTGATGTTTTGTTTTGTTACTCTGTTGTGCATCCCTGCCTTTCTTGGATTTGGTTCCTCTGTGCAGCCTCACATGCAGCTGTCCCTTCCAGGCTCTTTTAGAGGTGTGACCTTTTCATGTAGTCTCAGAGCCCAAGTTCTCCCCTCGTTATCAGTACCACAGCATACCTTCCCTTCCTGATGTGCTGTCAGATCCTAAATGCAAGCTCTCCAGATGGGGAGGTCCCTCTGCCATCACTATCATCAGAAAGATAATCATTGTCACAACTTCATCTTGGTTTGCTTTCTCCACCATTATTAGACAGTACATTTGCTTTCAGAGCTCTGCACTTTTCTGTCTGTAGCACACCTTTGAAATGGTCACTCACCAGTGCTGCGGGGTACACTGAGAGCAGGTGCTGGATGTGCAGCTGCAGTGGGAGCTGTGGGTTGTACCTGGGTGAGAGAAAGGTTGGGAGCCCCAAACAAGGAAGGGGCTGTTACCTGGTGCTGACTCTTTGCACAGCAAAGCACACAGCGACTTGTGACACTGGCCAGCAGGACACTTGGACAGCGCAGGAGCCAAGGCCTCAGCAGGAGGACTCCAGACTATCCACAGCACAGACTGAGGGTGTAAAAGCACAGGGATTCCTTTGGTCAGGGTCCCTCCCCAGAGGCACCAGCTCAAGCTGGTTTTATGTTATGCACCATGATTAAATCATTTAAAGGAACCAGAGATTTGGGATTCTGCTATGGGAAACCAGAGTTAATCGGGTAAGGAAACCTTGTCTGACTGTGTGAGTGTGGGGTGTGCAGGGTGTCAAGTAGGGCACCCATTGGGTCACTGGAGCCATCCACTGTGTAGGGGCTTCAGTCCCAGCAGTGAAAGTGTCTGGCAGTAGGAGTGTGACTGCCAGAGTGACTCCTGGGTAGTTGGACAGGGAAGTTTCTGTAACACTAGTAAGATGTCAGTGTGCGAAACCATCCTTCACCATTTATATGTTTGCTGGGACACAGAGTGGCATGTCTGGTTCTGACATGCAAACTTTGATATAGAGCTACTAAGAAGAAATTAGTGCTCTCAAAAACTTTGCTGCGTAAAAAAGCAAGAGACTAAGTGGTGTCTATGGCAGTTGAAAATAGCAGGAGTGTTTAAGTTACCTGATTTAGCCTGAGAAAAGGCTACAGTCCTCATTTTGTTCCTTATCTGGGGGGGTATGTATGTTCCTTTCTTCATTTTCTGCGATGGCATAAGCTCTTGTAACCTTGTAGTGGGTTGATTGAGATAGCACTGAGAATTACAGGCTCTAGGTTAACTTTTTTTAAAGCTTGCTGTCCACCTGTGGTGGAGTTTATGCAACTGAATAGTAAGAGGAAGACAGGAATTTAGAGCCAGGGTTGAAGAAAGATGGGGCTATTTGCTCTGATTTAGATCAGCTTAAGCTGTTGAGGACATGCACCTTCAGTTAATCGCAGCTATGTAGAGAAAACAGCATAGAAAAAAAAGGTTGACATAGTGCTTCTGCCCCGACCAGTGATACCAGTTCATACTGTCATCATTGCATGGATTTGGACTCTGTGGTCTCTGTAGGTGCAGAAGTTGTCATTTTGTGTGGCCGGGGTTTTTTCCTCGCTGGCTGAAATATTCTTTTTCCTGCCAGTTAACAATATCTGTTTATAGTTTGTTTGGGTTTCTTTTCCTGTAACATGTAGCTCTTGCTTAAACTGCATTCACTTGTAAAGGTTGATTCTATGTCTGATGTGTGGTGAGAAATAAGACTACAGAAATATTAAATATTCTTAAAAATGCTGAGTGACCACTCATTGGAGCAGGGACAAGATGATACTTCCTCAGCATCCTGCTGAAGTGTTCTTTCTCCCCTTCAGTGTTTTTGTACTGCTGCATATTTGGGCGTTCTTGTTTTTGTATGCTAGGATGTAAAAGAGGGGGAGTATGTCCAGTATCAGCTACCAACTCCAAAGGACTTCAGTGATTTTTATGCCTGTAAGTTAGAGCATATTTTGACCACTGCCATAGTGAAATGCTCCTAGAGCAAATGATGTTTTGGAACTATTTTTTTCAGAGAATTAACACTTTTACAGCCTCACTTCTGCCAGTCCTTGTAATTTCTTCTCATTGGAGCAGCTCTTTAAGTGATTGTCATGTGACACAACAGAACAGCTTGAATTACCACTTGCCTGTGGGGAAATAATACCTAATTCAGTTGTTTTCTCCAGACAGAACAACTGTGGGATTTTTCTTATAATGTGTAAGGCCTAGATGAATCTGCCCATCTAGTGAGGCTGAACATCCCAGAGTTTGCACAGCTAATCATCATCTCTGAAGGCCCCAAATGCAGGTAATTCAATACACGTTTTTAAGCAAGAAAATGTGGTTAACAACAGCCTTTTATGACCTCTAGCATCCGCACAGTGCAAAAAAAGTCCTTGCAGAAACAAGTCTCAAAGGACAATTAAAAGCTTTTGTTCTTTGAAAGTAAATGTTCTAATTCTGTGATTTGGAAACTTAAACTTAATTGTGGTAGGCAGGTGGGTTCTCTTTTGACATGGAATATCACTTGAGGAAATTTAAACCTAGACCCTCCCAATTGTTAGAAAAGCAATAAAATACCCATAGTGCTTCTTCTTAAATGGAAGGGTTTTCTCATCACTTCTGTTGCTGTTTGTTATTCCTTTAGATTTGATACTGAATGAATCAGACTCAGTGTTGCTGCTGTCACATCTCATGCATGATCTCAGTATTTTCCAGGCAGAATGTCAGCTTGGCCTGTGTTTTGGGAAATTGGAGTGGTGTGATGGATCACATGAGCTTATTATCTCCTTGTTTACCCCTACTCCCCATTTAATTTCTCTTTGGTACAGCTGTTTGATACAACAACTGATGGCAAGTAATTACAAGTGTATTGCTAAATGAAAGACAGGAATAATGAAATCTAAATTCTGTCCAAAGATCTGTTGTAGGCCTTCTGCATTATTGTGCATAAATCCTTTAGTCTTTTGTTTTTGTGAAGACAAAAATAATGTTTTCCTTTGGGTCATGTAGCAGCATGCTATGGAATCATAGAACAGGCTGAGTTGGAAGGGACCCATGAGGATCATCAAATTCAGCTCCTGGTCCTGCACAAGACACCCCACCTTGTGCCTAAGAGCATTCGCCAAACACTTCCTGAACTCTCTCAGGCTTGGTGCTGTGGCCACTTCCCTGGGGAGCTGTTCCAGTGCCCAACCACCCTCTGGCTGAAGAACCTCTTCCTAATATCCAACCTAAACCTCCCCTGGCACAACTTCAGGCCATTCCCTCGAGTTCTGTCACAGATCACCAGAGGGAAGAGATCAGTGTCTGTCCCTCCTCTTCCCCTCACAAGGAAGTTGTCACTGCAGTGAGGTCTCCCCTCAGTCTCCTCCAGGCTGAACAGACCAAGTGCCCTCAGCTGCTCCTCGTGTGGCTTCCCCTCCAGACCCTTCACCATCCTTGTAGCCCCCCTTTGGACACTCTCTCATGGCTTTATGTCCCTTTTATATTGCGGTGCCCAAAACTGCCCCCAGCACTTGAGGTGAGGCCACCCCAGAGCAGAGCAGGACANCTCATTCAACTTCCCATAGACCAGGACCCCCAGGTGCCGTTCCACAGCACTGCTCCAGGCTCTCATTCCCTAAGCTGCACACACAACCAGGATTGCCCCGTCTCAGCTGCAGAATCCGGCACTTGCCCTTGTTAAACTTCATACGGTTGGTATCCTTCAAAGGTATTAAAAATAAGATGCTTCTGTCTTTGCTGCTTCTTTAAGAAAACAAGGTGAGTAGCTTTACCTAGAATAAGAACAGCATATTGTAATCTCCATTTGACCTTCTTGCTGGGGAATTCTTCTCTTTTGAGGTGCACACAGTTTAGTTATCTAAAATTTCCTTTGCTTCCCTCCTCTCCTCTGTTTCCTTTTTCTGTTTAAACCTGTAGTGGTTTGGAGCTGTGTTCACTCTGCACTGTTAATGGCCCATAGCCTGTTTCCCTTCCACCACGCTAAGTGCGTTGAGAGCCTGCAGACTTGGGGGATGTATTTTTGGTGTGTACTCAAGCAGCTGCACTGCTGCTGAGACAAGCAAATGTGGAAGCTTTAGTGAAATGCCCAGTCCCCCAAATATAGAATCCAGCCATGAAGGCTGCAGGATTAAAGTAAGCCTGTTCACCTCAGCTCGCTTCCTGCACATGCTGTTGCAAGGAAAAAGCAAATGGTTTATTAAGGAATGATTTAGACAATTATATTTAATTAAGGTGCTTGCATGGCTAAGTGCTGATGTGCAACCACCTACTACAGGAAATGTGCCAGTTGCTTCAACTAACGCTGGACTGTGATGTTTTAATTGATCTCCAGTTCAACAAAGACAGCTTTTGCAGTGAGGAATTAATGGGTGAATGATGGGCATTGGACAGTAGTCAGTGTTCCTTGCCACAGTATTTTTTCTGTCTAAATTAAAAGAAGCTATCCATTTTAGTGCTCTGAAAGGGTTTTTCTGTTGTCTTTGGCTTGACTTGACTCAGTAATATTTAGTGTTTAATTTGAAGTTACCGTAGGAGTTTCTGATATTTGGCTAGGACTGATCCATTTTAAATCTTGAAGATGCCAGATACCAAATATACCACATCTTATGGATCACAGTTGGTAGACTGAATGAGGGGAAGTCGAACCTGATCAATGAGCAATTCCTTGAATAATCACTAATTTACCTGCTGCTTCAGTGAAGAAACATTTTTGAACACTTGTATTGCAGTGGGACTGTCAATCTACCTTTAGAAATAACCCTCATAACTTCTAATATAGCATAAGCACTGTAATCATCAGGCAGTTTAAATGAGGATAGGGGAGGATAGGGATTACAACTGTTCAAGGGGATTTAAGTTGTCAGATAATCAGTGGCAGGTGTCCTTTACTTGTGGCAGATGGCTTAGGTGTTGTCAGAGGTTTCACTGCAGAGCAAGAGAGAGCTTGTCTTATTCTTTGCTTCCCAAAGCCATCCTGAATGTGCACTGGCATGCTTTTCTTCTGTCCTGGCAAGGAGCAGAAGCAGTGCATAGGAAAGCAAATCAAACTGAAGACTGGCATTTATGGTGATTTACATGATATGCTAATGAACATTAAGCTGCAAACAACTTTTTGGGTATTACCAGAAGTGTTTATTTGAGAGATGGAAAGTTAACTTCATCCTCATTGATGTACTTTTCTTACCTTTTTGGTGCTGTTAATGGGCAATCTTTTTACACTGTACGTGCTTGAATTCAGTGTGGACTCCTTCCTGTTCAAAACTAGTGTCTTGTTTTCATTTCAGCAAGGGGTGCAGTGTAGTAAAGAGGTTGAGCAAGTTTGTTCCACAGTCTCTCTGGGTGGCTGTGGGAGTCCTGACTTCGATTTTCTCCCATAAGCACAAATTGTCTCTGCATTTTGTTTCAGTGCAGTGAGTGTTAAGACAAGTCTACCTTAATGCCACTGGTGTTACCTTGCTGATGATGTACTTCTATTGCCAGTGAAGTTTGTGCATGCACATGTTAAACTGAAGTTTCTTCATGCTCAGCTTTTGAATTCCTCTTATGAGTGCATCACTTGTATTAGTAGATCTCTCCAAAGTAGATGAGGAGAGAGTCAGATCCTTCATGTCAACATAAAGAAGTATGAAAAGAAGCATCTGTCCTCAGGGGCTAAATTTACAGGAGCAACTGGACCTGCATGTAAGTGTTTGGAAGTAGTTTTGTGTTCTCTGAGGAATCAGATATTGTAATAGTCTACCAGCCACTTGACACTGCTTATTTGCAGTCTTTTAAGATGTCAGAGGAAGATCAAAAAGTGTTGGTTCAAGTCTGCTAATATTGCTTGCATTTCTTTAGTTGTGATGTGTTTTGCTGGTGATCAAATATTGGCAGGTATTGAAGGTATGTCTTTTGGATGCCATCTTGCTGCAAATTCTAGCTAGACTCGCTCTAGTCTCCTTTTGTTTTCATAACATGTTGCAGATTTCAGTAGAGTTAAAACAGATTTCTGATGTGCTTAAATCAAACCTGGTGTAGGTTTACACCTGGCAAGGGTTTAAGCAGAAATTAAAAATGAGTATGGAGTGTGCATGGTGTGACAGGAAAGTATCATTAGTAACCCTTCAGCCTCACAGCTATATACCAGCCTGATCAAAATAATTCTCATATGAAAAGCTTTAAGCAGCAATCCATTGAAAGTACCCAGTGAAGATCCCGTGATTCCTACAAAAGACATGCCAAAGGTTTGGCAATGAAGAATTCATGCTTCATCCTTGATGAAAGATCCTTTTTGCCAAGAGGCTGAAGTTACTGGCATTGTTCACGAGGGCGTTGAACACGTAAGTGTCTTGTATTTCTTCCTCAAATCCTCCTTGGCCAGGCTGATTGCCTGTTCTTACTGATTAGACTTTCTGATACAGAGTTGTGTTATCAGTAATGATCTGTTCTGTAATGTGCACAATTCTCTGGAGTGTCTTCAGGTAAAGGTGGTTTTGTGAAGGATATTCTTGACTTGCTTTCTTAATGCAGTGTGAAGTGCTTGCTCAGTATGACTTGTCCTTTAATTTATTTTTCCCTGATTCTTTTTCGGGGAATATTAAATATTTAGATACCAACATTTTTGGAAGTGGCTGCTAAAACAGATTGATTTTCCTTACTCAGTCCCCTTCCGAGTGAAACACGAGTCCCTTCTTTTTAAATTCAGCCCAGATGGTATGCTGCTTAAAGTGAGCAATGTGTTGCAGTGAAAATGGGCTACTTTTCCCTTTTTTCCTTCCTCCTTTACTTAACAGAACACATCCATGTAGCTCCTATTTGGGTTGAATTCAAAATTAATCAAAGAGGGTGCAGGGTAAATATGTCATCTATTGGAATGCCAGCTCTGCCAGATTGAAGGAGTTTCTGCCCCTGCCAACAGGCAGTGCAGCAAGTTGGCTACACAAAACCTGATATCTTTATGGACCTTGTTAGAAAAATGGACATGATGATGCGGTTTGGTCCTTTCCATGTGTGTCTTGAGTGTGTCTGTAACACTGCCCCTCCTTGTGCGTGTACAGTCCTGCATTGGGCTGTGTGCTGAGTGGGCAGGAATGTCACATTCCTGAGGGCTGGGAGTTGAGGACTGCACTGAGGATTTCTTTGAGGGTTGTTTAAAATCCATTAGGAGAGACTTCCAAAGTGTAAGGGAAGCAGAAGGAGTAATGCCATTTAAAGCACTTCCACATGTGCCATTGTTTTGACAGTTTTTTAATCCACCAGTGGATTTTTTGGGCATGGAGTAATGCACAAAACAAGTTTCTAGATGCATTGGCTGTGACTCTCAAATTGCTGTCTGTAACATGCAACTCTCCTAGGAGCTGATGAAGGTCATGTTTTAAGAGAAATATTGGTTGCTTTGAAACTGGATTGAGTCAGAGTTCCTATGTTCCAACTCTGCAGCAAAGCTTGAGTGGGGCTGTCTGCAGGTATCTTGATCTGCCACTATCTTTTATTTGTTCAGTAAAAGGGTTAGTAATACATCTTTGCTTTAAAAGAATATCGAGGATAAATTTATTGTATGACAAAGGAAACCCTGTTAACAACTTCCTGGGTAAAAAATAAAATTTGATACCTGTTCTTGGAATGTTGCTTCAAACTAATAGGGTAGAAGTACGGCATTTATTTAAAGGAGTTGTTAAACGGAACAGGGACTTGATAGTGCATTTTTAGGGAGGTTGTTTCTTGTTCGTGCTTTTTGAAACTCTAAAAATTTCTAATATTAGTTAGCTTGGTCTAAGTTTTTTCATTAAAGGAGTGTGGAGATCATAGCTACAACTTCTCAGGCAAGATAGTAGCAGCAGATCTGACAGGAGCTGAGCTTTGGTTATTCTGCACAGGAGGTGTTACAGTGCTTGAGATGCATCCAGTCGTTTTCTCTTGGGAATACCATGATGCTTTGTGGGTAGAAGGCAGTTCTGTAGCTGGGGCAGGTAGTTGTGAGACCTGGTGTTGGTTCATAGGTAGCAACTTGCCCAGGTTGACAAGAAGTCCCACTTCAATGTTCATCGAAGGACTCTTCATTTTGAATAGGTGCTACTTCCATATGTAAGGGTGGCAGGTTGGATGAGAGATATAGATACAAGGTTAGATAAGAAGGTAGTGCAGAGCAAGGGAGAGAGATGCTGTGCGATTGTCACCTTTTTGATGTTGCTGCCTAAATGTACTGCCTTAGTTGCTTGGCTTCCGAGAGAGCAAAAGCCTTGGTGATTTCTAGTTCTCTCGTCAAGCTTGAATGAGCTCTGTTTTATATCAGTGGTTTATTCTTAGGCAGGACATTTCAGTTTTGTAATATCTGAGAACTTGTAAATTCTAATAAAGGTAATGAAGATTACTAGGAAAGTCTTCCAGTAGTACCATACTGACCTGAAAGCTGCTTTTGGGGAAAACTGTGGAGAAGGGAGATAGTTCTACTGTTAAAGCTCTTAGATGCTTTGTAACTAACTTGAGAAGAGGGTATGTTTACTGAACCTTTATGTTGCAGGCAGAGGTGGTGTTCCTGGCACTGGGAGTGGCTTGCTGATAGGAGGTTGTGTAAATGCTGACAGCTTCACCCTGCAGCTCTTTGAGTGTGATGATTTTCATTTGGTCATTACTTACCAGGTACACGTCAGTGATACAAAGAGTGAGCTGAATGTGTTCAGTTACTATTGTAAGGGGAAAATGCCATAAATAACAACAAAGCCGTTGCTGGTTGAACACAGAAGTGCAGAACTCAGTTAACAGTGATGCTGTAAGGCTGCACTAGTCTGGGGGTGCTTATTGACAGCATCTTATCTGTTCAGTATTTCATGGCAGGAGTAGCCAAGGGCATATGGTTGCCATTGCTGATTTAAATTTAGGGACTCGGGCGTGAGGCAGAGTTAGGTGTAGCATTTCCCCAGGAGCTGCTGGGAGCAGTGAGGCCCTGCCTGACTGGGCTGGAGCTGAGCTTGTTCCAGTGTGCTGTTGGCTGTAACAGTGTAGAGAGCAAACCTGCTTTTTCTCCATGGGAAGAACAGTGATGCAGGGAGTGAAACTCAGGTTTGAATGACACTACTAAAAGATGTCTAACTGCCAGCTGCATCCCTGGGCATGCTTTTTGGTGGCTATCACTCTCTTTCTTTAAGATGCTACAGCAGCAGAGTTACAGGTAACTCTGGGTGTGTGGACAGTGGCTCAGATTGCCTGCCTGCCTCAGAAGACCTTATTTCCGCCTTTTTTTCTGGACTACATTGTCTTTTAACAGCTCAGGGCAAATTTTCATTCGGGCATCTGTTCTGTGCTGGCAGATTCTTGAAACGTCCCCAGGAAAGTCAGCCATTTGCAAGAAATAACATTTGAAAGGAAATACATTGTTTGAGGCAGACATCGGCTTAAAGAGACTACCTCCCTAAAGCATTCCTCTCATGTCTTTTGAAACAGTGATGTGAAACTTAGCGGTTTTGCCTGTGTCATGGATGGAGCATTTTGATACATTGTGGGGGAGGAAGGGAACCATCTACATTTGGCTGATTCAGGAGTTTCTGAAAAGCCTCATGCGCTAATCATGCTATAAAGCTTATTATTTTGGTAGGTGTGTTTTCCAAAGATGCCTGTACAAATTAGATTCCTCCCTGGGACTTCAGGAACGAGCTAGGAAAAAGGTCTTACCTGAAACTTCTTATCGTGTGATCTGTGATCTGCCCTGTGCAGCACTTAAGAGTCGGGAACTCACTATGTTATGTTCATAATGTTTTCCCTTGCCCTTGGTGTTCAGGCCTTCTTGGGAGGGGAAGGAGTTGGACTCCAAGAGCAACAGGAAGCAAGATGGTGTAGGGATGGGCAGTGGAGGGAACCAGCTACAGCTCTGCCATTCCCCCAGAGTTCCAAAAATAATGTAGTTATCCTCAAAATAGGTAAATGATAGATAAATGGTTAAGCTTTGTGTCTGTTTAGTTTGTTCTTCCTGGTTCTGAACCATGAACGTATGCAGGTTGGCGGGGGGGTATATGTTTTTGTGACACCTCCATCCTTGCTTGGAATTTGTATTTCTGGGGGTTTTGCCTACTCAAGTGCATGTCGCCTGGGACTAGTCTGGAATAGAACAGGAAGACAAGGGGAAGAATACTATTTTTCTCACTCTCTGCCTTGTCTTGCAGCTTCTCCCCAGCTCTGTGACAGGTCATGCCATTTTGATGCTTATTAAAACCATTGAGTGTTTATCTTTATTATCTTTCCTTCACTGAAAATCGTGTTTCTGTGATATCTGCATTCCAAAAAACAATGCGCAAAGTGAGAAAAGCGGTAGATTAAAATAACTGACTAGCTCTGTGTTTAACCTTGAAGGCAAATCTCTAGGTTTCTTTCTCTCACTGTTCTCGTGATCTCCAGTATCCTGCTACTGTGCCCCCTCCACTTGGCAGACTCTCAGTGTGCCAGCTAGCCTGTGGACAGATGTATGTCAGGAGATTGTATTAGCACCAAGAAGCTCAATTCTAACTTTGATCAGCAGCACTATGTTTAAAACTTAACTGAAAACCTAGTATGAATTAGTCAGTGTGTTACCTTGTGCATAGCCCTTGGCTAACACCAACAACAAGGTATTCTGCAAGCTAAGTAGTAATCTGACAAAAGCATGGGAAGATAAAGCTGAGTTCATGTAGCCTCATCTGTTTTACTTCTGTTTAGGCTGACCCTGTGAAGAAGAGAGAATTTTTTTTGAAACAGCCATTGCTTCGACCTGAGTGTACATAGAGACTGCATGTATGTTCGTAGAAAGAAAATAGCAAGAGGAAATCTGCAAAATGGAATGTGAGAATGGAGAACAGATTAAATGAGAATTTAGGAAAAAGAAAGTGCTACCAATTACCATGCTCAGGATACTGATAGGATAATGACAAAATAACCAGGGTTAGGATCCATTTATTTCATCTTTATTCAACCACTGATAAACAGCTTGCTCAGTTGACAGTTTGCTGCCTTTGTTAAATCCTCAATAAACTTACCTCTCTTTCATTTGTCGCAGACAGCCAACTGCTGCCTGGGAATAACTTCACGAATGAATGCAACATTCCTGGAAACTTCATGTGCAGTAATGGACGCTGTATCCCAGGGGCCTGGCAGTGTGATGGGCTGCCGGACTGCTTTGATGACAGTGATGAGAAGGAATGCCGTAAGTGACCATTGCTGTGACCTTATCATGCTTTGTATTACAGGGCTTGGCTCAGTAGCGTTACTGCTGTGTTCTGTGGTGTGTGTTAGGGAAGGAATAAAGCTGCTGCCACTTTTCTAATTGAGATCTTGCTGGAAAAAACACACAGGCTTTATTGTTTCAGGTCTTTCATGTTCTTCAATTTCCAGTTTAATACAGCACTTGGCGAGGTACCCGAGCAGATGGATAGATTGAGATGGACTTGACTTACGATTCTCCCAGTGTAAGAGTGATGCTCTGTGATTTTTAGGGATTGTGCATGTACTCCTTCAGCACTCTGGTCTAGTGCTCTAAGCTGACCTTCAACTTTAGTTGAACTACCATCAAACCTAGTTGCTTTTATTTCAAAATTGTTGACCGTATCCTGTTATTTTTGTTTGTTATATTTGTTATATTTGTTCTCTCCTATCAAAATGCAATTCTTAATTCTATGAACTTCAATGATAACTTCCTAAAAAAATAGGCTAAACTAATTTGCTAACTGGTGTTTTATGTTTTAATCCTTCCTATAGAACTTCTAATTCCAGAGAACTAAAAGAGTCTGATCTGGTTCTCCTCTGTGATTTCTTCTTTTTCTTCGCATTAAGATTTAGTTACTGTCACTCAGCCATTAATTAGCATGAAACTTTCTAGCCTACATGTCTTAACCAGAGAGCAAAATTATGCTGCAGCATAATGCTGTGATTTGAAATACAGTTGAGAATGAAAAAAATCAAATTTCACGTGATTCTAGAGCAACAGAAAATTTTGTGAGAAGTTGCTGCTTTTCGTGTAGCAAATGTGGTTTCTTTATCTGTGTACTTTACAGAGGTTTTCATTACACTTAAACTGAACTTATAAGAAGCTTACCTTTCCCAGGACACTTCCAAGACAACATGAACTTTGCTTATGGAGCAGAAGGAAAAAGAATAGCTTCTTTCAAATTATCTGACCAGAAATACTGTGTGTTGTTAAATGCTCTTGCTTTTATAGCTTGATTCCTTGTCTTTAACCCTAGTAATCCATCCCTTTTAAATAATGGGGCTTTAATAACTGTGCTGTGTAAATCTCCGTATATAGTTCTGCTTTAAGCCAGTGAGTTTTGCTCACTTTCTAAAGAATTAAAAGTATCTGTATGAAGTATCTGATGCTTTGCAGTCTCTGTAAGGCATTAGGCTTGTGTTGCAACACTGAAGACAGGTTAATTTAATTTTTTTCATGCATAAATATTAACATTAAAGGATAGGCCTGTTATAAGGATTGATCAGTGTTATGCATACCCTAGAAGAAATTGTATCAGTGGGAGCTTTGCAAGAATAAAAATACCTAAAGTTCAACCTGTACCTTTCAGTGAGATGTTCCTGATGACAACAGCTGTGTGACTCAGGTTCCTCATTACTTGGCTTCTGAATAGACTGCTGGCATGACTTTTGGTGTGCTGTTTCTACTTCTTAAAACAAGCTGAATGATGGTACTTCTTTTTATTTATAGAATACACATTGGGAGTTTTTGTGTCTCTAAGAATGTTGTCATCGTCTGCCTTGCATGAATTTTGTTTCACTTGATACAATTATATGATGTTTATGAAGATTTTCTTAATGAAGGCTGGACTAGGTGTTTACCCAGAATCAGTAACACAAAAATATGCTTTGTGACTCTCTGTTCAAAAATTTCCTTACCAAAATCAGTTTGGTCTGGTGAATTACAGACAGTAATAAACATAGTAACTGACAATAAAATATAAATAGCTGTAAAATGGCAGTTCATAAAAGCTGTTCTTGTCACCACAGACTCAAATAAACCTCAATGATGTAGGCTATGCTGCAGCTATGAATTTTAAGTTGCTGCAGAACTGTCCTTCCTGGGTTTTTTTCAAATACTTTTATCCAGCTTGATTGGCTGACAGTTTCCTGGATGAGCATCCTTTTGATCCTACAGAAATTGATGGAGATAATTAGACTGTTCTTTCCTCTTGCCATACATCTATCTGCTATCGGATCACCTTCACAAATGTAAAATTAGCATAAAAAAGAGACTTGCAGGGAGAGCAATTGATTTGAATCCTATGCTGGCCTGTTGTTAACAGGTCAGATAAGGCAAAACAGAATGAAGATAGTGCTTGGTTGAATCTCCACTTTTGTAGTGTTACTAACCAGTCTTTTATGTTATAAAGTGACCAAAAGTTGGATGGGCTTATACAGACCAAATCTAGTGTTGGATTTGTTCCTAGCTCAGATATAAGACATTGAAAAGCAGCTCTAGAGGTATAAATTTTTTTTGAATCATTTTAGGCTAAGCTTTGTTACCTTCCTTCCATCAGAACAGGGCTCTACTTCCTAAAACTTACCTTGCAGTGAAATTAGAGTGCTTTGTTTTCTGCTGTGATTCTGCTTTGCAGTAGCTGAGCTGTTGATGGTGAGCACAAACCCATAGGAGTTGCATTAGCAGTATGAGATGGCTGAGTTCCCAGTGTGTTACTACTCACAGCTGTACTTTAAGCTGCTTTGTCTGTGATTCCTCATCAAGTAACTATTTCACATTGAAAAGTGTTAACCTTGTTTAAAAATGTGTGTGCATGAGTAGGAGCTTGGTTACAGGGTTCATTTGTTGTGAAGATGAGTATGCTGTGTTTTGGTATGCCCACGAGGAGGCTGTCGTGCACACGTATGTGGTTACGTGGAAAGTCTTTCTCTTTTGGTTTGTCTTATGGTTGAATGTAGATGTCCAACAATACTTTACCAATTCCATTGCTGTAGCATCTCATCCTGTCTGTCCCCCTTTAAACAGGAAAACTTTGAACTCAGGGTCTGGTTCTCATTTTTTGTGGCCAGCAAGTGGAAAAGTGATAGTCTGAGTGTGAGGAGGAAATACGATGCAAAGCAGAATTACCTACACATTGTATATTCATGTTTTATCTCTTCCCTCTCCTCCTTTTGTCCTTTTTCTCTCTCCTCTTCTGCAGGACCATCTCTTTTAACCATGTCGCTTTGCTTGTGGCCTTTCTCTTCATCTCCCACACTTGCCAGAACCCACATACCCACATACCATCTGCCATCTTCCGTGCTTCCTCTGTGCCCTTACCTATGACCTTAACACTTCCTATACCAGCTGTCTTTGTGCTGTTTAGGGCACAGAACATTTCTCATACTTTTGCCTTCTGTCATGGTGATGTCATGACTGAAAAACGTTACCTGGTTTTATCTGGGGAGGAAGGTTGAGAAAGGCATGGGAGGAGGGAATAAGCTGAGACAGTGACTTCTCGTTGTTATGAATAAGAATTACTTCTTGAAGAACAACCTCTCTTTGATTTTTCCTCCAAGCCACTAACTGAGCTTGAAAAATATTAATTTACTGTATCAGTGTGAATGTTTTGTGAGTTCTTCCAGTTCTCTGTAATTTGAGTAATCTGCTATCATCAGTGTAGCTCCCAATGGAGACCTGTTTTGTAGTTCATTCCCCTCTTCTGGTTCTCATTGGTTGGATTGCTCCTCAGCCTGTGTAGACCAGTATCTGTCATACACGTTTCTTTGAAGTGTTGCTATTACTGCTGCTTTTCACCTGTGTAGATGATTTATAAAGGAAGCTGAGGCTCTTCTTAACAAATGCAGAATCTTTACCAACAGGACTTCCCTGTGAAGCTTGGAGGGACTGATTGCATAGATCCTAAATCCTCCTCCAGTTGTATACCAGGCATTATAGATACCTGGAGTGAGTGAGTTAGTGCTTGCCCTGGTCAGGTTGGGAGCTGCATGCTGTCAGAACGCAGTTCTTTTTGTTATTAGATATGGAAGATCCAGAGCTTCCCAAAACAGAGAACCTGAATGGAAAGAGCATAGGAATGTGTGCTTGCATGTTTCGAAACATTTTGAGGTAAATGGATTATCATTAGTGCTGACTTTTATACCTACCTGCTGACCTGTTCTTTTGGAGCCAAGACCTGCATCTCGCTCTTGGAAGGATTCTCATCTCAAGATTTAAGAGTGCACTAATATTCTTAGTTAAGCACATAATTTACTCTGTCATCTCTGTTTCCTCTTTCCTTTGCTCTTTGTACATCTTTGTATTAGATTATTACAGAGAGAACATTGTGAACACAGAATGGCTTCTGTCACTAATGAGCAGCAGCTAGTGGGGAGATGGCATGTGCTGCCTTTGTCAGCTAACGAGCAGCAGATGGTGGGGATTCAGAGCATGGCACATCATCCACGCTAAGTGCCTGGCATGACAGCAGCCAGAATTAGAGACATACCAAATACCCAGGAGTCTAGATTTTCCTTCGTCGCTCTTCTGAGAGATGCCAAATTTGTATGTTCAGCTATGAGCAAATAGTGGCACACAGTGAATCAGTGACTAGCTGTGTTAATCCCAGGGCTAAAGAGTGTAGGCTGTGGGCTAGAAAAAAGTTGTATGCAAGGATAGCCTTGGGGCAGTGTGTTCTCATGTTAACAGCCTCTGTCTCGTATTTTTCTCTTTCCAGTTGTCACTGTTGCTCGTTCAACACAAACATAAAGGTAAAGCAGGTTTCTGAGTCAATGTTAAAAGCTGTGTGTGTATAGATGTCTGAACAAGGGGGCATCATCCATGCTTGTGAGGATGTGCTGCCAACACACTCTGCACTGGCTAGCAAGAGCTGGTCTGTAGGAACATCCGGAACTGTGGTAATAAAAAGCTCATTTCATCACCAGCAATCCATCGTCATCAAACCTTGCTCTGATCGTCCTTCAGACAGAGCAAGTCTCCTCCATGGGAGAGAATGTCTTTATTAAATGAAGTGCTGCATGAAAATGGTCCATTATAATTATGATTCCCCAGACAGGTATTGAAGCCACCTGCCAAGCAGGCTTCCACTAAGGTCAGTTTTGTCTCTTTGCCTGAGACACATGTGCTCGCAGGGAACCCACTGCAATCAGAACTAAAGGTTTTATAATGCCTGCAGTCCTGGGTTACACTCAGCATGGTGTGGTGAGCCAAGGTTTTCTGCAGTTTCGCAGCAGCAGGCTGAAACTCTCGTAGTCCTGAACACTGTGACTCAGATTTGGGCAATCTGAAAAAGCAGTTTAATCCAGGTATCTAGCAGGTCTGGTAAGAACATTTCTGTTTCTGTAGCAGGGAATTGAAGCTCTTGGCACCCCTGCTGAACCCAGGGTCCTGGTGACAAATACCCTAGGAACTCTTACAGCTGGTAGGCTGCATGCCATAGTGCAAGAATGAAGGTGTGATGTGGGAATGTTTTCTGGTTATGGTTGTGACCATGCTTTTGTTGCTTTTGCAAGTATTTTTAACTTTCTTTGTCAGGTTAGTAGAAGATTTGAGATAGTCCTGTAATTACTTGTTCGTTGCTGATATGTTGTCATATTAATTTTTGATTTCATCTTCTCTTGTGTGTCTCCTAGCTATGTTCTTGCTTTTACCCTGTAGAGTTGGAACTCTCTGTTAATATATAAGAAATATGACATATTTTGTCACATTCCATTCTGCATCTATCTTTTCTATGTTGAGTATGTTTGCATTTCCATTTAATCTGTCTAAATGCGCACAGGATTTTTTATAAATGTCTTATAGTCTCAGAAGATTTTATAAATCTGGTGTTGTTGGAGAGTGGAGCGCTGGGATGGGAGATACGGCACGACTAAGCCTGTATCATTCAAAGTGTTTGTATCTGCACACTTGCTCAAAATCTTCGTTGTCTCTGCACTGGTGAGGACTTAAACTGGATTAGCAGTATATTGTAGTTTGAAATTGTAGCCCACAGTAACCATTTTTAAGCTTCCCCGAGGTTTGCTGTACCTTATTTTCCTTTCTCCATCTCCAATATAAAACTTTCCTACCAGACAAGTGTGTACTGCTCCCTCTGGTGTTCACTTGCAACAGGTGTTGGGGCTCCCGGCGCTGAGGAGCGGCAGGGTTCGGAAGTGATCAGTTACACAGGTCTCTGGAGGAGAGACAAAAGAGTCTTTTCACAGGAACGCCAAAATGAAACCCACGCTCTGCAATTAGTAGCCAGGGTTTCCTTGATTATGTGAAGAATATTTTCCCGTGCTCTAAAACCATTCATTTTGGAAGTTGAAACTCTTGGAGAACAAAGGCAGGTTAACTAGGTTTTCTTCAGGTGAATTTTGACTGACTTAATGACATCCAGTTTCTACAAAAGACATAGTTTTTTAACAACTGCATGTATTCAAAGCTTCACAGAATCTGAGGGTTGGAAAGTATTTAAAAAAGGAAAAATCCTAGTGAAACCAAAGTCATATCTGAGGAAGTTGGTCTGTCATTGGAGGAGCTCTTGAGTGCAAGAACTCCTACATTGGCTGACACAGGCTGCAGTAGGAAGAAGGTGGATTAAGTGGGGACTGCAACAGCTTCAAAGCCATGTCATATGCCTGGAAGCCTCAAATGAGGACTGTCAGACTGCCTTGTCCTGCCCTCTTTGATGTAGGGTATATTTCAGAAGGCAGCCTTTGGCTTTGTTGCTGTTCATTGCTTTTAAAAAAAAAATCAAACATAAATCATGGAGTTTGGCCTCAATCAAGAGCATACTTTGAGTCCGCTCTACAGGAAGCTCACAAGTTGATATACTAAGGCACGTTATATATCCATGCTTTTCCCTTTGTAAGTCCCAAAACTACGATGGAGGCAAAGGCAAAATTTATTACTAAATGGTCATTACTAACAATTCAAATCATTCTCGTGACAGTCTGAATTCAGATGTGTGTCCTCATCTTACATTAGTTTGCTGTGAGAGAGTCAAAATCATGACTTCCACACTGCTAAGAATAAGTAACCAGCTTTAGTAGCCACTTTAAAAGACAGAGAAAAAAGGTCTTGTAGAGACAATGAGTTCTGCAATCTTTATAAGCTGTTTAATGAGTGCTTATTATGATAGTACAGTTATTACAGCTGAAGACATTTTGCTTGGATTTAACCACTCAACAGGGTCAGCCTAATGAATGGCTTTCATGTACAGGAACAAAGGGTACAAAGTAACTCTGGCTCGTATCCTGTTAAATACTAGGCTTTCAGTTCAACAAGCAGAGCTCAGTGCACTGAAGAATGAGATGCAGTGTTTTGTTAAAAAGAAATGTCTGCCCAATTCAGAAGGGATTGTCTAAACCAGCTGAGGATCTAGAAGTACTGCAGTGGGCCAAGACTTGGGCAGGACTAATCCTACCCATCAGTAAAGATTACTGACTTTGAATTAATATATCAGTAGCCCAAGAAAATGATTCTTAAAACATCAGTTAAAAGCCTGGTGTAGACTAAGGATAATTCTATAGAAGATGAGGGACAGGGAGATATTTTCAAGAGATGTTTTCAGATTGCTGGGATTAAGATCCAGCATTGCATACCTGCAAGACATTTTTGGACTGCTTCATCATGTGTAAAGGTGAAGGCTTTTGGACTGCTTCATCATGTGTAAAGGTGAAGGCATCTCAGCTGCTGCAGTCTGTACCTGCTAGGCAGGGGCATTTTTGGCTTTGGGAAGTTCTCGTTGCTGGTGTCTGGTAAATTGTATTCTGTCTTGCTTGTGAACAGCTTACAATAGTTTGAGTTAAATAACTATGAAGTGGTGGTGTATCAAAGCTCACTACATTTTGGAGAAGACAAGTCTTCATTAGTTGCTTATTTGCAAGTAAGTGATTTAGTGACCTGGCACTTAAAAATCCCAAAAAACCCCAAAAAATTGTGAAAGGGGAACTCCAGCACTGAAATCACTTTTTCACATCTGAGGATTTTGTTACAACCTTATAATTGTAACCCCATTTAAAACTATTGGGGCTGAACTTGTAGTCTTTAGTTCATCATATCTGCTTCTTTGGGAAGTGTGGAGTGGCTGTGATAAAGCTTACAGTATTTATCAGAGGCTTAGGTGACTGTGAGCTTTGGTCATTGTCTGTGTGTAGTTGTGGAGGTGATGACAAGCCTCTGCTGCAAATGGATGTGTCCCAAGCAGACGAATGGTTGAAACAAGTAACAGAGCTAGCTGTCAAATACTGATTGATTTGAAGTGTTCTGTGATCTCTTACGAGCGTGAAGGAGCGTGATACAGGCACAATGAATAAGTTAAGGCATAAATATGAAAGCAGTATGTTAAAATAACTAGTACTATTACATCATCTTGAACACTTCATAGCTCTGAGTACTGCTAAAATCTATGGGAAAGGTGGAAGTGGGCAGCTTGTGGCTTTTTTTTGAGAGTATGATCTGGGAATTTGACTTTCCTTGTAAACAGGACTAACAGTCTACCTTTGTGGTGCCCTGCCTTACACTACGTCTCCATCTAGTGCATTTTAAATGCCTACAGAGAAAACAAGACTGTAAGGAGTCACAGAATCTCAGTAGAAAAGAATGATTGGAATTGGAAGGGATTTCTGAAGATCATAGTCCAACCTCCCAGCTAAAACAGGTTCACGTGGAGCAAGTTGCATGGGATCATGTTCATGTGGCTTTTTAATATCTCCAGAGAAGGAGACTCGAGAACTTCTCTGAGCAGCACTAGCTCTAGACAGAGTACTCCCAACACAGCCTCACCAGGGCAGGGTAGAAGGGTATTGGCTTTCCTCCAGTTCTTAGGTGCCTCTCCTGTTCTTCATGATCTTTGAAAGATAAGGGAGAGTGGCTTAGCAATAGCATCTCTCAGCACTGGTGGGTGAATCCCATTGGGACCCTTGGATTTGTGGATGTCAAGTTTGCCTGATTTCTTACTTGATCCTCCTCAGCCAACTTTTCTCCAGACTTTCTCTCTTGCCTCCATGGTTTGGAATTCCCAAGGGCTGGCCTGAGCAGTAAAGACTGAAGCAAAGAAGGCATTTGGTATTTCAGCCTCCTCTGTGTTCTCTGTCACCAGGGCACCCACCGCATTGCCAGATGGGTGGGCCCAAATTTTCCCTGCTCTTCCTTTTGCTACTGATGTACTTAAAGAAGCCCTTCTTGGTGTCCTTGACATCCATTGCCAGATTTCATTCTAAATGGACCTTAGCTTTCCTTGTCACTTCCTTGCCTACTCTGGCAATGTTCCTATGTTCCTCCCAAATGTCTTGGCCCCTTTTCCACATTCCATAATATTTCTTTTTGTTTGAGATTTGCCAGAAGCTCCTTGCTTATTCGTCCAGGTCTTCTGCCCCCTTCGCTTGATTTCTTATTCATAGGGATACACCTGCTCCCTTTGGTGCATCCCTACGAATAAGAAATCAAACAATCTTGAGGGTGGAAGAAGCCCTACTTAAATATTAACCAGCTCTCTGGGACCTACCTTCTAGGGCCATAACTCATAGGATTCTTCCTCCAGATTCCCTTGGGCTTGAGGATGCCAAAGTTAGCTCTCATGTAGTCCAAGCTGTAATTCTAGTTACTGCCCTGCTTCCTCCACTCAGGATCTTGAATTCTACCATCTCATGGTCACTGCAGCCAAGGCTGCCCCCAGTCTTCACATCCCCAACCAGTCCTTCTTTGTTTGTCAATACAAGGTGCAGCAGCACACTTCTTGATGACTCCTCCACCACCTGCATCAAAATGTTACCATCAGTGCTCTGCAGGGACCTCCTGGGCTCCTGTGTGCCCACATGAATTGTTTTTCCAGTAGAGATCAGGGCGGTGGAATTTCCCCATGAGCACCAAGGCCTGTGTCTGTAAGGCTCCTTCCAGCTGACTGGGGAATTCCTCATTGACTTCCTCTTCCTGACAGGATGGCCTGTAGCAAATATCCACAGCAGGGTCACCCATGTTGTCCCTGAGTTCTTACCCATGAGCTCTTGTCTTGTTCTTCCCCCAGCCCAAGGCAGAGGTCGATACATCCCCGTTGCTCTCTCATGTAAAGAGCAGTTCCACCACCTCCCCTTGCTGGCCTGTCTTTCCTAGAGAGGATGTAGCCATCCATGACAGCATTTCACTCAGGGGAGCTATCCGACCATGTCTCTGTAACTGCAGTGAGATCGTGCACCCAGATCTGTAATTCTGACTGTTCTTCCCATGCTGTGTGCAGTGGTGTACAAGCATTTCAGAGAGGTAATTATTCCTGCAGATTTCCCTGGAGGAAGGGGTGCAGGAGGATCCACCAAAGCCATAGACACCCTCGAGGTGGTTTTCCTTCTGGATCTCATCTTGGGAGGCAGATAAGGAAAATTTGATGTTGCTCTGGTTGGCTTGGCTTATTCCGCAGCTGGCTGTGATGTAGTGAGCACTGCCATTTTGGACCTCACACCCCAAGTCCTTTAGTTTAAAGCCTGCTTGCTGAGTTGGCCAATCTTTGCCAAAGATCCCCTTGCCTCTTTCAGACAGATGGATCCCTCACAGCACTATAAATAGGGATTATTTTTTATATTGACTGCTTTTGGTAAGGGGGTATGTTAGTATATGGAAGGAGAAAATCTGACACCAGGGCCTGAACTTAAGAGGAGAGAAGCATTCTACCGGAATTAGCATCCTGGAAGGATCATGGCAATGAAAAGCTGCAGACAAAATAGATTTTCTGTATTAATTTTAATGCAGTAAGCATTGTCCTGTGCTAGGATTCCAGGCTGTCAGGTGTTGTGCAAACAACAGTCATATAAAACTGTACAAAACCAATCTTTAGTTGTCTCATTCTTGCTTATAGCCCAGTAATAATTTGTGTAAAAATCTAATGAAATTAACACCTCTTTTTCTAGATAACTAGAATATATAGCAGAAAGCCAGGAATTACTCAATAAAAGTAGTTGTATGTTTTGTAGTAGTTGCACATGTACACATGGAAGACCTCTGGACTTCTGTTCACATCTCAAAATCACTG
This sequence comes from Origma solitaria, assembly GCA_013397895.1. Lineage (NCBI taxonomy): Eukaryota > Metazoa > Chordata > Aves > Passeriformes > Acanthizidae > Origma > Origma solitaria. Next base: position 2,330,633 of record VZRL01000726.1, read on the forward strand.
AGTGCTTTTAAATCTCCTTCTGTGTTTCTTGCTGCTTCCTGTCATCTCCTGGTTGACCTGGAATATTTCTTGCAGGTCGATAACAAACATTAGAATTCTTAAGCAAAGCTGAATATTAAACAATGCATGAAATGAGCATCTGCATTAATTGGGAAGATACTGTAAGCCAGCTGCTGATCTTTTTGCCACTTTCTCAGGTGGCTCTCAAACTTGAAGTATCAAACTGGAATTAGCTCTTGTTTTTACTCATGATTAAGCAACCAAATACTTGGTAGTTATAATAAGATTTGTAATTAAGTGACCATGGTGAATGTTTCATTTAAAGCTCAATTACACATGAGTAAGGGCAAGTGCAATAGCTGCTTATGTTTGATAGCTTTTTATGCAGGGAGATCAAGAGGGTTTGTGGTGCTAATTATTTAATCCTCTTGATGGGGGTTGATAAATAGCCCAGTTGGAGAGCTTGGAATTGGGCAGCTTTAACAGTTGGATGGACTCAGTGGCACAACTGAAAGAAAAAGAGCAGGTAGGTAGTATCCCAGAATGGAGTGAGGGATTGTTGCCCACCAGACACAAAAATGTTCCTGAGGAGCACTGCTACTGCAGTGCCTTAAGGGTGGTGTTCTGTCCTGCCTGTTTGCATCCTGAGTAACTTAACAACTCTGAAGTTGGGCTTAATTTGTCCTTTAGTACTGTGTTATTGTTCGAGTTGTTTAGTGAGTAGTAACTTCTAAAATATTTCTCTTAGTGAGAAACTGCATTACTGAATGTCTGAAAACCAAGGTTTTTGTCTGTGCTCTCTTCTGACATCTCGTCTGCTTCGTGATGATTTTGAAGACTTAAAGCATAGACTCCTAGACCATGAAAGATTATTTTAGGGCCTTACTGTCTGGCAAGAAGTAAAGGCCACTTACTCATAGTAATTCAGCTCTGAAGTGCTTTCTTTTTCCAGCCTTTTAGAAGGAAGCAGCTTACTCTTCATGGCAGTAGACTCTTGTGGCTTTTTTTGCTTTAGCTTTGTTCTTTCTCTCTTACTGCTAACTATAGTGTAAATATTACTCATGTAATTGGGGGATAGTTTACTATATTGGAGGCAACCTCTGATGCTTCCTACTGGGCTAATTTCACTGCTTAAAAAACCATAAAATTGCTTGCTTTAAAATAAAGCACATTTTAGGTTCTTTTTCTTTGTGTTTGCATTAGCAGTTTAAGAATAGCAATTCTTTCACCTGCCTGGTTAAACAGGGAGCGAAGGCAAGAGTGACCCAAGGGCTTTTTGTAGGTGCAATGAATTCTCTGCAGTTGACTGTGTTTTGTATCATAACGCATAAAATTAAATAGTTGCTTTTTTTTTGAATTGGAGAAGTTCTAGCATAGTAGACTGTTGGGTGCATTTTATACTGGGACTATTACTCAAGTGCTAGCTTTTTTCTAGATAGGGAAAAGCAAGCAGAGGAAGTGAAACTTCTTTGTGTTGTTCTGCAGGACAGCGCTGTTCCAGAGCTCTGTGAGCCAAAAAATGATGCATTTGCTTTCAGTGCTGAGGCAGCTGAGTGACTGCAGATAGCGCTGACTTTCCCATTGGAAACAAAACTGAAAATACTGTAGGGTCCAAACAGCAATTAACTAACCCAAAATAACTGTAAGTGTTAACAGGGGTAGAGTTTATATCAGTTCTTGGGGTGAAAAGAATCATATCCTGGTGCCATCCTGCTTGTGTACATAGTATTGTCAGATCAGTCCTTTGTAAATTAAAGCCTTTATCTCCTTCATGTAAAGCCTTTACTGAAATGCTGCACCTCACCATGCATTCATCAAAAGAATCTGGCTTTACAGTGCTGTCTGATGTGGCTGTGGCATCCCTCAACCTAAATTAACAACAGCAGAGAAGTTTAAGGTGGTTCATTATCAAAATCAGGAAAATACCAATGTCTCTACAATAATGCAGCATCTGCACGCATTGGTTTCTGTCTGGAGAGTTGCTCTTGTTGCTTGCAAGTAATCAAGTTTTGATTAGCTGAATAAATCAATATCTGTTGTTGAGATGTGTAGCTGTGAAGCAGCATAAAGTTACTTCACTTGATTGCTACTTGAAGAGGTTCGAAGGCAACAATTTGAGTTCAAAGATGCTCAAGTTGTGTGCAGTTTACTTCAGTCTGTATGTTGTCGCAAAATGTCAGCTCTTGTGTCTGCTACATCCTGTTTCCTCACTTCGAATTGCAAAATAATGGAGAAACATTTTAAAACAGAAATGTTTGTAAAGTTAAAAGAAGGAAGCAGGCTTATCTACCAGCCACATCGTGTGGGTTGTGCGTTGTGTCCTATCTTTGCGTGTTGCCTGCAATAAGAAGTGCCCAGTTCACTGTAACTAGCTGGAGGTGTGGATTAGCTGGCTCAACAGTAGCACAGTCATAGAATCACAGAATGGTTTGGGCTGGAAGGGACGTTAAAGATTATCTTGTTCCAACCCACCTGCCATGAGCAGGGACACCTTCCACTAGACCAGATTGCTCAGAGCCCCATCCAACCTGGCCTTGAACACTGACAGGGTTGAGGCATCCACAGCTTCTCTCGGCAACCTGGGCCAGTGCCTCCCATCCTCACAGTAAAGAATTTCTTGCTTGTATCCAGTCCAAATCTCCTACTCCCTTTCAGCTTAAGTCCTGTTACTTACCATATGCCCTTGGAAATAGTCCTTCTCCAGCTTTTTTGTAGATCCTCTTCACTACAGAAGGGTCACAGTAAGATCACCCCAGAGCCTTCTCTTCTCCAACCTGAACAACCCTGACTCACTCAGCCTTGTCCCATAGCAGAGGTGCTCCAGCCCTCTAATCCATTGTCTGGAGTCCCTCCAACAAGTCAATGTCGCTCCTGTGCTGAGAGCCCCATAGCTGGATACAGCTCTCCAGGGCTCTCACAAGGACAGAGAAAAGGAGCAGAATTCCCTCCCTTGTCCTGCTGGCCACACTACTTTGGATGCAGCCCAGGATGCATTTGGCTTTCTGGGCTGCAGGTGCACATTGCCAGGTTGTGTCCAGTCTTATCCACCAGAATTCCCAAGTCCTTGGTAGGGCTGCTCTCAGGCCATTCACCCTCCAGCCTGTCTTGACACCAGCGTTTTCCTTGACCCAGGTGCAGGACCTTGCACTCGATCTTGTTAAATTTGCAGTTATTACTGTTAATTATAGAATGCATTTGATGTCTTTGCTGCTCCATCTATGGAAAGAAAAATCACCTGCCCGTCACAGATCAGCTGTAACCTTCTAGTCAGGTTCCAAGTCATTGTAGCCATGAGTATCAAAATTGCCTTTATTCAAGAGAGTTATCTATATACAGTATAAGGTTTTACACAGTATAAGCCAAATCTGATTTTTCCTCTCCTATTGTGCATCTCTGCTGAGAAATAATAAAATGGATTATGCTTTTTTAAAAATAGTACTGTTTCACACTTGGGATCCTAAAGATAGCAAAATGTTTTTCTGTTACTGCTGTAGAGCTGTGCCTGCAAACTGTCACATCCTCAGTGGAGTGCACTACTGGTCCTGATGGGAAGTTAGTATTTTTTTTAGAGCTATGAAAGAAGAGGGTGAGAGGATTGGTTTCTCTGTAGCATAAGGAGAAACTTCACGCACTTGCACGTACAACTGCCAAAATAGTTTTTTTGAACTTAAGCAATGCAACCTGGAGGGAACATTTGGCAAGCCTGTACTGTGGCCAGCAGCTCTCTACTACCATCGTCACCATTTGCTTCATGTTTGAATTTTAAGAGATGAAAAGAATATTTTAGTGAAGAGCAATTTCTTCCCATGGGTAATAGAGTCACAGGAGGCTCCTCAAGTGCATGGTAGTTCACTGACACCTCTTTTTAAATACTGTGGCGATTCCCTTTTGTGTAATGTAAATACAGATTCATGTTAATCTTCCAGTCCTGGGTTGCTTGACTAGACAACAAATGAAGAGTGGAACTGAAGTGAATTTATCCTTTCTGCCATAAGCTCACAAATTGGTTGAATGACAATTTTGGGGGTATTTTTTATACTTGCTGTATTGAATCTAGACTGGATCTGTATTTGAGTAGCTTTTCTTACAGTTACGTAAATTGCTCTGTGGTTTCTTGCTGTATTTTACCTCTTCCTGTCCAATGTGTGGTCGCTCAGTTTCTTCCTTTCTGGAGACATAGGCTCCGGGGGACTTGCCCATTCCTTTATAAACAACCAACTTCTTCCCTTCCCTTTCCTTTAGCTGGTTATAATACCTTGATTAAATAAGGTCAAGCAATCCACATGCACCCGTGTCCCTTTTCACTTCTCTTCTGTCATTTCCTGATGTCCCCGTAATTTTTTGATTACTCTGAGTCTCTTTCGACCAAGCGTAACAGAGAAGAATATAGATTGCAAAGACAGTGCTGTCCTTGAAAGCTTATTGAGGCTGAAATCACTGAACTAGCCAAATAGATAGCTGCTGGCAGATAAACATAAAACTTCTCACATACAGATCTGCCTGAAAACTTGAAACCTGTGCCATAGAAGACATGATGATGAGCAAAGGAGAAGAAAACTCTTTCTGTAACAGTCATGTAATGGGAGTAGGAATTGCAGAGGAATGCTGGAATAGTGCAGCACATGACTTGAATGTGCTATAGGCTGTCATGATCCTGGCATAGATATCTGTTACTTGTTAGGGTGCTGAAGACCTGAAGAAAATTATAGCCCTTTCATATTTAGGGTATCTCCAGAGATCCTGCAGAATGGGAAGGTAGGTTTCTGCTCTGGAAGAAATGATTGTGCTTTCCGTAGGAACTTTATGACCACTGACCAAAAAATACTAGCTTGAAAACCTTGGGAAAACTATGCCAGAGGGACAAGAAGGATGTCAAATTGAAAATAAAGCTGAAATTCCTCATTGGAGTTCTCCAGAGTGAGGGGACGTGACTTGGACTAAGCCATCACTGGTTTCTCATTTTTCCTGCATTTGTGTACAGCATACGAAAAATGCATTTTGTGTCTGGAATTGGAGCTTGGAAAACTAAGTTCTGTTTGGGAGGAAGACTTGTGTCTAATAAGCAACTGGCTGCGTTATTAGTGAATCACCATGGTGGCTGAAATGCTCTTTTATATTTCTAGGGTCTCTAATGTAACTATAAGTTTGAATTGCAATTGGTTTGTGTGTATATATCATGGCTGTTGCAAACATAGAGACTTGCATTTGGGTTTTGTTTGTTATTTTTTCCTTCCCTTCAGTTAAAAGAACATAAAATCAGTGGACTATATAAAAGGGAAGCTTTTAGATAATTTGAAGGTATTTAGTTTCTTGTTTGTTTTTGGTCTGTGGTTACTAGTATGTGCTTTTTTTAAAACAGTTGTTCTAAAACAGAATCTTCTTGTTCTCTGGCTGCTGTCTCAGGAGGAGAAGATAGAAAAACATCTGGGGTTAAAATTTTGAACTAAGCATTATATAACTATCTAAGTAATACTTAGATTAAATAATTGTCCTGAATGGTTTCTCCCTCTATTTTGGTGGGTTATCTGTATGCTTTATACAGAAGAAAGAGTTCATTTTCCAGGAACTTGATTTTGTTCCTGGTCATTCCAGCATGTTTTTCTTCCAGATGTGGCTAAACATCAAGTATTACTTACGGCTTTACTTTGGTAGCTCAGGGTAATGTCCCAGGTGTGCTTTGTACCCTTCAGGGCCAGAGCAGCTGAGGATGTTGTGACCTGTGTCTGTCATACCTGAAACAGGGCTCACCACCACTTCTGGCTCTGACTAGGAGCCTGCAGGCACAGGACCTCTCCTCTTCAGAGGGCCAGAGGCTCAGGTTGTGACAATTCACAGTCTGAAATCTGTCAGGAAAAATAAAGCTACAAGAGTAAGAGAATGTTCCATGTTAGAAATGTTGGACGTAAATAATTTTGAAGCCTTAATTTGTCAAGATTTTCAGAGAGGACAAAGAGTATCAAGCATGATTTGCCAGAAAGGTGATAGCCTCTGAATTCAGACCCCAAATGACTAAAGTAAACCTGCTTGAAGAAATGCGATCCAGTAAATGTTAACAGATGGAAAAGAACAATTGCTTCCCCCTTTTCTCATTTCTTCTCCTTCTTGAAACTCTTGGAACTTCTTCTTTTTGTTCCCTTCTGGAACAACTGTTCTGGCTCAAAATACACCTCTAAAATAAGAAGTTGTCTAGAAGCAGTCATTTGGCCTGGGGAATGTAAATTCAGTCTATGGTTTCAAAAAGATATTAGCTTTTATAGAAAGGAAAACAGCAACAAAACCACAACATATGAAGCATTGGGCACCTCTTCACATACATGTGCTATTATCACACTCTTCCAGCAGCAGGCTGGCTGGCTTGCTAATGTATTAACACAGTCTGCTTGCTTCGATGACACTGAATCTGTTGTTGAGGTTGTTTTGCTGCTTTTGTTTAAAGACTGGGAATATGATGGTGCCTCACACCTTGTGGTTACTGAATTATTTAGCTGAGATCAGTCTGTCTCAGAACTCTAACACAGAAGTTGCTCTTTGAAGTTGTATGAAGAATTGCAGGGGCTCAGACGTCTCTGCTGATAGTTTTCTATTGCCAGTGATGTGAAGCACAGCGGCTACTTCAGGGTAATTTATCACCTGTTTCTGTGCAAAGTAATGGCTCACTTTCTTTTCCCCAAGTGGACCTTGCATACTCTTCAGAAAAAGTGGTAGTTGAATATATGAAATTTAGTGATATATCTTATTTTACACCTGTTGTAATTCTAATTGAAAACTACGAGAAATTTTCTTCTAATGAAGAAAAACATGTAAGAGGAACTGGAGGAATTTGGTTTTGGAGGACACTAAATCAAGTGAGAATTACTGTAGTTGTAGTTTAAAACAGTTTGTATATATTCTGTTGAGTGATGGGAAGAAGGCTTTGCTACAGCTGTAATTAGTGGTTAATCCTGGAAGAGAGGATTCCTTCCAAATTAATGCTGTTTATCCCTATTGGATATACTTTTTTTTCTGTACACTGATAGTCCCTGACCTTGTCCTGGCCTTGTAAAACTGTTCAGGTTGGTGTGTTGATGTCCCATAGGGCCACATAAAAACCTTGCCTCTTGCTGTGATACAAAACCTGTGAGTTGTAAGCATATCTTGTAGATTTGGTGTAGGAGTAGGAAACATTTGCTTAAAAGGTCGGCAAGCTCTGGATCTGGCTTCTTTTCTGGTGTTCTCCCATCAGTGGCATTACCACATTGCGCCTTAGATACCTTCCTGCTGTTACCAGTGTACTCTTCCTGCAGAGACTGACTTTGCTTTAGAGTGGACTTTCTGAAAAGTTCAGTATCCTGTCATGTGGTCCATGAAGTCATGAGATAATTTGAAAAAGCAAAAATGTAACCATTCATCTTGTAATTTTTTTTTTTTTAATGTTGGGAGTTGTTTTGTTCTTGACTGGTGGTACCACGGCATTTAACTAGAGCTTGTCTTGAGCATCGTGGTGGAACCATCTGCATCACTCTGGCTGAGGGCAGTGTTGTCTTCTTGCTATGAAGAGTTGCTGGCCAGTAAAGTAAAAAATGTGAAGTACTTGAGATCATAATAAGATTCTGTATTCATTTGTTAAACACATTTTGACGCTGTTGTTAGTATTTAGTGTTTTATGAATAGCTGTGCTGGTACTATGAAATAGATGTAGTTTCTGTCCTGAATAACTGCAGCAGGAGATATGGGGGTCCTTCTGCACCCAATTTATATAAATCACATTGAATAAAGGCAGTATTAATTATAGCAATTTCTTTTTTAGAGTTTGCAGCCTGAAAAATATTTTTATGAAGGTCTCTTGTGTTTCTTATTCTCACAAAGATACTAACTTGCTTGGAAGGCACCTAACATCAGTGCCAACAGCGCTGCGTAGAGCACCCTTAACTGTACTACTATGACAGGATCTCTAACCATTGTAAATTGTTTCCCTCACCTCTGCCCACTTCTGTCTCTTCTCACAGCAAAAGCCAAATCCAAATGTGGTGCCACATTCTTCCCCTGCGCTAGTGGGATCCACTGCATCATTGGCCGCTTCCGGTGCAATGGCTTTGAGGACTGTCCTGATGGCAGCGATGAGGAGAACTGCAGTAAGTGGGAGCCTGCTTGCAAATGAGGGCAGTGCTGCTGATTTCAACTAATTGATGCTACTTAGAAAGGAAACATTCGGTAGCCTTCAGTTTCTGAGTCAAATATTCTCTCTGTCATTTACAACCCAGATGAGCCTTGGCTTTTCACTTCATTAATGCATCCACCTTTTTTTTTTTAAGGTTCATCTCAGTCTTGCTTTGTATATAATGCCTGTATAATACTTCAAGCCCTTGAAATGAGTTTTAAGCTGCATGTTTGCTTTGAATGTGTCCTCTGTAATCAAATGTAACTCAAAAGTGGGCAAATATTAAATATAATTTGAATTGTTCCATTTTTATTTGCCTGTTTCTTGTCACTGAAGAATATGATGTATTTGGTCATCAGAACATTTAGGTTGCTCTGTTTATACATGTTCTCAAACAACAAAAAAGCAAATAATGGCATATTTAGTGAAACAGGCTCTTGGAAGGAGAAGGAGGTTCTTGAAGCCAGACATGCCTGCCAATGCACAGCAGCAGGGAAGTTGTAGCAGAGAGATGGTCTGAAGTACTGCTTGTTTTGGGCTAAACCCTCTGCATGTGGGTGTATAGATCCATTTGTATCTAAGTCTAGCAGGGATGTATCTTAGCAGTAGGGAAAAGTCATGTTGAATCCAGCAGTTCTGTTATTACTATCAAGAGCTGGTAAAAGCATGGGTCTCTAGGTTAAAGCTTGCAGCAAAATATTTGCTCATTCTCCTGTCAGAGCATGCTGAGGTTTTGTTTTCAATGACTTTTAAAGGTCAGGAGGAGGAGAACAGACAGCAGCTTTCAAAGATAACAAAAGGGACAATCTTTACAGTGATCTATCACTGTCTGCTTCATGGAGGATTTGCCTTTCTTGGTGGTGGTTGTTGTGCCTTCCCCTGGAGCATGAATCTCTCTTAAGGTGGCATCTGTTGTTGGCCTGGAAAGTCTGCTTTGGGCCCTGCAAGGACTGTGGGACTGTGGCAGGGAGTCAGCACTTCCATGGAGGAAGTGAAATTGGAGAAACCTTAAAGGTTAAGGAAATTACTTTGGGTTACACTTGAACAAGTGGACTAAAGATAAGTTTTGACAAAACTGCTTTGAATATCCTTAAGGTGGTGGACTGACAAGTGGCAGGTCTCAACTGAAAGTGCACCAGCTTATGGAGTTCATTAGGAATAGCACAATTTCCCATGAGTTTGTAGTGTTTAGCTCCAATGGGACCTTACAGCTGATGATAACATGCTGCTGATCTCCCATTGTTCTATGACAGTGAAGCACTTGGTGTTTTCTAGCATGTCTAAAGGTCTAGTCACTGCTTATGAAGAGGAACAACCATGTAGGTTCTAGGGGGACCTTGAAAATCAGTGTGATGTGCAAGCGTGCAGCAGTTTCAAACCAAAGGAGCTTTAGCATGTTCATCCTAAACATGCTCTTGAGGAGCTGCAGGAATTGGGAGTGTTTGTTATATGTACTGCAGATTATATGCAGGGCAGACTTTAAAGGTCTTTTTTGTTTGTTTGTTTGTTTGTTTAAACTCCTTAAATGTAGCTCTTACTTTAAAGAATAAAAACTGGAAGCCAGTTAGTATTTGGAAGCTGTAATCCCCTTTGTTCTTGTGGTAGAGAAGCCGTTTGAAGTAGGCAAGACGTCTAAGCAGCCTTTTTAAGATTTTCAATTGGAAAGTTGCATTCTGTTTCAGTCCCCCATTACCAAAAACTGTTTGGAGTTCAGAGAAGAGTGCCAAAAATGATTAAGGGACAGAGATTGATTTATGAATAGATATTAAAAACAGCTAAATTATGCATATCTCAGTTAAGTGATGACTGTGTTGAAGGATAAGGTTATATATGATGTATATGAAGAGTGCAAATGCTGTTCTTTAAAAAGGAGTTGAAATTCAAAGTGAGAGGCTGAGAGATTTCACCATTGCTGTTGTATCAATTCAGATAGTGAGGAGAATGGGGAAGAGAAGCCGAAGTAAATAAACCACTGCCTGGCAGTGCTCAGTCAGAATTGTGGTCTTATAATATGAAACAAGCTAAACTGAGTCTTCTGTCGTGGGAATCAACAGGCAGTGTTTATGGTAGGCAGTTCTACCCTCCATATGTCTTCAGTGTGAGCAAATGTGGAACAGTGATCATGATTGGGGCTCTCATGAAAATGAACAGAAGGCTTATCACAACTGTGGGTGGGTTAAATCTCTGTTAATTGTAATGAATCTTGCATGAATTAGAAGTTTTAGCTCTCCCTGTTTAGAAAGCCAGGGTTGGTTTGATTGCCAAGTTACTCCCACACAGCAAATTGACCAGCTGTTGAGTTGTGACCTGTGGTTAATGCTTATCAGCTATTTAACTGCCTGGGCAAGAGAATTTCTAATGAAAGATCTCACTTTCTCTTTTTGCAGCAGCAAATCCCTTGCTTTGCTCTACTGCTCGATTCCACTGTAAAAATGGTCTTTGCATTGATAAAAGCTTTGTGTGCGACAGTCAAAATAACTGCCAAGACAACAGCGATGAAGAAAGCTGCGAAAGCCCTCAAGGTAGGCACAGGAGTTTTACTCTATTCTGCAATATTGTACCAACTCAAACAAACACAGAAAAGACTCAGCAGAAAATACGATTCTGTTGGCTCGCTCTGTGTTGGCTAGAGCTGCATATAGTGAGAGTGAAATGTGTAGAGAGTGTGCACATGCATACATTGCATCCTCAGTGCTCAGAAGACTGGTATCTTTTTCAGTTCATAGAAACACACTTTTGCAGGAAGTACTTATAATCTGTGATCCACTCATTTAGTACTTCTGTGAGATGGATTGAACCCGGGGGTTTGACGGTAAAACCTCAGTTGGAAGTGAATCTGTGTATTTACCAGATGAGTAATCTTGTCTATGCTTAAATCTTTAGATCTTCATTGCTCAGTTACCTTCTGAAAGGCATGTTTAACTGCAGGACAAGTCTACAGTGAAAGCATTTATTCCTACCCTTCCCCTGAAGACAGGGAAGAAAATTTTTATTCGAAAATTTCTGTGTATTGAGTCTTGTGAGAATCTCAAAACACAGTCTTTGACATTTTTATTCTTTTCAGCCTCTTGTATGTCTACAGCTAGTTCTTCCCAGTTTTGTTTTCTATAACTTAATACCACAGTATTTTATAAAATGTGAAGTATATATGAATGACTTGAGGTTAACAAACAATGCGTATTGGGCATCTGCTGCTAAACATTTTAATGTCTGTGTTACTACTGAGAGACCAGAGCAGAAACAGTATGGGAAATAGTGGATATTTTCAGGGGAGATGTGATGTTCTTTAGCGTATAGAAAGCAGGGCACACGAAGAGAGATAAAGTAGTGTATGGAGAAGTAATAAGTGAAATCAAAGGAGAATTACTTTAATATCTACCTGCAGTGATCTCTTAATCCTTTGTGGAAAAGAAAATAATCCTAAGCTTAAGATGCTGATAAATATTCTCGACAACTCACAAAGGAAGGAGAAAAACACACAACAGCAATGCCAACTGTCACTTCGAATCTCGTAATATTCGCAGCTGTGGGCAGAGAAAGCTGGCAAGGAAGCAGGCAGAAACCCCCAAGATGGCGAAAGAGAGAGCTTTATTTACAGAAACTTCTTTATATATCCATTAATAATCTAGCAACCATTGGTCAGTAAAAAATCTACCTCCCAATATCATTGGTCATAGCTACAGAGCACTTAACACAAACACAGAGATTAAGAAAGTACAGAAAGTGCAGTTTATCTCTATTCTCCATGAGAAAGAACAGAAGGATTTCTAAAACAGTGCAACTACAGCCAACAAAACAGGGTTTATAGCAGTGGTATGTGACAGTCTGTTCTGTGTCATACCTCTGCCTGACCTGTAAGCTCTTTCCTTGGCTCCTCATGTAACGGTTGGAGGGATCATCTTCGTAACTCTTCCGTGTTCTGAGCTACATCACAACCTGGGAATGTAGCTCTGCTCAGATCTGAGCCTCAGAGAGGGTCTGGCCTGCCCCTGCTCTCTGTCGGAGTGGGGACGGAAGTGCTGCCGAGGGACTTGCGCGTGCGCAGGGCTGGACTGTTCTTCACTACAGCTCTAAGGCAGCCTAATAAGAATAATGTGGGTGGTAAGGTTTGGTGTTAGGTTTCTTTTGCTTTCTCTCTTTTTATTTGCTTCTGAAGCTTAAAGCAGTAGTGCTGTTCTCCTGGGTTGGGATGACTGCTTCCTCTGCAGATTAATTGGCTGGATTGCCTCCAGGTTGTTTGTTGTCATGACAATCTGCTTTTGGAACTGACTGTCAGGCTTAAGAGAAGAAAAGAGCTGTATTTCATGAAGCCGTTACTTTTGTCTTCATATTTGGTCCTTCTGGAGATGTTAGATTAGTAGGAGGGTTGAGCAAAGTAATTCTGCCTGTTTATATGTGTGAAAGAGGGCCAAAGAAGTGAGAAGGAGCTCTCTGTCCTTAGGACAAGAACAGCTGTGGTTGTAGGCTTTCTGATTAAAAAAAAAAAATAGTCCAAGTATGGGGGTAGGAATGAGGAGTTCCCGAAGTGAAATGCTGGTTGCGGGGAGCCTGTGTGATTGGCTTTTCCCTTTGGCAGCTCAGAGCCTCCCTGAATTGCCATTTCACCATCTGTAAGTGGACAACGCGTGGGTACCTTTAATCTTTCAAAGCAAGGATTAAAACAGTGTAATGTGTGCAACTTCCCATCAGAATGCAAATGACGATTCCCTCTGGAGTTTGCAGCTATGGGTATGTCTGTCCTGGCTTGCAAACATGCCAACTACTTTGTGTTAATTGGGAATTAGAGGCTACTGTGGACAGTCTTTCATTTCTCACAATTCTTTCTACAACAGATCTAATTACTGTAATTACAATGTGTTCCGTGTTAACACAGTGCCCAAGAATCCTGGTCGTTAACTAGAACTCAAGTGCTCTGGGTACTTAGGGACAGAGCAAGGGAAGTCCTGGAGGGTGTTATAAAATGAAGATAGAGGGGTTTCTTCCCACTGGCTGTGTTATGTCAAATGTGGTAGCTTTAGTTCAGTGTAATTGAGTGTAATCTGACATATGAGATTGTCCTTGTGTGCTATTTTTCTGTCTGTAAATGTGTTGATTTAGAAGTCACTAAGCTTCTGAACCACCACATGATAGTGTAATTATCACCATTCAACAGATGGGGAAGAGAGGGCATAGATCAGCTAAAGGAAATGCTCCCAGAGTGCCATCATGGCTGTTAGGAATAGAGCTTCATCTGTGCTTGTCTGCTTCAGGGGCATGTCATTAGACTTAATCAATGTTTGCAAACTGTTTTGAGATACTATGATAACATGGGAAATAGGAGTGTGAATTATTAATTGGTACTTTGCTCTCCTTCTGCTCTTGGGTATACTGACAAGCTTTTTAAATTATCACCTCTTCCTGCTCTTCCATGAACTTCAAAGGCCTCCTTTATCCTGCTGTCATTACTGGCAAGCTCCAGTAGCATATCAGTTTGGTTTGTGTCAGATACTTCTCCACACATAGGATCCTTTCAGTCAAGAAGGGTTACTCTGCAGACCAGGAAAACAGGAATGTGGCCTCCTACTGAAAAACATATTGACCCAGCTTTGACATGGAGCTCTTCAAAATGTGCCATCCTCAATGAATAACAGCTTTTAGCATGCTGCAATTTGAGATGAACCTGAAGAGGTGCATTTCTAATGATTAATTTTAGTCACAAATAAGAGCAGACTTATTTGAGAGGAGGGAGGGCCTCATGATTTAGTTGTGACAATGACAGGAAGATCAAATTTTGGAGGATGTTCCTGCCCTCCTTTCTCCTTACCACTTGTAACTGAGTGTTGTGTATCTTACTAAGGTTTGTATGTCATGCAGAAAGTGTCAGATGAAAAAGTGCCAATTTAGCAGCAAGTCAAAGAATTCTTCTCTAATTCCTGACGGAAGTTATCTGTAGCTCTTGTCACTGCCATGATAAACTGCAGAGCTATTCTTTTAATCCCACCTCAGCTCTACTTTGGTCATCTCAGTTTTACAGCAGTGAAGTAGCATGGCAAAATATTTTCCTTAATCTGGACTGTAGTGTATTCATCAAAGTATGTGCTTGAGTCTTGAGACTGGATAGAGGATATAATTGCTTGGATTATCTGCACCAGTCAAATACATGAATTGCTTATTAATTGTTCTTTCTAGGGCGTTACTCCAGGTTTAACAACACCAGCAGTGATTAGAAATTTCTGCTCCTGTTCTGTGTTTAATGAATCTCAATTCAGAGGAAAGTTTCTCTCCTGCACCCACTTCTTTCTCCTGTGCCTCTATTATCTATGCCTCCAGTGCTAATCATTCATAGCATCTACTCTGGGTGTACTCCTCGGGCCTGCCTGTTGCTGGGGGGATTTTCTGTTCTGTGACAGGCATTCTCTCAACTGGAAAGGAATTACTCCTTCTCAGTATCTTCCAACAACCATGTAAATTTGTTCAGCTCTAGGACTGTGTTTAATTTATTCTCTTAATTAGTTTGTTTTTTTTTTAAATCTAAATGTGTCCTCCCAGTGCTTCTTCTCCTCCATTTTGTTCTTTAGTTTAGAAGGCTTTAACACTGACAAAAGCATAATGGGTAGTTTAATTCAAACCCATTTTTCTTTCATGGCCCTTCTTTTCTTTCCATCTAAGTTTGCTAAATACCTTTACTAACTTTAACCCCGTTGCCTAGGAAAGGGAGTTTTATTGCTGCTAGTCTGTGTTCACTCTGTCTGCTGCTGTAAGGAGAGGCTTGCAGCCGTCCCTCTACAGATTCTAAAGCAGATTTAGAAGTTCCTGAAATTCTAGCTCTGCAGTTGTTTATCAACAGTACCATTGTGATCACGTTATAGGCCAAATGTTTTGCGATTGTTCAAAGTTAATTCTTGTCCTGTGTATTTGCAATGTCCACTGTTGCACATGTGGATACCTCCTCCTTTTATTTTTTGCATATCTTTTCACTGAATTTGCATTAGGATTTTGATATACTCCAGTATTCTAAAGCAGATTTAGAAGCATATACAATTTTAGAAGTCTTTGTTCTTTTCTCTGTGGCATGTATAAATTGCTGGTATAAATTTTCTCAGCATATCAAAAAAGAAAAAATCTGACCCTGTTTCAAATAAGTGGAAAACTGTTCAAAATGTGAACTTATTAAAATAAATTTTTAAGTCATAATATGAATTCTGCAATGATAATTTCTGAGGATTAGGTTATAGGCAAAGCTGGAGGTGGACTGGCTGTGGAGGTAAGCACTAAGGCCGTTTCTAATGTTTGCATGATTGAGTTGCGATGCAAAGTGGGTTTTAGAACTGACAGATAAGTGGAACAGACGTACTCTAAATTTCAGTGAAATACCACAAAACCTAATTTATAAAACACAAATAACTCCCAGAACATCCCACTCTGTATGGAGCTTTTAACCAGCCCTTTGCATGTGGTAAATTGAAATTCTGAAATTCCTAAATGTTGTGGTATCACTTAGACATCCCAAGGCTTTGTAGTCTGATCCTGTCTGTATACGTTTCCTTTTATTGAGTCTCTCTTTGACTCATTATTGTCTAAGTCTGTAAACTGAAGCTCAACTTGCAATTATTGTGCATAATCTTAGCCCAGATTCAGCCTACAGCAGGAATTTAATACGCAGAGGCAGTCTGAATAGAAGCAGAAACTTTAAGAAGGATACAAATAAAATGTCACTGAATATTTTATTAAATGAAGTCTTTGCCTGACCATATTTAGCTCTGTAATACCCTTCTTTTGTAATACTTGCTAGATGGAAATGTTTTTGTTAGCTGTGAATATTTTCTTTCCTATGTTCCTCCATTCCCTGAATCCACCCTTCCTGTTCTTTCCCTTTTTTTCCTCCTCAAAAGATTATTTATTTGAGAGGGTTCTTGTCAAGAACAAAATGGATCCATCTGCATGGGGACTAATAGGTAAGGTGACCTACTGGAGATAGGTGTTCATGGAGTTTGTGCTGACCTTTCACGTGACTGGTGAGTTCATCTGCGCATTAATTTTGACATCACATGGGCTCCGTCGTCTGTGCTGCCTCCCAGGCCAGGCCATTGTTTGTAAAATAAATTGTTGGTCACTTGATAAGAACAGCAGGTAATAACCCAGGCATTACGTTAGATGGGCCCAGACTCATTCAGAAACATGGTAACTTCTGAGTGGGATTGAGAGAGGAACTCCTACTTCGCTGTGCGTGAAGGCTTTGGAATTAAAGCAGTTTAAAATAAATGTGGGGATCTCAGGGAGAGGTCCAGACAGCTGGTACAAGTGGATTTGAATGGCTGCATCTTTCAGCTCCCTGAGCTTGTGAGTATGACAAGGTTTTGTTGCAGAACAGGCAAATGTAGCTGAGGAATAGTCTCCTTGTAGACCAACATGTTGCTTCTACAGGCACTTTGGCCTGTCATTTTGGCAGAATAATAAAAGACATGCTGCCAAAATGTTATGCTACCCCTGCTTGGAGAGCAGATGCTTTATTAAGAGCAACTATAATGTCGCAGTAGACAAGCAACGAGTTCAAGCCTTCAAATAGACAACAAACTTACTTAAAAAGGTGTTTCAAGACCTGGGAGGTGTCCAGACCCTTTACCTGGTCTCCTGCTCAGCCCACCTTTGATGGCATCAAGCTCAAAGTTACCAGCAGATGATGACTTCACTACTGTAAAAATCAGTTCTATGACCTAGGTAATTTCTTAGATGAGGTGTTGTGTCACTGGGAATCACCATGTTCAGGGATAATAGAAAACAAAAATGGGATCTGGTAACAATCATCTTGACCTGAAAGCAATTTCTTGAACAGAGTAAGGATGGAGAGCTAACATTGTGCCTCCAGCTTATGTTAAGTATGTTCTGTCAATAGATGTACCTCAGGATGCCTTTCCTCAAGGCACAGCTTAATCCCATCATGGAAGTGCTGGTCTCACTGGAGTGCCTCTTTGGACTCTTATTGTAATACCATGATTTTTAATTTTTTTGGGGTGGTTGCTTTTTTTTTTGCTGGAACTGAAACTGAGTTCTCAGGCTACTTACAAGAACAGTAGGTGCAGGGATTATCAGATACTTTTCTTTCATCAATGGCTGATGAGAAGGGCTGGGAATTGAGCCTGAAAAGGCATAGGGTCTTCTCACCTGTGCAGAGATGAAATATGAGCTCTTAACAATTGTGTCCAGATATTCTTACCTTTACTTTGTGGCATTTATGTCTAATTAAAAGTTCTAGAAAGAGGTGATGACATGGATATGCAGTTTCATTGCCTGTGTTTCTAAAGTTCAAAAACAGGTGATAAAATGTCACATTTGAGGAAGACAACTGTGAAATAATGGACATTCTTTTTCACCATTGATCTTGAGGCTCATTAAATTATCTCTTGAGCTCTCATTAGCAGAAATAAATACATTCCTTTGAAATACATTTTCCAGATGTTTATAACATCATGTAAGTGTTTGAAATACACTGTATGTATTGGCATGTCACGTCATGTCCTGGCTGCTGAACTGCATTAACTTTTCATTTATGTCAGTGTGATTTAATTGTGCAAAAGGCTCCTGTTGCTGGACTGTAGGTGCCAGACCCAGATCTTTTTGCTGTCATTGGAGGGAATCCAAATAAAAGGCACAGATGTTAATCTTTGACTTGCTGTAAAACAAAATCAGTTCCAGGTAAGGTGACCAAGTGCATTTTCTACATTTACTGTACAAAATTGCTATGCCATTTATATTTAAAATGAAACCTTAGCTTTTGTTAGTGCAGTTTCAGTACTGGGACAACTTGGTTTTTGTTGGAAAATGGGAGTTGTCATAGCAAACACATGCCATGGAAGGTCCTCAGCAAAGGTTTTGTGGGTTAAGTACTGAAGAGACACTCTCGCTAGCAGAGTGGGAGTTAGCTTGGCTGTCTTTTGTTTCACTTTCTAACCCTCATTCATCAGACTGGCCTGCCCCAACCTGTAATTCTATTTTCAAGCCCATCTGGGAGCTGCATGGCTCCCCCACCAGGTCTGGCCCCATCAACCCTGCACTTTTAGTTTAGTGGCAAACCTTGCTGTTTGGCCTAATTATTGACATAAATCTCAGATGAGTAATAATGTTTTAGCCTAAATCTAGCTTTGAGACCTGTGTGCATTAACTGGGTTGGCAAAAACTGTGAGGTTAATTTATGCTTCAGTGCCTTTGCAAATTATGGTCTGGCATTTTCCTATCTGTAACCACTAGTTAGAAATGATTTCCCAAGATGAACTGTTGAGGAAGGTGGCTGCGTCCAGCAGTTTGCGCTGGGACTTGGGCAGAAAGCACCACTGTCCCTTTCTTTAGGAGTTGGACTGTTCTTTTTGTGCAGCAGTGGAATTGGCCAGAAGAACAGTTTTGCTGCTCATACCTGTGTGTGTGTGTAAAAACAGATCCCAGCAACCTGTGTGTCAGATTTTGGGGTAGGTTTTTTACTTTGGTTTGGTTTGGTTTGGTTTGGTTTGGTTTGGTTTGGTTTGGTTTGGTTTGGTTTCGTTTCGTTTCGTTTGGTTTGGTTTGGTTTCGTTTGGTTTGTTTCCCCCTGCAGCTGCCAGCAGTAAAGTTGGAAGATGTGGCTCCTAAAATGTCAGGCTGCAACTCTGTCCCCAGCTGTAACTAGTTATGCATGTGGTTAAAATCTGTATCTTTTCACAACTTCACTTATATCTGGGAATAATTTTGTGGCATGTGAGCTCTGTCAAAGCTTGTGTGTGTGTTCTTACTCAAAGGTAAAGCTACCAGCAAAGCCAACATGATGAGGTGTAAAAGTGTCTCCATTCAGATGCTGTAGCAGTTTAGTACATAGCCAATTATGTGATTGGCCTAAAGCAATGTATTTTCACTGTAGACAGTTCCGTAGAGCAGGGTTATCAGGCTCTGCTGAAAAGTTTAACTGACATTTGCTGGACAAGAATAAATGCAGTGACTCCAGGTCAGTCCCGTTGGCTAGAATCTGTGCTAGTGCAATGCACTTGGTTCATAGGGAGGAGACCAGGTAGAAATGCAGAATTGCCCTCCAGAATGTAGGTGATCCCATGAGTGCAAGACCTCAATAGGCCTTGGCAGTTTCAGTCTGTTATTTTGAGCAATTCTTACTTAAGAGTAATTCTTGTTTTTCTCTTAAGCGGTTTCACTTTACTTTGCTAGCATAGCTGCAGTTTTACTCTGTGTTTCAGAAAACAGGATTTTATATCATCCTATAGGACAAATAAAGGTATGGGAAACTGAATTGTGAGGGTTACCTCATCGCTGAGGTGGTATTAATATCAAAGTGTATCTGCCAGCCCTTACGATATCTTTTTGCCTACTCCTTCCAAATGCTGGTCCCAGCCAGGTCAATGGAAGCAATAACTTTCTGCAGCTGAAACTAAAGGCATTTGTTTCTTTATTAGAGATCACACTTAAATTGCAATGCCAGTGTGCTGTATTTGGAGCACAAATTGCTTGAGGGTGATTTTTAAAGCCCAAGCAAGTTGCCAGCCAGGGTTCCAGAGAAAGGTATTTCATACTGCCTGATCTAAAACTAGCAAATGAAACTTGATAAGTAAGTGGATTATCATGAAAAAGAAAGTTTCTTGCCAGGCTTTAGATTAAACTGAGATTCATCCTCAGCCAAGCATTTCAATACCTGTAAATGTGTGAAAGATGAGGCTGTCGAATTCTAGCTTTTCCTTCTTTGCTGCTCTTGCATTAAAACTTGTGTCCCAGAGTCTGATCAGGCTTCCTAGCAAAGCTGGTAACTGCAGTGGATTTTCTTCTGCCTGCTGAAAATTGTGAAGTGATGAGAGACATCACACCAATATTTAGTCTTTGTGCTGTTCCCTGAGCTTGCCAAAGTAACTCATGCTCCCATCTCACATTACCAGATTTTTGGTGCTAATTTGCTCTAAAGGATTGTGTTAAAAAATCCATATTTATGAGGGATGTTAAAACATAAAGTAATTATATGGTTTTCAATTACATAAACATCAACATGCAATGGGAATTAGAAGCTGAATAATTAATTTTCTGTTTATTTGTAATATAGAGTCTATGCAAACAGTAGAACCTGGAGAATGAGCAGGGGGAGGAGTATGGAGGGTATGGTGCCATAAAGTGCTTTTAGCATCTGTGTTCAAGTTCAGTTCAGATTTCAGAACAGGTATATAAATAATAAAGGGAAGTCCCTTAATAAAGGAAGGTCACAGACAGTGAGTGGAAAGCATTGGGTTCAGAAATCCTGTTGATACCTATGCCCTATGATTAAACAGTGTTTTAATTAACATGGCTGAAGGCAGGGGCAGTTGAGAATGCCTGTTCCCATGAGGTCCTGAGCACAAAGCTGGAGCTGTCTGATGCTCGCTGCTACTGGTAAGGTAAATGACCTTGGGCAGTTTGAGTCTCTAGTCTGCATGTGAAAAATATCAAACTTTTACCTTTTGAAAGGTTTATAAAAAAATATTAAGTCATTTGAAGAAAACAAATACAATTAATTATTTCTGAATATTGTCAGTCATCTGAAGTTTACCAGCCAGTCACTGTGGGGTCTGGTCATTGGTGCTGAAGTACATCCTCTGAGGCTTCAAAGTACAAGCTTTCAAAGTTCCTTTTGTTTTAAGAGCACTATTGTTCTACAGTAAATGCAGTGATTACCAACGAGTTCTTAATTGGAAATGATTTTGAGGATCTGATGTTTTTGTTAAGAGGTTAGGAAACCTGTTACACTGCACTAAAACCTGTGGGAATTAAAAACTAACTTGTTCCATTTGTTCAAGTGCTTTTTTCTTAGATTGTCGTTTCCCTCTGCCTCCACCAACCTCTGCAAACACCAACTTTGATATAGTGATGTCTGTCAGGAAAACACTTTTAGACTTTTAGAGGCAGGTTTTTCCATGGCAAATAGTGCTCATGGTTCTCTACAGGAGAGCACTTAATACTGTGCCGCAGCAGACGTTCTAGACCTCAGAGGTTTTCTGAACTAAAACTTGAACTGTTGTGTCAGTCAACTTTGAAGTCCATGGTGGCTGGAGCCTTGCTGACTGGTTTGTGAGGAGGTGGTTTGGACTTAGTTTGAGGAAATGGGAACATTATGTGGAATTAAAATGGAAGCTCTGTGAGTTATTTTGCACTGATAGTTGTAAACACCCACAGTTGTAGGAATATTGTGTGGGAGAGTGTCCTTGCAGTGATCATCAAATTTAATTTTCCTTTTCCATACTCTAGAATAAGAAAACAATAAGTATGTGACTTCAAGAATGCAGTCCTGTGAGGGAAGTTGTATCCCTTGCTTAGAAACTGGACAACTGTGATCAACCACAAAAAGGGGGGTGAGAAGACTATATGTTCCATTCAAATCTGAACAAATTCCGGGTTGATTTTTTTATTGTTTTGACTTGCTATTAAAGCCAAATATTCCTGACCAGATTGGAACAGGTGTGTTGGGTGTAGGTTAGGCAGGGAGGTTCTTCAGAGATGGGCTCAGACAGCAGGGTGGCTACAGCAGGAATGAGAGCATGGAAGCAGCTGCTGTGATAAAAGATGAGACCTGGTGGCAGTGAGCAGAGCTTGCTGTGCAAATAGCGGGTGCACATCATAGGCAGAGGCTTTTAGGCCATTCTACTTCTTTTTTTTTTTAATTGCATTTTATGAAAAGGTCAGTTGGCCATGGTCTTGTCAATTGCTATTGTGTGGGAGGCAGCTCATTTAATTAAGACTGAGATGGTGGTAACCTGCTGTTCAGAAGTTCATATGCACACATGATCAGTTTAGTGATGAATTAGCTGTCAAGGTTTACAATCCTGAGCCCAAATTCTTGCTTTCTTCATTGAGTTCACAGCACAAGTGTGAACTGAGCGTTTGTAGAAAACACTACTGGCCTCTCCCTTGTTTTTCAGACTACCTTTTCCACCTCTTGATACGTAAATCCCAGTTGATGGTTAGTTGGCAGCCATATGAGATCAGGTTCTAGCCGTGACTGATAATTGCAAGAAAATATTCAGAGAGTGCCTTCCTGGCCAAGGTGGATGTAATTCAAGACTCTGTATGTGAAGGAGTGCTGGCTGGAGGTGCCTGAGGAAACGTGCAGATGTGGTGTTGTGAGCCCACATTTTGGAGACATATCCCAACAGATGCCTCTGCAAGCTGTATGGCCTCTCTGAGGTGGAAACCAAGCACATGGAAAAACACTGTGCAATGAGTTAATCTTTGAATAATGGATTTCCCAGGAAGGTACAGGAATGCTTTTGGTTTGTGTCTTTCTTACCTGTACATCAGTAATATGGTCAGTCTTTCCAGAAAGCCTGGTGTAAATACAGAGTAGAGGAAACATACTTAACCTGTTTTCTCCTTTTTCTGTGCTCTTTCATTCATCATTTCACCCTCACCGTATTTTCTACTTTCTTTTGCTGGAAAAAGCTCTTCAAGTAAAGAAATTAAGTCAAATTTGTGCTTCTCCCCCCACACACACCTTTTTTTTTTCTTTTTTAAAATTGCCTTCTTTCCTGTAAGCCATCAGGGGCTTTTCCTGACTTGTTTCTGTTAATTTGCTTTCTGGTTTCTTTCTGTCTTCAGTGTTTACATCTTGCTCTTTTGTCACATGTTTGTTTTTGGCTTTTCTGGAGGTGTCAGACATGGGGAGCTGTGCATTAAGCCATATCCAGACTTCACTCTACTACCTCTAGTTTAAAATACCTCAAAGTTTTGTTGCCGTGTTCAGGTAAATCTCTCCTACTCAATCGTTGTTCTCCTGTTTTAGTGTCACCCTGGAGGGGCAGAAGATCATCTAGGCTTAAAACACAAACAAATATAAGAAAACTCTCAAAACCCCCAGGCAGGAGAAATCACACATCTCACTGAGAAGACTGAGTATATGTTCCCTTGTGTTCTATCTCTGGACCACATCTCTCCAATACAATTGCCAGACAGTGGCCCTCTACAAGAACATTGCCAGCTGGCAGTATTCATAGCAGTCATGTGTTTCTTTCAGCAGAGATTTAATATAAATTTAGTGGTGTCTGCAGTTCACAGGTGAGAAAAGGAGTCAGTTTCTGCTCTGGTTGTGCTATAGCTGTTAGAGGAGGAATTTCCTTTCTGCCTTTTTTACCATATTATTTGTACTGCTTATATTTTATAGCTTTGATTTATAGCATATGTCACGAGTTTCTCTGATGCTGCTAGCAGTTCCCTGCCTGTGGTTTGCTAGGTGGGAGGAGTGTCCTGATGCTTTTGACATAAGGTGTGTTTGTTGGCTGCAGTACATTCCCATTGGACACCGGAACCAAGCCCTTGCAGTGGAAGGAGGCGGTGGGGGGGTGTCCTGGAAGAAGCTACTGCATTAAACATCTGCTAGAGGAAGAAGTTTCCACAAGAACTGGGTCAAAAGTCCACCTCTGGACTGTAAGCTGGGGGCAGGCCTTTGGCCAACCCCAGCCATGTGCAGCACACAGCAGCAAACGTGGCTTTGCAGAGGTTGAGATGCAGAGCAGGAGCTGTTGCACACTCCTACATTAAAAGGAAGGAGGGAGAGGAAGCCTTTGCAGCTGAGTTGAGTGCAGGTTGCTGCCAGCAGCTGTCTAGAAGCATTCCTCACTACTCTGAGTTCTGTGAGTGATGTTTCAGGGAAAAATCACCCCTGGCTTTTTTCAACCACAAGTCTTTGTCATGTGTAACAGGGTGGAGTTCTCTGCTGTGCTATTCCCCAAGTTTTTCAGCTGTGGGGGATAGGGGAGGGAAAAAAAATTAATCAGACTTCTTCAATTTGTTCCTTTCCAGGGGCTGCAGGACTGCCTCTCCAAAACCATTACTTTACTCTTACAGCAGTTGCCTCTGGAATTGCAATCACAACATACTCTGTCTCTTCTCCCAATAGTTAGGATGGGCTTCTTTAGCTTTTTCCTTTTTCTTTCTTTTCTTTTCCATACCCTTCTCCCTTCTACTTTTACTATGCAGTGCGAAAGCCAGGGAAATGAAGAGGGTGCTGTGCACATCTGCCCTTTTCACATTAAGAAAAGAATGTGTCTCTCTTATGTGTGCCATGGCTCTATCACAGCAAGAAAGCCAAAAACTATGAACTGGATTTTTTTCCAAAACATATGTTTAGATGCACAAGTAAGGTCAACTTCTAGTAGGTTCTGTGCTCTTAGGCAAATTTGAAAAGATCACCCTTTTTATATAACATCAGTGTGGCTTTTCTTTAAAGGAGGTAAATAATGAAGCACGAAAGATAATACAAGCAAGGCTTCTCCCTGCTTGCAAGAATGCTGACTGGAGCAGATATCACAGAGTCCTTATTTCCACTTATTTCCTTGTTAGAGGCTTCAAAAAGGATCACCATGGCTTGATAATTCAGTTTGCCCTGTCCTGTGCCACTCTACTACACTTCGTTCAGTCTAAGTTTCAAGGCCTCGGGCTGCGAGGATTTAATTACTGTTTCTGGGTGATCACTGTAACTGCAGCTCTCACAAGTTTTCCTGTTCTAACTTCACCTCTGCTCTAAAGCCAAGGAAAACTCAAGTGTTACATAGCCTATGTGGTTTCGAGGCCTCTACAAGCCTGTCGTGCAGGTCACTTACTGTTGGTGCAGAATGACTAACTTTTACTTTTCCTTTGTCTTTTGCATCCAGAATAAACTCTCCTGATCTTTGATTTCCTGAATAGGGTAGTGAATTTATCTCAGCTGTTTTGGGTGAAAGCCGATGCTGAGATTAGTGAGCTTTGCCCTACAATGGTCTGCTTCCGCTCTTTCTGTGAACTCTACATTAAATGTGCTCCCTGCTTTTAATGAGCACTCCATCCCAGCTGCATTTTTTAATGAAGGTCTTGTGGCCCAGTTCTTGCTGAGTCTTGCTAAATAATTCTTGAAAGAAGATTCTCCTTGTCCAGAGGTAGGATCATGTAGCGCTGAGCTTGTCTTTTAGCTTGTTACTTTTCCAGTGGTTAGATCAGCTGCATTCAGGCCCATTTTGTCATTAGGAAGTTGTTAAACTGCTGCCCTGTGGCTTTATCTTTAAACATCCACCTTTCTGTTGACATTTTGTGCATGGTTTAACCTGTCCTGATCTCATTCTGTCCTCTGCATTCTATCTATTACGAGATTTTTTCCTTGCTAGTCTCTTGTGTTTGCATAGGTGCTTCATTTCAGATGAGTACAGGAGGGATACAGATGTTATGACTTCATTTTTTATTATTTATTATACTGTTTGGGCTTTTTTGATCTCTGGAACTCAAAACAATGATCAAACAAGGATTCTCTTTCATTTTTCTTGGCACTAGTTTCTCTCTCCGTGGATGGAAGTAACTGAGGTTCATTTTCAGAGTCAGTGACTGGTGAATCACATGAATCCATCCTCAGTCCAGCTGAATTTATTACCTATTTATGTTTTTGCTGGATCTCAATTTCTAAACATTACTTTTGCCCTACATAGTTTACATTTAGTGTTTCAGACTGAAAGTGTATCTTGTGAGCCTGGAGGTAAATGCTTGGGAATTTCCCCCTCCCTATTTAGCTTGTTCCTTGGGCAAGATCCAGTTCCAGGCCCTTGTTCCCTGCCTGGCCCAGGGAATGGCCAGGGCTCATTGCAGGGGGGAGCTCTGCCTAGTGTCCAGCTGCTATGGGGGAAAGGTAGCTCTGCTGCAGCCTCAGCAAGTGCTCAACAGCATCTGTTTTCTTAGGCACTTTCAAGCTGCCTGAAAATTATTTCAGACAGCAGAAGAGAATTCTACTTGCCAAGTATTGCATGAAATGTCCAGAAAACAGATCTGGTTAAGACACCTTCCGTGACAGGGTAGCAGGACAAGAGGAAGAAAATAATAGAAACTGTCAGAGGGAATTCAGTGAGGTAGAAAGGGGGATCTCTTTGGCCATAATAGTGAAATCTATGAGTCCCCCTTTTTCTTTCTTCTGCCCCACCAGTATCTCTTAAAACTTCCAATTGTTGCTGCTGCTTGTTAAAGGTGTTTTCATTCTGTCATTCCTTGCTCCATCTCACATTCATTCACTGTTTGTGCTGCACCAGCCCCTGTCTCACCACTGCTGGTGAAAATCCTTTCCTTTGCCCTTCAGGCAGAGTGCCTGGAAGGGCAGGTAGATGTTCAGTGGTCTTTATTTGCTGAGACAGGGGTGCTCTGCTGAAATGAGGGAGTGCGTTACCCGTTGTAAAACATGAAAAGGAGAGGTTATTGCTTGCGTTGGTTATTCGGAAGGCACTCTGTTCTCTCTGTAATTGGGGAAAATTCTCTGGTGTCCCCTACACCAGCCTATTTGGCATTTTCTGGTGGATCTGAAAGGGATGCTACCTGTTGGACAGTGTCTTTTAGTGACATGAAAAGCTCTAGGTTTTTCTGCTGGGCCCTCTGGGCTTGGCAGTTTGGTGTTACTCTTCCCCTGGGCGGTTTTCCACCTCTGGTGGTAAACGGTGTGTTGCAAGGCTGCTGTTTGGCTGATGTGGTTTTAGTTGTTTTGGCGGAGAAATGGTAGTGGGAAAAGTGCAGAAGCAGATGTAAGTGGGAGACAAGGTCCTTTACTACTATGCAGTCTAAGAAAGGAGAGGGAGAGGTCTGTTCTCTGACAGTTAAGTGTGAGTAGGAGCATTTTCAGAAGAGATTATCAACATGTCTTTTCCCTCTTGATTTCATGCTGCACCTTAGCCATATGTTCTGTCACCCTTGGAGCAAGCTGCTGCTTTCTCTAGTTTCACTTGCTTAACCAAGGTTATGAATGTTCATTCCTTGCAAGGACAAAACTCCTGTCTGTTGTCATTTAAAAGCATTTACTATTATGAATTATGATGCCACCTGTGCTCTGCCCAAGTGGGCTTTAAATGAGGCACAGGTTTGGTTCCTCGAGGGAGAACAGTCACCATAGCAGGAGTCCTTAGTGTTAGTGGAGTTCTCATTCCTACAGGGCAGAGGGAATTTCCCACTCTACAGACTCATCATCATTTCTTACAACTTATCACTGCGTCTTATGCCGTGTTGCTTAAAATAGACATCTTTAAAATGCTTCCAGATAGGCTTCCAAAACTCAGGTTGTTCAGTCTGTCTTCTGTTAGGTACATCCTGTCAGTTTTTCCTTGCAAACTAGCAGTAGCTAAATTCATTACAGCAGCTTGCTCAGAAGAGACATGTTCAGAGAAGTCCAGAAGGCAAAGTGGGAGTCCTGAGAGCTTGCACAGAGGAACTGCTTTGCTCTCCATGCACACTTAGTGCTGTAGTTGTGGAAGTTCAGTTTTTTTTTCCCTTTCCTGAAGAATTGCATTAAGGGTGAGGAGGCACAGCCTAAGGAAAGTTGTAATCTGAGTCCTGTGAAAAAAGCCAATGAACTGCAAGTCAGGTATTGACACTTAAAATACAGGGCTGTATTTCAGTGAGGATCTTCTGCTTTCATCTGAGACAAAGCCTTGAATATTGTGAATCTTTCAGCGTGGTGGTGTGGCAGTGTTCCTGGTAAAAGTGAGCATTTAACTTGCTGAATTCCTATTTCTACTGTTGGCAGTAGCTTTTTTCTTCCCTTTCTGCCTGTCTTGCACTGTCACAGGCATTTCAGGAAACTCATTTACCCTAATCCTGTGTTTGACTCATGAGACCCAATGAGCTAATAGCTTGAGAATAAATTGCTGTAGCAATTGCATTCATAAATATCATGAACAGCCTCCTTAAAGTGGTGTTTGATTACTTGAGACAAAGCTTTCAAAACATTAAAACAGTTTAAAATAATCACTTGGCTAAAGCAATAAAATTCTGTGGGTGCGTTTCATTTTTCATAACCCTCTATTTATTTCCCTTTTCAGAAAATGGACAAGAAGCCTGTATTAAAAAGTAATTAGATCTGCAACCCAAGCAAGACACAGAAAATTCAAAATTTAATGCTAATGCAGTTTTTTCATTTTGCAGATGATTGTTGCCCACTCACATGCACACAAGTATGCACATCATTAACGTTGACAAAGAGCTGACTGTTAACTTTGAAATTCTTGGTTTCCAGGAGTTCATTTCACAATCTTATTATGTAAATGTGGTTTTGTTAACTTGTGCAGTTGCCAGGAGAATTAGTGTCTGTCTGTAGAGCTGCATGAGATGCATCCACAAAAGCTGGGTCGGACTATCTGTTCCATTGAAAAAGAGACATGTTGCTTTGATTTATAACTAATCTTTAAAAGTTTAAAGCATTCTGACAGTATAAACCAAACAAATCTAACAATGTGGTTGTGGTGTTTGCCAGATGAGACAAAGTGTCCTGCGTGGCATTGTGTGCATCTCACTAAGGCTTGGCCAGTTACTGCTGCTAAATTTCTGGTTTTCCTAAAGGAAAGGGGTGTGTCGTGAAGCTGTGTGAAAATACATAAAACAAAAATTTATGGCTATTCGGTTAAAAGAAAAAGTTAGTGTTGGGTCCATAATTTTTTCTAGTGCAACACAAGGAAGTGTTTATCAGGGGAGTGATATTTGACAAAGCCTTATTCCTGTTACATCTGGAAACCTGATGTATTTGTTGTTGTATGTCTGATCCAACATGAGGGGGGTGAGAAGGTCCCATGAACACCACATTGCTTAGAATTCTCGTGGCTACAGGGCAGCTCTAGGAGTTCCCATGGCAGGTAATTCACCTATCAAAAAAGTAGAATAGGAGGCTCATTAGAGTCTGTTTGTGGGTGGAAGTCATGTAGAGGCAGGAGCTGGTAGGGACAGGTGATGTGCATGGGAGGATTTATTTGCATTGGGAGAACAGTGAACTTCTGTGAAGCTACAATGTGTAGTACATGGTGCCAAAATTACTTTTTGTGAGTGCTGTCAAATACTATTGGAAGTAACATTCACAGATTGTCCCGTCCTTCTGTGAAAATAAATTCCTTCTAGCTTTTCATGGTGGGAAGGGGGATTCAATAGGCAGATGGTTCAAGATCATACTTCACGGGACACCATTTGTCAAGGTTGTCAATTCATGAATTCTGACTTTGAAGCTTGCAATGAATGAGGTGTTGCTTTACCAGTTTTGTCCCATAGTTGGGATTGTTGCTCAGGATGGGAAGAGAATTTCCCCTGTTAAATAGAGAATTTTATGTTTGGCAAAGAACTTTCCTCTGCAGGTCTGTGTTATGCCGAAAACATGGAGAATGCAGCTTCTTAGCACTACTAGACTTGTAATTTGATTGTTGCACAATATTTAATAAATGATATATGTAGCTAGAGGTGTCAGTTCTTTTAAATATGGAAATCTGATCCCTTGCATGTAGCTTTAAGCTTAGAGTGAAAAGCAGTATAACTTGATAATTACTCAATATAATCTCTGCAGTGTCTTTACAGCACAGTCTGGTTTGAATGCTGCTCTTCATCCTCACACCAGCAAGGTAAATCAGTTGCATTTTGTTGTTCTGGCCTTTGCAGCCAAATAGGCATGAAGATAAGGCTTCATTCTGAAGCAGTGCACCATCACAGGTTCATTACACCCAAGTGCTGTCTCGATGTCAGGCGAGACTTGTGAGTTACGATGTGAGTGTTCAGTGGTAAAACCTCCCACCTCCTGCAATGAGCATGGTCTTGCATTCCAGAGAGCAGCAGGTCCAGATCATCTTTGCTGCTTGTGGGCTCATTTTCCATGATCTGGTTCATACATATTCAACTCATCACTGTGGGCTTTAACAGTCAAAACTTTTGTTTTGCTCCTTGTCCACTACAGAGATTGATTTGAAAGCTGAAATAATGTTAGAATACTTCCCCTATTTTGCCCGGTATATTTTGCTATGAATATTCCTGTTTCATCACATTTTTATGACTCGAAAATAGGACACTTCAGACACTTTGCTGTATAAAAATTGAGCTAGACCTTTCTCAAGATGAACCTCTAAAATTAGAAACTTCACACTTGAATATCAGAGTTGTGTATAATTTCCTGTGTTGACAACTACATGGCCTCTGTCATGGATGAGTGAAATGTCTTGAGCTGTTGCTAAGTAAGTTTGTGCCTGTTTCAAGAGATGCTGTGTTTCTGTGGTACAGATAAAGAAGGCAGCTCGGGGTTGTGTTGTGGCTGAGCTTTTCTGGTGTGTTACAGTCACTCTACAGGGAATTATCAGCCTTTCATATAATTGTGTCATGCTGGGCTTATGCTAGCTATATTTTAGTTTCTGTTTTGCTATTAATGGTGTTATGTAAGTGCTGAATTTGTTTTGTGTTTAAAATTGTTAAAGGGAAGATCATTTTTCTCTGGGTTACACATAGAAAGCTCTGGAATTATATGTTTGATTTTCTATCAGAATAATTTGCCATCACCTCTGTCACTCCAGTGGGTAATGTTTTCCCTTCTGGTTCCCATTACTATAATTAAATGCATTCAGAGCATTCTGTTTCTGTCTATTAACATGTAATCATGTGATTGATTCTTGTATGCCAAGTAGATATTTTTTCCAAAGGAAATATTTATTTACATGAGTTTTCAGATCAGCTGTGTAAATCAAGTGCTTATGAGAGGCATTTTGACAGGCAGCTTGAGCACTGCTATTTCCAATGTCTGTCCTCTGCACTTCTCCCTCATGTACCTCTACATCTTTCTGCAACTTAACTTTTAGTTCCCTTACTTCAATTTTAGTCAGATGTTCAAAGCACTGGTTATTTAATAGACCAAGAGAAGATGTTACTGTATCTTGTGGGTTTTTTTATTGATCAGGATTTAGTGGGAGGCTGACTTGCCTTTCTGAACAGATCACTTGTGTCAAGGAAATCTGCTGACCAAGGATATTTTTAGACATTGTTAATGATCCAGAGAATGTACTGTCAAATATTTTCAGTCTATTTTATTTCTTTGGCATCACATCAGGTTAACATTAAGCTTTTTTTGTTTGCATCCTTTCGTACTATAAATTCTTTGCCTTCTTTGTGATAAGTGTCTTTGCAAACTGTGTGACTCTGATGGTTTCTCTACCCTCTATTTCTTTTGTTCCCTGATCCATGGGAATAATATTGCCCCTGAACTATCGTAGAGTTTCTAAAAGTAGCCGGTAACTGTAAAAATGAACAAACCTAAAGCACTCATACAAATGAAGCACCTATTTTTCAACCCCTACGAATTAAAATGTATGCTCATGGATAAGGCATTGATAATCAATACTACCTTCCTTCAGACTGCCTTGCATCAGAGGATAGGATCAGTATGAGACCATGATTCCTGAATCATTAATCCTGGTAATGTGTGCTCTTCTGGCAGTCAAGGGTACAGATTTGCCCAATACTTTTGTTGTTAACTGCAACATTGAGTTTAGGTCAGCTGAAGAAAGACTGATGATGCCTATCCAGCACAGTGTTTTCAGAGCAGGTACTTGTTTTTAAGAAATTTCTTAACCCAAAATAGCACTTTGCATTATGGCACAGGCATTTTTGATTTCAGACTGCAGGCTTGTGCTGGGGCTCAGCAGAATGTCACTAATCTAGAAAAGGTATTGAATCCCCATCTGTTAGCAGATACTCACTGCATGCATCACTTGCTACCATCCTTGTGCTGAGTAGGCTTCAGCTAAAAGCAGAAACTGTCTTAATCATCAGAGATGTAAAGAAGGATGTTTTAATGTAATTTCTTTATCTTCCAGTCTCTTATGGCTTCAGAATTCATTGTTATTTGTGCTCTAGAGCAATTGCAAAGTAAATGAGGACATCCCAGCTGCTTGTGCAGGTGTAGCCATGGCTGCATTGACAGGCTTGGGAGCAGGGTATTGCTGATAAGTCTTGTGATCTTAATCTGCTATTTTATCAATATTATAATGATTCCTCTATAACAGAGCATCTTCCTAGGGAAGAAGCATTTTCTAGGTGTACTTGTGGAGCTTAGCTTTCTGAATGCATCCTCCAGAGAAGGAAGAGAGCTGCTGGAGGGAGTTTGACATTTAGTCACGCATTTGGCAGTGCAATTCAGAGTGCTTACTTGCTGAATATGTGAAGGTATTCCTTGCTCTTGGTCTTTCTCAGTGTTACTAAGAGGATCTGCATTGTTGGCAACTGGTTTTGCTAATCAAGGAAGATATCATTTTTATTTTTAAAAATACTTTTCTGCTATTTCTACTCTGCTTTTAGCTAGAGGAGGAATGTAGGAATGATCTGTCTAAAGGCTTCCTGACACACTGTAATTGTCACCAGAAAGCATAAAGATGAAAGAGGGTATCCTTGACACTTGGGCCATCTAATGAAAGAATTGAGAGAATTAATTTAGTTCCTTTATCATCTGTGATCCTACTATGGACTTACAGCAAGTTTCTGTCTCAATAAGATTTTTACCAAATTTTTAAGATAGCAGTAGCACTTCCTTTATCTTCAAAGGGTACAGTTGGAGAATTATATAAACTATTTGTTGCTTGCTTACTTAATCAAAGAATCATAGACTGGTTTGGGTTGAAAGGGACATTAAAGATCATCTAGTTTCAAGCCCTCTGCCAGGGGCAGGGGCACTTTCTGCTAGATCAGTTTGCTCAGAGCCCCATCCAACCTGACCTTGAACAGGGTGGGGCATCCATGACTCCTCTGGACAACCTCTTCCAGTGTCTCACCTCCCTCACTGTAAAGAATTTCTTCCTAATACTTAATCTGAATCTACTCTCAGTTTAGAGCCATTCCCCCTTGTCCTGTCACTACATGCCCTTCTAAAAAGACATTAAAAAGACAGTAACAATTGTCTAAAAGATAAATATCTTGTCTTTTATAGCCATAAGGGTAGAAACATGCTATCACAAGTTCACTTGAAAACATTGTTCAGGAAGAAGTTGGGAATCCATTTCTCATTTGGCTGTGCCCTTGGAAAGGTTAGGAGTTAATTCATGTGGTTCCCCAGGGCACGCACAGCAAGGTGTTTTGGAACAGGGTGATCTTGATTGGATCCTGCTGTGTGTTTGCAGTTTAGATCCAGTTGTGCATCTCCTGGTAGATTATTTCACTTCTGGCAGTGTGGAGCTCCTGTATGGGGGGTTTCCCAAAAAGCTTTTAATATTTCATTACCCTGACTGCCAGCAGAACTGCTGTGGGACCTCTGCATGGGTGAAATGGGCATCTTTCCCTTTGTGTGTGGAAGTTGCTTGGATCAATCAGCAATTTCAAGTGCAACAGAAAAAATGTGGTTCCCCTTCTGATCCCTATGGTCTGATTCTAGACATTAGTCTTTGTTTTTTAGCAAGACTCTTTCATGCCTTGCTAATCCTGTTGAGCAGCAGCGAGGCAGTTTAATACTGAAGATCCATTTCACCTATGAATTCCTGTAAGATAACTCTAAACAACAGTTTAGAGTTGTATTAAAAAATAATGTGGTGACAAGAGGATATTTGCAAAATAAGCATTTACATAATTATCTTAAAATACTCACTCTGACCTCTGAATTTCTCTATCAAATGTTTTTATCCCTTTTCTTATTTTTACATTTACATTTGAAATTAGTCCAGTAATTAAATAGAAGTATCAGAATATCAGAATATGATTAAGTCAACCCTTTTGCTTTGGCTGTGCAAGTAAATAATGATGAATGGAAGTTAATAATTTGTCTCTTATTCTCTGTTTTGTTTTGGGTTTTTCTGTTGGGCATTTTTTGCTTACACAGGTGATTTTTGTCTTTTGAGAGGATAAAGGGCTTGGGTAGCCTTTTTGTAGTCTTGACATACAATTATAAAGAGTCTAGGTATGTTATCTCCACTAAAAATGAAATTTTTCTGATTTTAGGTGGTTTTTGTTGTTTTTTTTAATTAATCTTGGTGTGCATTAGAAAATTAGTTTTTCTTTGAAAAACTGTCCTTATTAATTAAATCTACTAATTATCAGGGAGAGAATAATACCTGCTCACTAAAACAATGCAATTAAAAGTATTTGTAGAGCATTCTTCCTCAAAATATAAGTTTATGCTCATTCAGAGCAGCTCTTCTTGGAAATAAATAGAGAAAGAGGAATTTTTGTTGTAAATCGGTGATGAAGGCCAAAACATGAAGCAAACATGACAACAGAGA
This sequence comes from Origma solitaria, assembly GCA_013397895.1. Lineage (NCBI taxonomy): Eukaryota > Metazoa > Chordata > Aves > Passeriformes > Acanthizidae > Origma > Origma solitaria. Next base: position 2,364,728 of record VZRL01000726.1, read on the forward strand.
AGGCGCTCATTTGGTAAAATGGCTTTTGTTTTATTACAGAGGTGGGGGAGTATTTTTACTGTTACTAATTAACAGCAGGAAAAAGCGTCTGGTATTCTACTGAGGGTTTTTACTTGGAAAGTAATTTCTTTGTTGGCATCTTTATAACGACCATGTTCCCACAGTCTGTGTACATGGCAGCCTCTGTTCCCCTGAAGTTACAACATACAATCCCTGTGGAGTTTTGGGGGATGACACAAGTGCTGTGGAGGTACTAGGGAGAGGAGACTTCTTGCTTCTTGATTTATTGTCAGTCCAATGCCAGTATGTGTGTGAAAACGCTCCTGTGCCCCCTCCACTTGACAAAGAACAGCTCTTGTTCGTTGATTGTTTATAATCTATATGTGACAAAACACTGTTTTGTTTTGGCATCTTCAAAAGTAGTTTGAGTCTGAAAGGATACTTCTAAACCATTAAAATTTAAACCCATTTACCATTCTGAAGACAGTTCTGAATTTTATATGTTTCTGTACCTATTGAAAAGAATTAGTATAAACCCCACATCACATAAAATATTATGTGGGTTATGCAGTTGATGTGAATTCTGTATTCAGTGCTGCTCATTCAGCTGCTTCTGTTCAGTTTCTGTGCATAGCTAAGTGAAACAGTCCTCAGGTTACCCAAGTTTAAAAGATATCAATAATTCTTTCATTAATAAATATGGTAGAAATACAGTGTCTACCACTTTAAATCATCAGTTCAAAGAAAAGACCAGTCAGGCTGAAAATTCAGCAAACAGGGTCAGTATTGTGTGAGGCAAAAACATCATTCCCTTAAACAGTATGAAAGCTAAGTGAGAAGCATAGTTATTAAAATTTATAGTAGTCAATGAGCAATAAAGCAGTTATCTATTATTGCACTTCTTCACGGCGGTCACACTTCCAAACAAGTGTATATCATATACACAGCTCTGTAATACTGAACTGAGCAAAAATTAGAGCAATGCAATAATCAACTGTGAGGAAGAGATCTGATGCTGGTGGTGACAGCAGTTTTTCGCTTACCTTGTTGGGTGCCCAGGGATGCCATCCTGCGTTCCTCTGGGCTGTGTGGTCTTAGAATTGCCCTTTTGCTTGAAAAAGAGTATATTATTACAATTTTTGTACCAAGATAAACTTTGGGACTTGAAAAAATGAAATTAGACTTAGATTTCTTTCATGTCTGTAGAGGTGTGGGAGGAGGGAAAGAGAAGATACAGTGCAAGAAAAGAATTAATTTATTTAAAACTTCATGAATACCAGATTTTGAGTAATTTCTTTCTAAGTTGATCTGCGGTGCATGTCATTACCTACCCATTTCCTTTTAACCAAATTAGAAGAAATGCATACCCTGTGTCTGGAGGGGATATGTGCTAAGAGTAAGGTTCTTGATGTTACCCCTCTTGCAGTCACTCCTCTCATGGGCCAGGTGAATTTTATAAATAGTGTAGAGAAAACATGGTTAAATATTTTCCTTAATTTTCAAAAGTAAGTATTAATCATTTAAAGATAGAAACAGGTGTTGGTCATAAATGAAGCCCAGAGATGAAGGAAAATGAAGCTGTGCAGACTTATGTGTGTGAAGGCAGGCCCAACAATACATCGCTACTGACATGGTAATTTATACTCAGCCATATATGTATATACACCTCAACTGAAATATTCAGTTGACAGCTCTTGGATCACTTGGTCTCAGCAGGAGGGGAAGAGACTGTGGCCCTACCATTGTCTAGACAGATTTCTACCAAGAATAACTTTCTCCTCCACATGTCCTACCTGGAAGCTGTAGGCTAACCTGTAGTCCGCAGGATTGGTTTCTCACTCAGATGGAGGCTGTCTTTCTTCAGCAGCACAGCATGTTGATAAATTTACATTTGCATCAGTGCGAAAAATGAAGTGTCTCTGTCGTTTCAAGCCTCAGCAAGTGCTTGGAAGTACCACGCTAATATTGGAGCATGAAACTGTTACCAAGTACTGATCTAATTTCTTGTGAGTGCTTGACAGCCAGTCTTGAGATTTTGTTGGTGGTGTTGTTTAAAAAAAAATTAAAAGAATGGCTTTGTAGATGTTACTGACAGGAATTCTCCAAGACTATTTGCCGTGGGGGAATCAATATTAAGATTGTCAAAATGTTAAGGACCTGATCTGAGTATAACGTACTCCATTTTAAATGAGTAGTAAGTCATCTGGTATTGTAGTAATTAATCTGGTGTAAATGAGATTAAAATCAATATCAGATTAGTGGCTAATAGAACACCACTGATTGGTGTGGGTGTGTATTCAGGGACTGGGGAGAAATTCCCGTGTCCTATTCTGCTGTGCAAACTTTTCTTTGTTCTTTCCCCCGTTTTCTACTGTGCTTTTCCTCTGTGCTTGAATTTGCAAGCTCTCATAATTTTTAAGTACAATTGGAGAGCTCTCCTTAGGAGAGAGCATTTCAAAATTGCCTGCTAATCTTTGCTAGGAAAGATAAACCTGAAACCAGAACAGATGGTGAAAATTTATATTTATTAAATAGATGTTACAAAACTCAAATCTTCCTGCCTAATATTGGTGCAGTTGGCTTCTATGCTTACTGTTTTTTGTCGAGCCCCAGTTCTGTCTGATTTTCTCATACGCTTGCTTTATTGTTCCGTGTTCCTTGCATTCAGGTTGCAGTACAGCTGGCTGACAGATGAGGGGGAATTGCATTTGTTTTTCTTTGAACAAACTGTATTAATTATAACGCCTCCCACTGGGCTTGCAGTTTGCTTTAAGTAGCACATATCATTAGCTTTTAAAAATGGACAGGATCATAAACTTTGTATTATTTTATCTTAAATGGTGTATGATTTAAATGCACAGTATAACCGTGAGGCAGAACAGCAAACTTGCACTCACAGCTCTGGGTACTACAGAAAAATTTATTCTTTTTCTGAGGAAACAGCATCCGTATTAACTAGAAGAGGTAGTAAGTTTTTTTATTTTTATGCAGCAGTGCAAGTTGATTGTTAATTGTTTGACCAGAGCAATCAGAAGTGAACATTAATACAGTCTTAACAGATGTAATCTTTTTTCATATATGTGTACATATATTACTGGAGAACAGGTTCCTGGCATGTTTTCTTCCTGCCAAAAAGCTTTCAGTAATGAACAGCAGACTTCATCCATGGACATGTTGTGGCTTGAATAGTGGAGGTCTGTACCTTCTGTTTCTTGCTTTTCAGCCTAGTTCAGAATATTCTTCTAGACAGATGAAAGCATTTGCTTGCATCTTTTTATGACATTTTAATGATCGGGAGTTTGTCACAGTGGGTGAGTTTGTCAGAAGGGGTGAAAGGAAAGTTCCAGGATACCTGGTTTACTATAAGGTACCAAGGAGAATAGTAAAGAACATGTACCATATTTTTTATAAGGGTGTCATTAGTTACAGGAGGAAATCAGGGCCTTGGGCTATTTCTATACAATTCAGTCTGACTTAGGATTTATTTAAGTCACCCCTTGAAGTGTTAAAAATTCACAGTATAGGATGAATAGGAGCTGTCCTGTGCTGGAAAAGAAGAAATTTGCATAAAGTATTTAGATGTTTATCACATACCATGTATTGCCATGGCAAATGCTTGTGCTTTGTGGCATGCATTCACCAAGTATAAGTAAATAGAACAGATGAAGTTAGTCTGTGGGCTTCAGATTAAGGGAAATTTTCCTTACTTAAGGAAGTATTTGCCTTGTATGGTGTAATGCAGTAGTTTTTTTCACTCAGCCCATTTTTAAAAATGCAGTGCAGTATAAAGGATTGTTAAATCAGGATGTCCAGTTCATTAAGTGAAATGCTCTTTGTCCAGTTAGCAGTGAAACAGCAAGCAACTAGTAAGCAAATAAATAATTACATTTAGAGTTTCAACAAAGAAACTGTGCCAAAGACATAATCAGAAAGAAAGTTTGTTGCTAATCAGTCCCACATACGCTGATGGCAGTGGTGGAGACAACAGAAGGAGAAGGATGTGGTTTTGAAAGGTCTGTGCCACTGAGGTATAGCAAGCAGTTAGTCCAAAAAGGGACCTAGATTAATGCAGCTGAAGTGTTCTGTATCTGTTGCCATGTGGGTAGGGCAAAGCAGTTTTCCTTTGGTTCACACAAATGTCTGACTGGGATGCTCTCAGCTGAAGTTCGTTTACGAAAGACTTCCAAGGTGGAGGACACACATGCACAAACAGGTTTGAGTTCCACCAGAAATGTAACATTCGCATCCACTTAGCTCAGAAAGACCCAGGATAAGCTGATTTTCCCTTTCATCCTCTATAATGGTTAGTTGAATCTTTGTTGGAGAATGGAACACCTTGGAACACCTTGCTGCCCTCATCCTAAAATGATTAAGAGCAAAACATTTTGAGAGAGCCTTGAACTCTACAGCTTCAGGGTATTTGGGGGGAAACTCTTTTTAGTGCTCTGTAGGAGAGAACTGGAGAGTCCTTGGGCTGGTAAGGGGAAGAAAGAGGAAGGACGATGCGAAAATGGCATGGGAGGAGGCAGCTCTGCTAATGTATTTATATGTTGCACTGTATAGAAAAGCATAAGCAGTCCTTGCAGAAGAGATGAGACTTTGCATGTCCTGTTTCCTGGGTGAACTCTCTAATTGTTAGGCCACAACCTAAAGGTTAGGTAGGTTCAGGAACTTGGGGGAGATGAAAGAAACACAGAACCCCAATTTCCTTTGTTATCAGATGCTAGTGAAGGAGGAGAATAGAATACTGATGTTATGTTAAATGTCATAATGCTGCAGTTCTGTTACGGAATTAGCATGCAATGAAGAACATGCATAATATTTGTTCTGTACAATGAGTGTCAAGTTTGGAGTGTTTGTGTGAGATGCAGCATTGAAAAGAGGGTGTGCAGCATAGAATATGTCATTGTTTTCTCCTTGATCTCTACGGGTCCTATTGCTTCAAAACTGGTTCAGTTATTTTCCTGGATATGATCTCTTGGTACTCATCCTTAAAGCATCATGGGTTTATTCCCAAGGACAGAAAACCTTTACTGAAATTTGGCAAGTCACTTTCAAAAGAATGCAATTTTTCTGAGTCTGAAAACCTGATTTATTGCTTAATCCCCACAGAGGATGTAGAAAGTGTCATATGTTATACATTCTATGGTGTTTTTGTCTAGACAGAGTATTAGAGTAGGGTTGCAGAGATGCTCAGGAACATCTGCAATTTTTAAATGCAAGAGGACTGTATTACTAAGTACCTTCTCAGCTGCCAGTTGCTTTTCACTGAATACTTATGTTTTTTTAATAAATACAAATGTCTGTAGTTGCTTCCTACTAAACAGCTTTGCCCTGTTTTCAACTACTCAGATCTATCACTAAGCAAGTAATTGCTTTCATTGTTTGGGTTTTGCCCAGAACCAGAATCACTGTCTGCATCTCACATACAGCCTTTGAGATTCTTGGTCAAAAATCTTAGTGCAGAAAAAGGATGAAGTCATGCACAGGTTTTCCTTCACAGAGGTCTGGAAATCAGTGGGTGGGTTTCAGATTGCTGACAGCTATCCCAGAAACCCCTGTAGGACATAACTCAGGAGAGAACAGAACTTCTTACCATCATTGTGGTGGGTGTGTTCTTGGTCTTTTCCAAAGCCCTGGCGTGAGGAGGCAGAGACTGCTCAAGGTGACAATCCTCACTCTCTTGTCTGATGGGAAGCGCTTTGAACTGATGCCATGTGGCCTAAAAGACTCCTCTTTTCTTTCCCCTTTCCTGTACCACCCATTGTCCCCTGTGGGAGCTCTGATAAAGTGACCTGGCTCTGACTCCTGTACCAAGTTGGCTGATTGAAATGGTCACGATGAGTCAGAGGAGAAGAGTATCAATCAAACATGAAGATGTTTGGGGACTTCTGCATCAGGTCTGCTCTTACTGAGCTGACAAAGTTAAGGCTGAATAGGCTATTTCCTTAAAACAGGTTGATTTATTACCATCAAATATTCAGTTGCCAAAGACCTCAGGTATGTTTGAATTAAACTTGTTAAACCAGTACTTCTTTGTGAGCATTGTATTACTGAGAATGATATTTAAACTGTGACTTAAGGGACAAATTCGTGTCCAGCATCCTGCCAGACTGAGGATTTTCCATTATACTGAGGTCATCCTGCTAACCTTCACTGGCTTCAAGGGAAAATAAGCTCATTTTAAACCACAGCAGTAATTAAATCTGCATGCCTACTTGACTGATTTAATATTTAATTAAAGCAGAAGTATTGTGGTGGGGTAGTTCAAATAAATGACTGTCAACATTTGTAAGACTGACAGAATCTGATTTTTCTCCTTTTTTTTTCATGTTCTTTTTAGGTTTTAAAAATGCTTCTTAGTGTAGTATGTAGGTATGCACTGAGAAATCCTTAGGAAGTCTGCACTAGCATGAAATTTTTGAAGCATTGTGTTTTCTGAGGTTTGAGAAAGAGCATAGAAGACTTCCATCAGATAAAGATGCAGAGTATAAAAAAAAATCATGAATTTCACACTGAATCATTCATTGTATTTTTGTGTATACATCTGTGTAACACTTGCTAGCCATTAGCAGAATGAAGTTTCTTTGGTTAAAAAAAATTGAGACTGGTTTACAAAGAGCTTTGCAATTTTATGTGGTTAGAAATATTTAACCATAGTCAGTCTATGAAAATGCACAACTGAATTTATGTTTTGCTTCACTTTTAAATTGGACATAGTAAACAAGTAGGGATTTTTCCCCATTGAATTGCAAATTATCTATAAAACAGAAATTGTTGCTTTCGGACACTGTACAAGTCTAGTTTGTTCAGAACCTACTTGTTAATAATACACATGTAGGTTCACAGCTACTTACAGGCAGCTCTTAGTCTACTGAGACAGAACAAATACTGTACTCATTTGCTTTCCTGCTAAGGGATCACTTGTCATAGGTCTTCACAACACTTGCTGAAAGAGCATTCTTGGCTTCTTGACTTTCAATGCTTTTTCTTTTTAATTACTTTTTTAATTACTCCCCAGCTGCCCTGATTTTTGTTGCAACAAGATGTTGAACTATTCTACAGAAATTGAAATATTTCTTCAGAATTGAAAGATTCTACAGAAACTGAAAATAAAGGATTGTAAGAGAAAATGTATGCATTGAGTCAGTGGCATATAGAGACTATGTAGGAGTAAGGAATAAGTGCTTTCTTAGCAAATTTCTTTTGCTTTTGAAAATCTTCTATCTGATTAGAAATTTCCAAGATTCCTTGACAGATGAAAAAAAATAGATTTGATTAAACACAGCAAGATTGAAGCTTTGAAGTTAAGATTGAAGAGGTGTTTGAAATACAGACTTCGTTTTGTTTAAAACAATGGTGAATTATCTTAGTGGGAAAACCCCCTAATATTATCCCTATTATAAGATCCTAAGGAATTAGGTTTAAATGAACATAATCTTAATAGTGGATTGAGTTACATGGAGCTATATGCTGTGGGCCCCTGAAAACTCCTCTGGTTTGCTGACATGTGTCACTGGTCCTCTTTGAGTACCAGTTGTGTTGTGGAAATTGCTGGGGCCCCCATCCGGGGGTTCTGCATCTTGTGTCTGCTGTCACAGCATGGGATTTAGATGCTTCTTTAGTCAACAGCAAGATTTTGTATCGTAAAGTGTCCTTCATTAAAGGCACTCCCAAATCAATACATCACAATTGACTACAGAGTCTGCCCTGGAAAATGAGGAGACTGTGTGCTCCTTGGGCTAAGTCAAAATTTTTCTAGACCAAGTCAAACATTGGCTCTTCCCCTCTTCCCCTGCCTCATAAGGGAGGAAATGTTCATTACTTTTTCAAAATTGATTGTAGAACTAGACATCCAAAATCATTAGTCATCCTTGAAATATTAGGCACAATGCTTAAATCATAGTCTAATAAAATTTGAGGTTTGAGCTTGATCTAAGTTAACTGGGACTGATAGTAGTCTATGTCTCAAGGGCTGCTATGCTAATGCATTGCATGAAAAGCCGAGTGGCACTGGGCAGGTTGAATATTCTATGAAGAGTGTAGCACTACCAAGCGTATGGTACATATGTATTAGAGCAACACTCTCTTATTTTAAATGACAAAATTTGCAATACTCCTCTATGCTATATTACTACAAGCCATTAAAATAACATTTTGGTTATGGCACCATCTGAAGTAAAAGCACCATGCTTTCAAGAATGACTGGTTGGAAAATTTTAATTTTCAATTAAGTTTGGAAGGACAAAGTGCAAAATTAACTAACTTGCAATTAATTTCAGTAGTAATTATGTAAAAAATTCCAGGCATATAGAAGATGAGAAGCATGGCATAATTAGTTGTGGAGGTTTTTACTGCTGTAATTACAGTGATGAATATGCATGAGGCTGTTTGGGGAAGGGAAGCACAGCAAGCAATTGTATTTAATTAAACTTTTAGCTGGCTTAGTTATGGAGACTGCTCTTTGTTTTAATCCCTTCAAAACTGCAGTGACACTCCCAAGGCAGGGTAGTTACACCCCAGAGTGTGAAAATTGCATTTTAGGATTTATTTTTTCCTATGTAGAGGTCTCCCAGGTCATCTGTCACTTTATGCATCACAGGTAACCATTATGTTCCAATTTTACAGCTCTTGAAACTTTTGTGAAAAGCCCGATGAAAACAAATTGCACCATTTATTGTTTGTGTATATAAAATGTTCAAAGAGAAAGATGCTGAGTTGCACAGGTGAGCATGAGGCAGTGGAACCATCAAGCACAAGGCAAGAGTGACTGCCATACAGAGGCATGTTAGGATCAGTCAGGCCTTGAACATCCAGAGGTCTTTGTTAATGGGGTCCTTATCTAAAGAAACAAAACAAGCCGAAAAATTAAAAAAGGTTGTTTGTGAAGGGAGCAAGGAGTCATGCCGACCAAGTGTGTTTATTGTGGTTATTTGTATTCAATATTTTCTACATATTTGATATGTTCCACTTAGTCTAGAATCCTATGTGATTTGGTCCTTTTTTTCTTTTTCATTTTCTTTCCTAATTTGTGTTTAGACAAGTTTTTAAGCTTATTATTAAGCATATTAAATCAGTCTCCATATTTAATGTGTGAACACTGTATGTAGACAGCTTAAAATACCACAGAGTGCTGGGGAGGACAGTACTGGGTTGCTCAAGGATAATTAGGTGCACCTTAAGAGTAAAGCGATAAAGCTGCCTCCTCTTTGATAGTAAAGAAAAAGTAAATAATTCATTGAAGTGTGTGTGTGTGGAGAGCAGAGTATGGCTGATGGAAGCTGAGAACTCCCAATTTCTGATCCTGGCTGACAATCTTTATCTCTGCAACTTGAAGGGAATCGTTTTATTAATTTAAGTCTTGCTTTTTAGGTAAGGAATAGGCTTACCTATCTTGTTGGATTACTGTAACATTTGCATGATTTGTCTCTAAATATGTAAAGGAATAGTACTATAAAAAATACTATAGTTGGCCGTTTGCATCTGTACTATAAGGGAGTAGTAATAGATGGTTTTGTTTCTTCCTATTTCAAGTTAGATAAACTCTTAACCTTTCTTGCTTTAAGAATGATTTTAAAAATTGCAGCAGATGCTCGTGTATGTGTGTGTAAATGGAAACATGTCTCAGCTATTTCAAGTGATGCTCCTTGGAAGCTTTTACCCAGCCCACACAGTCCCCCAGCTCTTGTTTAAATTTAGTCATGTGACATCATTTTACCTATTTTTTTCCTGTGAAAAAGAAAGAAATTCATTAAATTTGTCTTGCATCTATTCCCTTTTACCCTTGTTGCCTGTAGTTCTGATCTGCCCAACAATCTAAGAATTAGTCACTGAGCTTATTTTTTATAACCTGTGGCTATTATAAATACTTCAATCATATCTCCTCTTAATAATATTTTCTCAAGACTAAATAAATCATGCCTTTTTTTCTCTTGATAGTTAAGCTCTGTTTCCCCCATTCATCATCTTTGTTTCTCATGCTGTACTCTCATCAACCTAATTCTGTCTTCAAATAAGCTGGCCAAAATAGACTGCCAGTGTTCAAACACGGTTTCATTGGGGTTTTGCAGAATCATGCCATAATACAGTTAATATCCTTTGCTTGTGATAAGCCAGTTTTCTATTAACCTTCTTTACCACTGCTATGCATTAGCCAAAGTTTCTGTCAATAAAGGTTCATTCTCATGTGACACATTAGCTAATTCAGTGCTTTTAAACTATGCTAAGCTGTACTAATCATTATTATTTGCCTCCAGTCTTTTCACGCAGAATGGGAACTATAAGTATGCCACCAAAAATCTCTTCATTTGCCCTTGCATACAGTAATTATCTCGACATAGTGATTAATAATTATGATTCTTGCCTCTTAATACAAGTTTTAAAATACATTTTTCTTTCTTGCATTGTACACATACTTTTCATATCAAGAATTGCACAATTCAGTATGACTAGTTTAGTCAGTCAGCCAGGGTCAAAGGGAAAATAAATGTTTCCATAATCTCTCTGGAAACAAAAAACAAGACTACATCTTCAGCAATAATAAAATCTGGCACTCTCACATTCATTAGGCTGCATTTGTCAGTGCTGAATAAACAACCTTTCATCAAGTGCAGCAATTTTCTTCATTCTGTAATTAAAGATATTTTTTGTTTAATTTATTTATATGAAAACTTGCTGAAGTGAGACCAAAAATTTTATAATGCATATTTCAAAAAGAAAGGTACTGGATAAAGTCCCAGGTACTATAATATCTTGATTTACTGTCTAAAATATTATGCTAAGTCCATCCACGGGGGAAAGGTATCCAAGTGTCCTCCGTGCACTAAAGGAGATGAGCTCCTCCTTCCTTTATGAATGCATGGTTAGCTTCTAAGGCTTATAGAATTTAATGATTTGTCACTGAAGTATGAACTCCAGCTGAACCTGGCAGAAGAATGGGATCATGTAAGAAGTGATACAAAATCCTTCACAAGAAGACCTCCATCCTCATCGTTAGAAGGCGTTTTTCATCTTTTTTCTGTTTATCTGAAGACCGGTTTGATGAAACAAACACAGGTTTGTCAGCTCACCAGGAGCAATACCCAAATTTAGGTTTTATGGGGTGTTTTAGGTTATTTGATTGGCAGGGTGAAAGTGTTGTTTGTTTTTTTTTACTATGGGTCAGTGTATACAGTCAGGTCTGTCAGAGGTCTCAGGGTACTTCCAAAGCACACCTAGACCATTGTTAGCTCAAGGGGACCTGTTCCAGTGCTTCATGCTCTTTGCCACTTAGCAAGTTGCACCTCCCACCAGAGCTACACATGTGGGTGGTAAATTATTGTGGTGCTTTGCCTTTGGGGGTAAGTGGTTCAGATTCAACCTGGATTGTAGATTCTTAAAATGTATAGGATTTTTGGTATTCTTCAGGAAAACTTTGGAAGCTCTCCTGAGGATGTACAGGAATGATAGTCCCTATGATAGATAAAAGCATCAGAGTGGTTAGGGTACCTGAAAGTTTAAAGGCATGGAGGCATGCGGTGCTGCTGCTGTTTATTCACTTACAAAGGTAGCAGCTCTAATCAATTAGACATATGAAATAAAGCTGTGATCTCTCACATTTGGGACATTTCCCTGCAGTGTTTGAAAGTCCTGCACTTATGTTGTTAGAGCACGCATGGTTTTGATACTCATGCATTTCAAACTTCTGTATTTAAAAATGTTAAAAGCTTCCCTGCAATGTTTTCTTCAGCCTAAAGAATCTAGATTTTAACAACACTTCTTGATAGTTAGTGTCTGTGTGGGCATCTGATAATTCATGTTGTTCTCCACCAAGTTCTGATTTACCTTTGCTTTTTTAAAATTTTTTTGAAGTGTGATGGCCTGAGCTGGATAAATACTTGAGCAGACACCTTGCTAGAACTGGATTCTGTTGGGGTTGTGTTTTTCACTGCCAGTTAACGTGCCGTTCCCTGCTGACACCTGACTACATGTGATCCTGACCATTTCTGCTGTTTTCGAATCATTTTTAATTTTGATCTTGTTTAGCAAGGCTGATGTTTCCTAACAGCAAGCTGAATAAGCATTCTCTGTCATTCAGGTAATTACTGAATAGTTTCAGGTTCAGAACAGAGTCTTTTGGACCCCCCTGAAAAGCTTTCAATTTTCTAATGAGCCACAGCCTTTGAATTCTTCCCTCCCACTCCCTATTTTCAGTGTCATATTTTCTGATCAAGTGACATTTCTATCAGAGGATGAAAAGCACATGTTTATCTTCTTCCTGGTGTTAATGCCTTCCAGATGCTTGTTAGTGTCCCATTTGTATACACTAGCTTTCAAATGCAGCTTTTTTCTTTTTCTTCTCTTTGCCTCATTTGCTTCTCTGTTCTTTCTTCCCCCCTCTCTCTTTCTCTGGCATTTGACAATCTGGGTGTTGTGATCAGGAAGGCCAAAAAGGGCTGTGCAATAGCTACTTTCACAGTTTGCTGTCTTCTCTGCTGTTGTATTTTACTCTTTTTTTTTTTTTTTGGCATGTATATATAATATTTAAGGAAACATTTAGAATTTGATTTGCAACCAGGTAAAATGTCTGTTAAGCCCTTCCTGAAGGTGTAACCTGAGCACAGTGAAGCTAATGTGGCAACTGTTTGGCAAGAGTTTCATGAGTTTACAGAGCTTGTGGCTGGAAGGAAGAATTAGTTTGTATGTCAAACAATCGTAACACAAAGTCAGGATAACTTTAAGAAGCAAAGCGTCTCATAATGTAACTTCACACACGTGCCTTCTCTGGTGGAACCAAGGACTGAGCTTCATCTCAGTTTGGACATATCCACCACACACATCCACTCAGTTGTAGTCTTGCTTTCCTCTCCAGTCTCCCTTTCCTTCCTGGAGCCAGAGGGTAGCCTGCAGGCTCTTGCTGGAGTGGATTTGCTTCTGGTTTCTTCTGTGGCATCCTAGAAGCTGTCATTGAAGGGACATTGAGTAGGTATGAATGGATGATGTGAAATTAAACCCTAGGAAAGGGATTAGGTGACCTGGAAGGTATTGTCTTTCTCTGTGGATTTGTTTTGTTTTTCACTCAAGATCACAACCGGCTCATGGTTTCTAACTTGTTAGGATTGTTAGTATCTTTAACAAGTGAAGTTGTGCATCCTGTGTATCTGGCAACATCTCTTCTTCACAATTCTAGAAAAAAAATAGGATTGACATTAGTAATGTGTAAAACAGAACATGGATGTTGTACTAACACTTTTTCAAAAATTGGAGCCATTAAAATACAGTTCTTGAATAATTAGCCTAAGTTTATAAACTGATTATAAACTTACTCTACAATAGATTTAAATCACACTTAAGCAGTCTTTCTTGCCATGTATACCTGACTGCAGGCTCCATAAACCCTGCACCGCATCTCTTCAAGCCTTATTATCCTTCTTACGCTCCAGCTGTTCATAACACTAATCAGCACCCAGGAAAAAGTTAATGTGCACATTCTAGCTGAGCTCTATGTGACTCTTCTTGCCAACCTCCAGAATAAACACTATAAAAATGCAATTCAGCTGTCCTGCACAGCATCCCACGTTCAGCTTTTTCCAGACATTCTCTTGAAATAACATGCATTTTTTCAGGCGTGTAGATCACTCCAGATAAATTGGTAACAGTTTTGCAATGGGTGTAATTTAGTTTCAGAGTTGATAAAAACACAGGCATTTAATCCACAAATTTTCATTTTCATTAGTTTACTTTTTATTTGTTGGGTTTTTCTACCTCCTAGATATTCACATGATTCCACAGAATGTTAGTGGAGTATGTCATGGAAACTTGCATTCTAAACACTTAGGGTCAGACTGGAATAGGAAAGGCAAAGCAGCCCATGACCTTTGACAAACCTGTTTCTCTTCATACTTTTGACTTGGAACTGCACTGAAGACCTTTCAAAATTAATCAAGATGGGTGTACTTTTGCACTGACAGGGAGCTGATACAATGTCCAAGCTCTTACCTGCCTCAGAGTTCCAATTAACCTTTGCAGAAGACAGGACAGTGCACTTGCACATAGATTTTTCCAGTGTTGCCAAGGGGATTTGGTAGAAAAAAGTATGCTTTACTTAAAGAAGTGAAGATGAACCTGATATTACAGAATCGAAGTATTGTTTGAGTTGGAAGGGACCTCTTGAATGTCTCCAGAGAGGCAGATGCCACGATTTTCTTGGACAGCCTGTTCCAGTGCTCTGCCATCCTCAATGTAAAGAAATTCTTCCTCATGATGAGGTGGAATTTCTTGTGTTTTAGTGTATGTCCATTACTCCTTAAATATTGGTGACTAACTGAGTATACTTGGTTCTTGCTGGTTGAATTTCACTGTTCCGTTAACTTTTCCATTCAAACGTTATGTTAAACTTGAAAGTTTTAACTTTCAAGACTATCCTATACTACTATACATATTTATCCTACACTATTTCAAGTATCCTATACTTCTCGTTAATGATATGCAATGGATTGCACAGCAACCAAAGACCCTGAACCTGGACTTTTTATGCAGTTGGGGAATACTGTTTGTGACTGGAACAAGGTGAGACTGCAATATCTCATGGGAGATTAGGGGCTGGGAGCAGGCTACCACTGCACGATCAGCGGCTATTATCTCCAGCTTAGGCACCTTGCTTCAGCTGGAGCTAGAGCCTGGGAGGTGTGTAATTGTCATGTGTCTTGGCAAAAGCACCAGAGCATTTTTATGCTATGAAGATAAAATGTTGTTTCTTTGAAGCATGTTTGTGATTCATTTTATGAGCTTGATCTACTTAAGAGCCTTCTAGTAGGCGCAGCTTGAGATTTTCCTCCTGCAGAGCAGTTGGATTTAGTGCCTGGGTAGGGCCAATAGTAGCGCAGGCCCCTAAAGATTTCAGTGCCTCAGACTCTTCCTAAATGGCATGTTCCTGTCATAAAATGTTATGAGGACTCTATAGTAACTAATTTCATGATAGCCTTCTTGATGGCGATCCTCCATTTACAAAGGAGAAAGGAGACAAGCACAGAACCACTCCATTTAGAGAACATTTTTAGAAAAAAGTTCTTCCTTTTTGTGTTCTACCCTTGCTTTTGGACCTCGCTTTTGTACTGGCTATGATTTAATCACAGAGCACCACTATCCTTTTGGGCTATCACGTGTCCAGGAAGTGCTGCATAGATCAGTGCTGGAGTAATCGTGAATTACATTTGAGTAACACTTTAATTTCCTCCTTGGGCTCCATCCAGCTGCCAAGCTTGGACCTTTTGTTTCAGTGCTTTACGGCAGATTTTGGCTTTGCAGGTTTTTACATTGCTGCCAAGTTAATTTTAGAACTTTAGTTGCCATGACTACTGCTAAGTATTTCTTAGTTCTCTACTTACTTGCTCAGTTTGCTGCTTTTATTTTCTTCATGTGTATGTGAAGTGCATGGAGTAATTATCCTACCCTGCAGAAGATAAAAAAGGATGGCATGTGAGAGGTGAGGCTCTTGATCTTCAGGCTGACTCAGCTGCTCTTTTAGAGCAGCTGCAAAGACTTGAAAGCACAGCTCTTGTAGCGTGTGGTCAGGATGGGGATTTAAGTCTGGGGAGGAAGGCATGGATAATGCACTCATTCTGATGCACTGAATGAGACATGCTGGCACTGCTTCTAATTCTGCTGACTACTACTGTCCTGAGGTTTATCTGTGTCTTGCTGGCTACTTGTATAACTATATATAGTTCCAAGTCTTATGCTTAGCTTTACATTCTTGGGAACAATAACCATCATTTTGCTCAGAGCCTCTAAAGTGCATTATACAGAGAAATCCTGTTTCATTGTTCAGAGCTCAAATTTTTACACTAATACCAATAATGATTTTTTTTTTAAATTTAATATATATATATATTTTTTTTTACAGCTAAGAGGTTCTTCATACCAAGAGGTCCTACTCTGTTTACGCAAGCAAGGTCATGACTGTCTTCCCAGTCGTGTGAAAAAACAGGCAAAGATAGAGCATCCAATGGTATTTAGACTTCTGATTGATACTTGAAACACTTAGACTTTTGAGGAAAATGTAGCTCTTGTTGGTGTGAAAGTGCTTGGGAGAATGTCCTGAGAATGCAAGAACATCACTTTCTAGTTTTCAGGGCAAGGAGCCAGGCAAAGGTGGACAAAATGACGTGAGGCAACTTCAAGAGCTAGGAAAAGATCCACCCTTTGCTCCAGCTTCTTAGATGGAGGGCTGTTCTGGTTGCTGTGGTTCTGGTCTGTGGGCGTTAGGGACACTTGTGATTAGCAAGGGGTTAAACATAGGATAGCCTGGTGGCGTTTGAAGCTGGGACATCTGTGTAGATACCTCTTGCCTGTCTTTGTGAAGCCATCACTGTTACAGACATACCTGGAAGGAGCTTCATCCTACTGCTTTTCCAGAAATCTTATCTATTTACCAAGTACCTGTTAAGCAAAGGTGTAATCATATTATATTCCTCTTGCCAATTCCCTTAGATAAGATCTGTTTAGTATGTGTAACACCTACATTAGTGAGCCTCTTCTGTGCCTGAAACAGAGAAAGCCAAAGCAGGGCAAAAACACTCTTTGAATGCAGTTAAAAACAAATCCTTGTCTCTGGTGTCTATGGGAACTGTGAAGCTGTTCAGGAGGGGAACAATGGTAACCTAGCATGAGACTTCATGAGGTCAAGGTGCTGTGTTGTCTGAGAGAGATCTTGTTTGTAACACTGAGAAGGGCAATAGGAAAAAAAGAAAACTCAGTCAGAAAAACATCACTAGAATAAAGAGTATTCTGAGAGTTCACTGCACAAAATCTATGTAAGACTTGTTTTAGTGGGACATAAAATCATCAAGGATAAGACATTTAATAAGAGATTTGGGAGACTTAGCTGGATGCCCTAAGAACTCCAAGCGCCAAAAGTAAATAATGTGCATAGGCTCTGCCTGTCTGCATTTGATTTTTGTTGTCTTTAACCTTCCAAGCTGCAGCTCTGCACTTTAACCAGTTGGAATTTAAATGTGTTGTTACAGTAGCATCTTTGTTGGAGATGGACCGTGACTCGTGCTCATTAAGGCTACAGATGTCTGCTCAGATTATGTATTTCAAAAGCTTTTTCTCCAATGAACTGTGAAAAGCCAGGCTTGAGCAGAGGATTGTGAAAGATAAAATAATAGCCTCTCATCCCTATGTCTGGCAGACTTAATGCAGTTACTCTCAGATCTTTTTTTAAACTTTGAGACAGCAAATTTGTTCACAGTCAATAAAATAGACCTCTGAGCACAACCCGTTATGTTTCCTTTATCAGTGTTTTCCTAAATTATTCACAAGGCTTTTTACATGCCAAAAATCTCTATTCTGTGAATTCAGCATTTCCCAGATACTAGGGTTTAATAGGCATAAGTGGCATTGATAAACTGTTTATATGTGGCATGATTAGAAAATGGATCTTCTCAAGCGGAAAAAAAGCACAAAATAGTAAGTACTCCATGAATTTAAATTAAATTTACTTGCCCACTCACTCTTTTTTGTGAATTTGCACTTTGTAGCAGAGCAGACAGAACTTTTATAACCTACCTGGATAATGCCTGCTTCTCCTAGGAGAGGATAACTGAATTACCAAGAAATTCAGTTCAATGACTTGTGTGATGTGTAAACATTTACTGAAAGTTATTAGAGCAGAGCTAAAGAGTCATGGATTTTGTTTCCTTAAGTAGTCGTGCATGTCCAGCTGAGAGTTTTCAGGTGTTCTCTATATCTTAATTTCTCCCTTTTACATCGTGTGCAAAATGGATAGAGGTTCATCAGGCAGTCTGAGCTCAGTACCCCTTATTCCCTTCCACACCTCTGTATATTCACCAGGCTCTACAAAAAGCCAGAATGTTATCAAGGAGTTCTTAGAAGTTACTCATTTCAACATGATCAGGTATATAGGAAGACAAAGCAAAAATTTGATGTAAAAGTCTATTGTACACAAAACTGCCTCATAGTTCTGCTACTACTGTTTTGGCTGTGTCATAGAGCAGTTTTCTTGCCAAAGCATTACTTTGGAAGACCATTAAAGGCAGTTCACCTCTCTAGGGCTGCAAGCCAAGCAATGCTGATAGGCTCGGGTAATGCTACTTTCATGTTTTGCAGGTTTAGTTTTTCTGACCTTGCTAGAAAAGACAGGTTAGGTGCAGGCTGGTCTTTCATGGAATAAATTATATCATAGCAGAAGCGAAATGTCACTGGACTTCACTTTGTGAGCGTGGTTTGCTAAGAGACCTTAAGATTATGTCTTCTTGTCCCAGAAAGACACTCATAAGGCAAAAATAAAATTGTTATTGCGGTGAAAGAAGACTTAGTTTCAGTGACAGCTGGATCTTCCTAGTTAGACCTCCATCTTAGGTACAGGCTGTTCCTGGACAGGTATAAAGACTATACATGTTCAGCGAGCTGGATTCTCTGCATGGGGAGGGTGTCTCTGTGCAAATCCTCAACACTGCCTGGGGCACAAGAGCACTTGACAAATGGACCAGATTCTTTCCTCTTCACTGGATATATCTGTTCTCCTCTGTGCAGCTTCATGTTGGAGACACATGGGCTAGAATTAGCTGAACTGATGGGAGATGCTAATTCCCATCCCAAATGCAATATTGCTATGTTGGCCAGTTCAAAGTTTGCACCAGATAGCACAGTTCAAAACAGCACCCTAACAGCTCTGCTTCTGGTTCAGAGACCTCTACACAGATCTGCAGGCATGCCCTTGATTGCTCTGGGTTTTGGAGAGACAGTGAACTAAATAAGAATACAAGAAACAGATCTAAAGACCTAAAAAGGAACAGAGTTACTGGTGAATAAATTATGTTTCCTTAGCCACAGTGATCCCAGATCTCCAAAACAGCATGTTAACTGCAAAGTAACCTCAAATCTCTACAAAGTATGTCTATGGTTGTTGTATGAAAAGGATTGTAAAACCAGATAAAGGATGTTTTGTTTCACAGTGTCCTAAAGCTCATCATCCGATCCCATCTGACTTCTGACAAAGTAGCTTTTCTTCAGCAGCCTGGTTAACCTGTTTGGATTTATAGAAGTGTTTCATGCATGACCTAAAGATGCTATCCTAAACGGGTGGATAACTTCAAAAGTTTGGGAAAAAAATTGATGTAATTCACTTGTCTCATTTTTCTTCCCTTTCAGTAAGATAGAGATTATACAGAGAAAGGACTGTGATGCCACAGAATGACCCCATGGTAACTAATTAGGTCTCATCAGGTCTGCAAAAGCATCCTATTTTCAGCCTTATGCCAATGCACTGTAACCAGTGAGCCAAGTTGAATGAGAGTCTTGTGATATTTTACTGGGATATCATAATATATTTACCTTCCTTGCACTTGCTGCAGATAGTAGTATTCATCCATGGGTCAGTCCTTGCAAATAAACTTCTTGATGTTTGCATAAAAATTATCTGCTTGTCATTATATTCCCTGTGCTGGCTCTTGCCTGTGGTATGTGACATGAATTAATTTCTCAGCTGTTGAATTTAGGGAGTGTATTAAAAGAGCCGGAGTAATATGTGATAAGTTGTAATTAAAATTACTAAAGCATGTCAGTTCCTTTCCTTCCTTCTGCTTTCATTTACATTCCTCATGCAGACTTGGTTCACTTTGCTGAGTGAGCCAGAGACCCAAAGTTGACTGGAAACAGTGAATTCTGCTTTCTCTAGCACAGTTGTGTGGGGAAATAAAGTTAGCAAAGATCCTCCCTAAGGTGTTACACTAAGTATCAAGAAAAGTCTGTGGCTTGCAGCTGGCCTGCAAAGCTCTGGTCTGTGGTTGTAGTGGCATCACCAGTAGAACAGATCTGAGTGGTAGTGTTCATAGTTGGTAGCAGGACCAATATGCACAGAATTACAGAATGGTTTCGGTTGGAACGGACCATAAAGACTATCTTGTTCCAACCTCCTGATGTGAGCAGGGACACCTTCTCTAGACCAGGTTGCTCAAAGCCCCATCCAGTGTGACCTTGAACACTTCCAGGGGTGGGACATCCACAGCTTTTCTGGGCAACCTGTTCTAGTGCCTCACTACTCTCACAGTGAAGAAATCACATTTTCTTTGTTCTGGTACAGTCTTTTTTTCCCATCTCATCTCTTCTTACTAAGTATCTATGCTTTAAAATGGAGATGCTTAAAGGATTAGCCATTTTATGTTGTATTATCTTACTAACAAATGCAGAATCTATTTTTAGTGGTGCTGGAAATTGTGGTTTGGTGTTTAACCATGGAAGTGAACTACCAAAATCAAATATTGAGAGAGATACTTAAAGCATCTTGATGAGACCAATGGGTGTTTGAGTAGAGCTCTTCTGTTATGCTGGGTACAGTCAGTGTATATTTCATTATCTGTTGTTAGAGAAACATATTAGTGGCTCCGTTGCAATTCTGGATGACTAAAAAGCAGTTTTGCTTGATAGGGAAAGGAAAGAAAAATCGTATGCAAAAACTTACTGCGTCAGCATTCTGCAGTAGGAAATTAAGAATTTGGATGGATCATGCTCTTGTAATTGCATGGATTTGGGGTTCTGTTTGTTTGGTTTTGTTTGGTTTTCACTCAGCCTCATATTTTTCTTGAGGTAGATGAACGTCAGAATAGCTGGTTTGAGGCTATAAGGAATTACAGGCTGCACAGAAAGAGAAATTCATGCCCAAAACATACTGCTCAATGGCTGCGTGACCTTGTAAACTTAAGTGTTGTCAGAGGACTGTAAAGTTTAAAAAAAAAAAAAAGTTAAGTATTGGGCCTTTTACATCTCTGATTGTAGTGAACTTTGCCAGGTGCAGCTGAGGTACTGTGGTTATGGCTTGGAAGTGGGTGTCTCACCTCTGGAAACAAAAGTTAGGACTGTTAGGTAGGGGTAGGGCATTATCCCGTGGGAATGCTCATGCTTCCTACTATGGTGTGTATTTTCCTCTTTCTCAGCTTGTCTCTCTCTAGTAGTTTATGTGCTGGCACTTACTGTGGGTGGAGATGGATTGAGAGATTCTCTGCCAATCTCCAGTTTGCATGCATGTGCTTTCAGTAAGCTCATTTCTCATAATCTGAAGGAAAAAGGAAAACTTTTTGTCCCACACTATAAGCAGAAAACACAACAAAGGCCAAAACCAGTTTTTTACGGAAACCAGTCTCAGGCTTCCTTTTCTTTTTGTCTTGCAGAGGCAGGGAGCGGCCAAGATTATGTGACCTCGGAAAATCAGCTGCTTTACTACCCAAGTATTACCTACGCCATCATTGGCAGCTCTGTCATTTTCGTCCTCGTGGTGGCCTTTCTGGCCTTGGTGCTGCACCACCAGCGGAAGCGCAACAATCTGATGACGCTGCCGGTGCATCGCCTGCAGCACCCCGTGCTGCTGTCCCGCCTGGTGGTCCTCGACCACCCGCACCACTGCAGCGTCACCTACAATGTCAACAACGGCATCCAGTACATGGCCAGCCAGCCCTACCACAGCCCAGTGGACCTGGACTCCCCACCGTCCTATTCAGAGGCCGTGCTCGACCAAAGGTATGTACAGAAGCTGATTCTGGGCTCACCAAAGCATCACGCTGTTGGTTGCAGGTCTGGTAATCTCTACTGCTGCTCCCCACTTATTGCTGCTTTAGACAGAAGTCCAGTGTTGCACTTCTGTCACCTGCATAGGATCAAATTTCAGTGAATCTGAGCTGCTTCTGTATATGAAAAATCTGTGGTACTCAGATCCCTTTATTGTTACTGGTATTAATGAGATTCAAGGCAAACTTAAGCCATGTTCACTTAACACATGTTGTCGGTAGTAAGATTTTGAGAATGGCAGGAGAATGTATCGCTTGTCTAGTAGTGATGTCCTGTGCCAGTTTGGAATATAAATGTGAAAACTTAATTTGAATTTTTGCCCAAAAAACCCAGCTAAGTTGTAGGTCATGGCATTGAAAAAATATTCCCCTGTTCATTTATAATAAGTATATAAAGGTGAGAGAGTTCTTCAGTTCTTTTATAAAGAAACTGTATCATTCTTCTGCTCTGCACTGCTTCCCCTTTACCAAGAGAAGAAAAGAATAGGACTCTGGAATGGAAAGAACTCTTCTTAATTTAAATAGCTGAAAGTGCTTTGAAGTTTGGTGTGTGGGTGTGGCTTGGTTTATGATGCTTTTGTAGTTATGACACTGGTTTTATTTGTATATAATTAACCTCTGTCGGTTGAGTCTTTCCAAACAAATTTTCTAAACACGCATTCCTTTTACATAAAAAGGACATGGTACATACAAGCTTTAACAATTCAGATTGTTCACAATCATCCTGTTGATATTTTTAGTATGAACTGTGGGATTTAAGAATAATAGTAAATTCCTATTCCCTGCTGCATTTGGCTGCAGATCCCTTGTCTTAATGGTCACTTTCATAACAATGATATCTTTTCATTATTAAGGACAAGTGTGTCCAGAGCAGGTGTCCAGATTATAATCACTTCTTACCTGAGCTGCTAAATCATCAGCAGTTTTGGAGCGAATTGCTCCCAGGGCCTGTTATCAATCTGCTCAGCCCTTAAGTGACTTTACTTGCTTGCTGTCAGAACCACAGAACAGTTTTCCTGAATGCAGTACTTATCTATGCCTACTTAGTGGTTGCTCTGCATGTGATCTCATGACAGCCAAAGTGATTTGTCAGCGTGGAGAATTCAGTTTGTTATTTATTCGTAGACCGTAAGCCATTAATCTCTGTCACTTAGTGGAGGTTTCCTTGGAGCTTTCTTCTGTTCACGTCATCACCTATAGGTGTAAATCCACCACTTAATGTTGTTTCTTTTAAAGTGTTTTATCTGGTGTAAATGTTACACAGAAAAGTTTTTTACCTCTTGCACAGCTGTCTTTGAGCCAGCTTTGTTGGAAGTCCATCGCATCTAACACAGCATGTGGATTGTTAAACAGGTTATAATTACTATGTTGCACCTTGGCCAGAAACCTTGCTTCCCAGTGGTGGTGTGGATATTTTGACATTACCTGAATAATGTAGGCAGGTCTGAGATCTCTTGATATGTGTCATAACTGAAAAGCTAAGAAATCCTGTTTGGTTTTTTCATAATTGGAATACCATTCACTGTCTTCTGTCCCACAGTCTTCAGTAACTTCTTGCTCTGTTGTGTGTCTTACAGCAGACCACCTTGGTTTGACCTTCCTCCACCACCTTACTGTTCCGAATCTGAACTCCCTAATCAACCAGACCTTCCTCCTTACCGCTCTCGGTCGGGAAGCTTGGCCAGCACAGACACCCCCATGGCAGAAAGTCCTGTGGGCACATCCAACAGCTGGACGAGAGATGTCCATGGCAGCATGGATGGGCACAGGACTCTTCTGGAGAGGACAGTAGATCAGAGTGATTCTCTGGTCAGCCACATTGC
This sequence comes from Origma solitaria, assembly GCA_013397895.1. Lineage (NCBI taxonomy): Eukaryota > Metazoa > Chordata > Aves > Passeriformes > Acanthizidae > Origma > Origma solitaria. The sequence goes on from VZRL01000726.1 coordinate 2,388,114, forward strand.
TGAAAGAGAAGTGTAACTGCTCCAGTGGTTGGGATGGCAGGAAGGCATTTACTGTGTCTGTGTGGATTAATCTGCTGTGACTAATAGGTTTCAGGGGACATATGCCTGAATTATGACTTGGTTTGAATTCATACTGAGTTAATATCTGAGTTCAGCATTTTGGACTCATCAAAGGCAGAACATTGAGGACTAAACCTAGAGGCACATCAGCTCTCCACAATATTCCCGTGAGCAAGTTCTGGTTTAGACAAGTAAGAGGAACATCGATGCTTTGTCAAAAGAACTGATGTGATGTATTTATTGGACTGCTTACTGTATATGAATGTATATATGTGTGTGTATAATATATACAGAAGTTGCACGTGAGAGCTGTGCCAGAAGGACTCTTGTTCTCAGACTGCTTTCTATCCTGTCGACGTGGGAGCTGTTTCTTCTTACTGTCTGGTGCCAACTGGTGGTCACTGAAGCATATGAGAGGCAGTCATTCTGCTTGGAGGTCTGATGCCCAATGCCAACCACCTGGCAGTGCCCAAATTGCAGAAAATCTCTTACTTAACCCATCTCTGCGTGGCCTGGAACATTCTCACTGTGAAGGAGTTTTAAGCTTGTGAGGATGCAACAGCTCTAACTAAGCAAGGCTTTTTTTTCCAGATGCCAGTGTCTAGGTCAAATTTTGCATGGGTTGTCTCAGTAGCACCACAGAGGTTGGCTTATCTCTCAAATGTCAAGGCTGAGTACAGAGGCACTGAAGCTTCTCAAAACAACAGAGCAAGACTTTCTTTTCCTGTGTGGCAAAACATTAGTCCATGTGTTCCCTCCTAACCCCCACAACTAAAAAACAAAATAAAAGCCCAGATTGTTCCTGCTAAATCCTCAACACCAAAACCAGTGTGAGGCAAACACCCAGCATAGAAAGCTTTAATGTCAATTACTAGTTTGTTATAATTGTAAAATACCTGAAAGCAGGTCATGCAGTGAAAAGTGTTGGGCTTGTCATCCCATCTGCAGCATGTATGTGTACATGCACGGATATATGTGTGTAATACTGTGGGTAGGTGTGTGTGTAGTGTATCACGTGGGTTTAGTTCTACTGCACCACAAGAACTCTGAACTGTCAAAGTTGTATTTTGGATAAACTCATTGAGTTTTATAGAGTTTTCATTATTCACATTCATTTGGTTGAAATTCTAGCTTCTGCAGAAAACCAGAATTATTTATGTCTGTTCTGTCCTAAGTCTTGTAATGGTCTCCTGTCAGATATGTTTCAGTGCACCTTGTTGAATCACCCATGTGAAAGCACCTCAGAGGTAAAGGTATTCAGAGTGGCAAGAGGGATGAAGCTGTGAATTTAAATGCCGCTGCAGTGCTGTGCTTGTGCTCAGTATACAGAAAACAATGCAGTGTCTTCCTCTTGTCCAAGGAGAAATTTGCCTTGAAAAATTATTTATATTTGTCTATTCCACATTTCCCATGCCTCCTGTTTAGAAGAACCATGTCATTAAACAGACCTTGCTGTCCACACCTTCTGCTTTCTTCCTCCCCATCTTTCTAAGGTAGATTCTTTTGCCCAAAGGTTAAATGCTCAGAGCCCAAGAATTTGGAGTGTAGGTAAGGGGACAGCTCAAGTTCAGTCTCAGTTCTCATAAATACACCTGAATTTTTGGGTAGGGGTGTGGGCGGGTGTTGTTTTCTTTTTATCATTTCCACCACTGGAGTCTATTGCCACGATATGCAAGAGGCAGGGACCAGATAGATTTACAAGCACAGGTCATTCCAGGACTGAGGACATGGTGGGGAGCTCTGGAGAATTCTAATGCTGATGGGCTGGGCTGACTTTGGAAGCAGATTAAGGGCAGCCTTTCCTTGTAGGCTTAGGCAGCTTGTGGTGAAGTGTATTGGTGAAGATGCTCCTAGGTCCTTGTAATATACAAGAGTGGGTCAGATTTAATCCTTGCTGAGAACTCGAACAATGTGATTATTCTGTCCTGCACAAAGCAGGATTTAGCTTTATTATTGAGTGACCAAGGTCGTAGACAGACTGTTGTCATTGTCACAGAGCAGACAGCTCTTCTTTATTTTACAGGTAGATCAGACTCAGGTACATGAATGAGTTAATAATACAGGTGGGTGCAGGGGCATCTCCTGTGATCACTGGACCCCACTGTCCCTCTTGCCTTTTGTTAAGGTTCTGCTTGGCCTCTGTAAGAGAGCTATGTTACACTGTATCAGAATTAACCTTAATGGTTTTCTGTTGCAGTTTTAGAAACTTCATGTTCGTCTTGAAAACATACCATTGAACAGTTTGCAGTAGTTTCGCTGGAATTAGATATCATTCTAATTTTAAAGTTGCCTAAAGCTGTATTAGTGAAACTAAATCATTGCATCCAATATCCCTCAAATAAGCCTTCCATAGGGGATTGCATTTCACCATGTGTATTCTAAGACACCAGAGTGTGTGCAAACCAAACATTATGTGCCTATGGCATCTGAAAAACATTGTCTTGCATTGCTGAGAAGTGGGAAAAGAGTGAATATCGCCTGTTTCTTCTGCCTTCTGTGTCAGTCACTGTCATAAATGTACATCTATATATATATTAAAAAAAGATACTCTTTCAGGTTGTATATATTCATGTAACTTTTGCATTAAGATGATCCACTTGGACTTTACAGAAAAAAAAAAAAAAAGGAAAAAACATTCTAAACGGTATGATGTTTTCCCTTCCAGCTAAGGGTGTATTTATCTTTGTATAGGAATCTTCTAGTTTTTGAGAACACAACTTAAAAGGAGATTGTGCCTTTCTGTTTGAGTGTTGATTGGAGAGGCTGTTGCCTACATTTCTGGGTGTTGTTACATATCATTGTCTAGAGATCCAAAAAGAGTGACAGGTCTTGTCTTCCTCTTCATTGTTACTCATGGGGACCACTGAACTTTGAGGACTTACATCAGTTCAGTACCATGTTCCAAAAAGGCATGCTAAAACTTGGGGTGGCCCGTCTAACTCCAGTTTTCTGGTTTGCAGAACAGGTTTGCTAGGCTGGTTTCTTTGGAAATTGCTGTAGTATCACACAGAAATTGTTTATGATGTGTCACTTCTAGTGTGTTAATACAGTGCTACGCTGCATTATTCAGTGGAATCTTTGGGAAATGTGCTGATGAACTTAAATATTTCATTGAAAATCCTGCAGCTTGTAAGGCTGAAGTTAAATGTTCATCCAATACCACATAGTAGGGTTTCTTTTCAGTAGCAGGTAAAATTGGAATTGATCACCCTACTGTTTGCAATTGCCCTTAACTTTCTAGTTTGATGGTAGTCATCCAAGAGCTTTCCTTTCTACTTAGTATTTTAAAAAATGGATATTATTTCAAAGAATCCATTCTTACAAAAGTAAAAGAAATTAAAGTTTTCTTCCAGAGCCATTCTGTTTCTCCATCTGTACTGAATGGTGACCTCTGTATTGAGTAGTTCTCCTCAGTGCAGCTATTAATATATTTGAACAAAAGAGATTGAAGAAATGACTACTTGAGGTAAATGAAGGCATTTTGGAAAGAAGGTCATTTAAAAACAAACAAATAAAATTCAGGAGCTTCGAGTGTCTGTAACCTCTGCTGAAATTAGAGTGCTGTGTATGTAAAATTAAGCCATTAGTGATTCTGCTTGATAGTAATCTGACGTTCCTTATAAGGCAAATTACCATCTACCTCTCTGGTGTTGGAAGTGAAAAACTGGCAGTAATGCTTTTGAAAGAGAGCCTGTGAATAATTCTCTTGGCTCTTGTCTGCAGTGACATACACAACAGCACTGACTGCATCGCAATTTTTAAATAACTCTACATTCCTTCTTCCTCTACTTTTAAGCCAAATCAGTTTTATTTACACTACTTCACTTTGATACAGCTAATAGGGCCCTTGTGATAGATTTAGAAACTGAGTGGAGGAAAGAGATGACTCTCAGTTTAATTAATGCTGCAGCTTGTTAATCTTGTGCTCTTTACTTTTAGACATCTTAGCAAAGACAAATGGTTTTAATAGATAAGAAAAACTATTAACGATGAGAAGGATGGAGGGACACTGATTCTGGTTTTTAATGAATATTTAAAATTGTATAAATGAAGAAAAAATTTAATGCTGTATTTTTAATGTGGTGATCAAATGACAAGTACTGTTTTTAACTGTTGCTTATTGGAAGCTACTTTGCATGTAATGCCTGGAACTAAAATGGTAAGACAAGGGCTTTTCTTGCAGTTCTTACTAGATCTGCAATATTTTTTTATTAACACAAGGTTATATTACACCCATGGACTAAAATATGGATTGCAGAAAGAATTTCAATACTGTGCTGGATGCCGTCTGAATGTATCTCAGTACAGGACTGTGGCCTTTATTTGTCTTTTTTTCTGATTTGATGGGTTTTGTCAACTTGAAATGGAGAAGTTACTTAAATGCTTTAAGGGAGGTTGTATGTTGAAAGCCAGCCTTGTCTTAAACTTTTATAAACTGGAAATCTTAAAAAATGTATTCTGTATTCCTGAATAAAATTGATGTTTTAATACTGTTCACAAGTGAGTCTGTCCCCTGTCTCATGAAGTCTTGGTTGTTACAGTTTTATAGCCTCCTACGTGAGGCTTCTTACTTCTTTTGCATTCCATGTTAAGTTTTGTTAACTCTCTGTGAGTTTTAAATGTATTTTTAAAACAATGTGATATTGGAAACCCACATGTACCTGTGCTTATAAAAATGTATTGATCCCTATGTCTCCATATTTATACAAATGAAAATTGCTTAATTTCATAATTTCTCATTTTGCCATCCTGTTTGTGCTATCAAAGACGAGGCGTCTGAAGCAGTGGTGTTTTGTTGTGTGCTTTGTTGCTGAGTTCTAGAGGCCGCAGCAGAGGTTGGTGCTCTGTGCTGGCTGCTGTATATGGATTTACTAACAGAGCTAAGGGGCATCAGCATTAGCCTCTACCTCCCCCTTTCTGTGTGCCACTTCCCCAGCACTCATGTTCCCAGCACAATGTCCCTGTTGATCTCCAGGCCTGGGATCCACGTGCCGGACGCGTGAGCGCGGTTCAAGGGGAGATGCTCCATGGAGGCAGCGTGTCTGGCTGCAGTCCTGCGTCAGGACTCTGCCCTGACAGATGGCTCATGAGGCATCACTACTATCAGGGGAACCATCCCCAGGCACACTTCTTGTCAAAGTCCTGTCACTCAAAGGACTACTGTAAGAAGTACCCCTGATTTTATAAAGTTATTTTCCCAGACTAAGGAGAACTAATTCAGGTGTTATGTCTGAATGAATATAAGTGTACAGAGGTTGACAGGTTTCGCTTCCATGACTCTCCTCCACTTGCTACCTTCACAAAGGCATGCCAGTTTTCTTGTTAGTCTCGTTAATTAAATCACATGCCCTCACTCTGATTCTCAGATAGAAATCTTTGTTTGGTGCTGGCAAACTGCCCCAAAATAGCTGTGGATCCAGAATTCAACACCAGTGGCACAAGGGAGATGGAGCTGTTGAGGCTGCCACAATGGGCTCTCTGTAGGGGAGGGAATACTGGGGTCTCAGAGCTGGTTCATACAGTTACATCCCAGCAAGATCTGTGCTTGAGAAATGTTGATAATAAGTACCATACTCTCCAGCTAAGCTCCCTAATTAATCTTTTTTTATTTTCTCTGCTTTGATTTGTTTAAAGATCCTAATTTTTACACCTTAAAAATTAAATAGCAGTGATTTCTGAGAGCAACATCTTTTCTTGCTGGTTTGCAAGCAGTCTGTTAATCAGTCAGCCCCAGTTATCTGTTGAAGAGAGAACTAAGCAGCTTTACACTGTTTGGGGAGCTGTTGTCCAAAATGATGTGCTGTTATTAATTGAAGCAAAGACATCTTCATGTGGAAATTCACAGCTCTTCTTTGCTTTTCAAAGCAAAGTTAACGGTATGCATATTGCATAAAGCACTTTGGAAAAGTACTGGATTGATCTCTCTAGGGAATTAACTTTTCTGTTTATCTGCCAAACATACTGTGAATAGATAAATTGAAACATGATTCTCTGCTTCCCAAAATTCCAATAATACTCCTTACAGCCTTATTGCTGGGACCACTGGAGAAGAAGAGGTAGAGCAGTTTTGGGGCTGATCTGACCCTTAGCATTTCTGTGGGAATGGGTACAAAGTGTTTCAGTAGTGCAGTTGTTTTGATGCTGGAGACCATGCAGAAGACCCCCATTCACTGAGAATTGATTTGGGACCGTCATTTCCTGTATGCTTCCCAACAGCTAATCTACAGATGGATTTTTCTTTTTTTTCTTAGTCTTGTCTTACCTAAGGTTAATTCCTATCAGTTAGCCTGAGGTAAAACCTTTTACCTCTCATTATTTGGTACCACAGCCTGTAACTCCTTCAAATGTAAACCACTGTCATTTTTCAGCACAAAAGTACAATAACCTTCACCCGTGCAGGAACAATAGGAGTAACAGCTCGGCTTCACCCAAACCTCTCACTTCTAGAGGAGCACCCTGGCAGCATCAATTTGACTGAATGAATCTGAGTCTCTTACATTTATTTGGAACACCTGCTATTTCCTTGGCAGATGCGAGTCCTTTTGTGGCACAGTGATGAAGAAGTATGATGTTATGTTTGACAGAGTAGCTTTTTCTTCTCATTTGTTTGTGACAGACTTATTTCAGAAAATGCTCCAAATGCTCCTCACCCAACACTGCATCCAAAGTAGCACTATCTTACAGAGGTGTGGGGTAAGGGGGGGACAGTAAGGTTGGCTGTTTAATGTATATGCATATATACAACTCCTTTCAAGATTTCTTTTGTATTCCGCTCCTGTATCTTAATAAGAAATATTTAAGTGCTGCACAGTAAGTGAATTTGCAGACTAAGGAAGTATGGTTGATATTTGGCTGCTCTTTTGCTAATTTCTGTTTACTCAAATATGATGCATAGTCAAGAGCAAAAATTCTCCATGCATTTGTTGCTGTATTTATTGTTCTCCCTTGGCTGTCTGTGCAGAGCAGAGGAGTTAGCAGAACCAATGAATTACCCAAAGTCGATTTGGAGAGTGCTTTGCTTCCGAAATAAAGGAGCTGGCTTACATATCCACTAGCAAGGTGTCATGTTAGATATGCTGGTTAAGACATGAATTACATATGATAAAATTGTACCTGAGCTTCTGCATGGGAAAAAAAAAAGCAACAAACTTGTGCATCTGAGAGATGCAGCAGATCTTCATCAGCAAGGCCAGTTTCTAGGAGCTCATTGCAAGTCAGGGTTAGAAATTCCTGCTCTGTGTCCCCAGGTGGAGCTGCACTTGCAGCACTCACAGGAGAAAGCAATGGTTGTTTCAGGTTTGGTAATGTGAGTTGGTCTGTCTGGTATCTGATAACCTGAAATACGTGGAAATCATACTAGACCAATTGTCAGCTTTCTTCAGGAAGCTACATAGAAGTCATTTGGCTGTTTTGTTTAAGTCATGTTTCTAAAGCTACTGATCACTCTCTCTTCCTTTTTATCCATTGCAGGGATGGGAGGAAGATTGGCCCTGTTTTTAAAGTAGGGACACCTGAGACAGGGAGAGACATCAAAATGAGTTTCAGGAATAACAGAACCTGACTTCCAAGATCCAGCTTCCTGACCACTCGATTGTGTTGTCTTATCCATATATTTGAAATCTTTTAAATCCATTTAATAGAAGATTTTTTGCAGATTTGAGGAGGAAAAAAAGAGGTAAGTCTGGACATGCAGGTAACTATTCCAAGTTCTTTTTGAAAAAAAAAATCTTGCAGTGATCAAAAAATCATGAACCAGTTTTTGAGTTACTTATTTTCCTCTAACTTCTAGGTGTTTGTTACCCCTATTATTTATGCAGACTTACTGAAACAGCTACTCTGTATAGCTCTTCACATGGAGGGGAATTTTGCTCTAGAATAAGGTTCCAGTCTGGGTCTTAACCTAGAGTAGGTATTTCTGTAGGTTTCCACAAAGGAAGTTTGCAGGTTAACAAATATGTGGACTGTGAATGTCTCCCAGAAGGAAGCTGGGCAGGTGTACTGGAAATGGGTTGCTGTAAATAACGCTGGTTTAAAGATGCACGCTGGAATTACAGTGTGTGGAGGGAAGGGCCACAGGTTACTACAGGCCCTGAAGGAACACTTTGTCAGGTGGCTGGCACCAACATTTTCTGCTTTATGGAACAGGGGAAAGGAGGGGGAGGAGGTGGGAGGGAAAAATGTCTTTTTGACCCTGAGTTTATAGGTAGCCCAAAGTGATACAAGGAGCTACAGAGAGAAGAGTGTGACCTGGCTGCCTTTCATGCTGGCATTTGAAAAATTAGCTCAAGATAGTGCTTTGAAGGGTAATATTATTAAAAAAATAAAAGAAGTCCCCACTTTCTTTTCTTGGTATAGATATCAAGAACGAGATGGCTAACGTGGGCGAGAGAGTGATTCAAAATGATTTTTGGATGGCTTTTTTTTTCTTCCTTTGAAAATTTAGGTGAAGTTAATTATGGAATGGCAGCAGCATCCTAACTAAAGTGAGTGCTTTCATCTCACCTCCTGCTTTTAAAATAGCTGTGCTCTTATCTCTGCTTTGAGGAAGGGGATGTGGGGGGAGAGCACCCTGGTGCTCTTGCAGCCTGACAGTCACCAGATGACTGAAATGCCTTAGAAGACTTGAGGCCATTAAAGCCTGCCAGCAAAGATATTAACAGCCTGCCAATGTGCTGATAGCATGTTTTGTGTTAATCTGATGAAGTAAGCAGAGGAGCTGTTCCCAGCACAGGCTGGGTGCAGCATAGGGAAGCACTTGCTGTGCTCAGCGAGATGGGCATTGAGCTGCTCTGGGCTGTAAGGGGAAGGTGTGCTGTGACATCAAGGCAGAAGACCAAATGCAAAACCCTAAGAGGATGAGGCTCTGCCTAGGGAGGAAAAGGGAGACAGTTGGAGTGCAAATAGCACTGGTGCCTGCTGCTCCCCATCAGGGCAGTCCCTGCTCTTGGTTTCTTTCCTGGGGTGTGTTTATGCCACGTGCATGGTAAGATCCAGCTCAGGTGAGAGCTGAAAGGCCATACCACCATGTCAGGGTGAGCCTCCCTTCAGCTGCTGGGTAATGAGCCTTGTAACCCTGCTGTAAGCAGAGGTTAATCCTGCTGCGCCGTGGGCTGGTAGCACCAGCAGCTCCAGGGCTTATTCATTACTTCCCAGTGACACAGGACATGGCTGCACAGGCACATCCAAGGGTTTCACATTCCTTTGAAGAAACAGGCACTTATTTCAGTGGATGCAGTCTGATCTGGCATACTGCAATCACCTGTAGCCAGAATCAAGGATCCATGTCAGGGAAGAACTTGGATTGCTAGATATGCTCAAGACACGGGATTTGGACTTCAGGCCTCTTACAGTGACTGAGGACGGTAGCTGAGCCTCTGTGGCAGCCCCAGGACTAAGTGTGTCTGAAAGCCCTTAAACCACATTATGGGATCCAAGTATCTCCTTAAACAGAGGCAGCACTGATCATTTTTACCAAATGGACTGTGACAGGTCCAAAGGCAAAGGGGAGGAAATGAAGGGGAAGGGGGGATAAGAACAGGAACTGTCATCTGGAAACAGGCTTATGCTGTACTCTTTGGAGAGTGTCTGACTTCACACCGTCAGTCACCTATGAAGGATCCCTGAGGCTATGGGTAGGCTTTCCCTCACCGCTATCAACTGCTAGGAAATGCCAGAGGATCTGTCTGCCCTTATCTCTGTTTAGTCTGAGAGTTTATTAAGATGCCCTGAAGAATTTTGGATTTTATTTGTGCCTGTGGTTAGATCTCTCCTGTCAGCTTCGTATTACATGTCCCTGTGGTGAAGGTCTGGTACTCCTGTGCACGCTCCATCTGCAGACTGCCTTCTGCCCTTGCTTTCTCTTCAGCTTACATGACTGCTTTACAGTGCCCCGCTCATGGAATGGGATTCAAGGAATTCAAGTAACCTCTGAACTTCCATGGGATATTTTCACAGCCGAACATTTGCCTAATATCCAATCTAAACCTCCCCGGCACAACTTGAGGCCATTTCGTCTCATCCTGCCACTTGTTATCTAAGGGAAGAGGCCAACCCCCACCTGACTACAGCCTCCTTTCAGGCAGTGTAGAGAGCGATAAGGTCTCCCTTGAGCCTCCTTTTCTCCAGGCTAAACACCCCCAGCTCCCTCAGCTGCTCCTCATAAGACTTGTGTTCCAGACCCTTCTCCAGGTGCTCCAGACCCTGTCTCCTTGTGCTCTGTTGCCCTTCTCTGGACACACTGCAGCACCTCAATGTCTTTGTTGCAGTGAGGGGCCCAAAACTGGACACAGCACTTGAAGTTTGGCCTCACAAGTGCCCAGTACAGGGGGACAGTCACTGCCCTGGTCTTGTGGCTGCACTATTTCTGAAAGTGTTCCTGATAATTTTGTCCCAAAGCTTGCCAGTATGGAGAAGGTCTGGCTGCACTGTTGTGGCTTGATCAACTGCTTGGGTCTCTGCTCACTGTCTTTAGGCAGCCAGTGGGAAGAAACAACTAAGCATCCCTCTTCTGAAGAGGCAGGTTGGGAAAGTCTCTCCCTAGCAGCCCACTGGTGATGGTTTGGTGACTCCAAACACACCTGGCATCTGAGGCACCACTCATCCTGATGCAGCAATATTTTCAGCCAACAGCCTGTGCAAGGGGCAGTGTTTTTCTCTGTAAGCAGGACCCTGGACTCAGACAGAAGAGCAGTGTATTAGTTATGATGTGTTTGTGTTTTTCAAAGTCTTGTTTTTTCCAGTGGGAAATTAATAGCTTCAGCTGTAGTCTGGTGAATCTAGGAGTCGCAGCTTAAGGAAGAACCTTTCAAAATCAGGTTCTAAACCAATAAGACATCTCAGATTGTTACTGCTGAGTGAATGAACCAGTGAATAAACAAATCATTGTGTGACCCTTCATGTTTCTAGTCTGCCTGATCTTCCTTTTCCCCTGCAGCCTACCCCCATCACCCAAAAATCAAACACAAGGCAATATAATCAAATGCAATGCAATAGTCTCCTTTTCCTTCTCCAGCAGGGCTTGTTTTTCATCCTGTGCTACAGAACAAGGCGGGCATGAAGTCATGAAGCTGAATTTGTTGCTCCCCCTCTGGTTCAGCAAGAAATTACTCAGATGTTTTTCCAAGATCAATGAGTTGCCATCATGTCCCAACAAGCTTGCACTCCCTGGTAGAGGCATGAAAAATGATCCTTTGTCTCTCATGTGACACTGGCACTGTGGGTGACAAACGCTTCTCTCTTTATGCCTGCTTATGTTTCAGCGTTGTGCATTTTTCTAGATAAGCTGTGTGGCAGCCCTCTCGTTAATCAAATGTGTTGCTGGCCCATGAACTGCAGGCCTAGAGCGCTCTTGGTTGGATTTGACCCCACTGAAGGCAGTGTAGAAGGACCTGGTGGTTCTGGGGGACTGGGATTGTGTCCAGTGACATCGCACTTCTCATCTGAGAGCTGTGTGCTCAGATAAATAAGTGGACCCATGGAGTATTAGCCTGATTATTTAGCAACCTCTCCTTGAACTATGTGAAGCATTTAGTCTTTAGTCTGCAGGTAAAGCAGTGATTCTCAGTTAAGGTAAAAGAAAAGGGGAAAGTATCAAGAAAATGTCACTGAGTTGCTTTGAGACAAGCTTCTGGAAAATGCCAAAGAGCAGCACTTTATCGTTTTCTAGTTGAAGAATATTAGTTCCAAGCTTTTAATTTTGAAATGTTGAATGACCTCCTAAAAACACCCTACCCCCCAAGTGAGACTGCTAATGAAACAAACAGATGGTGATTTGAATAGAGTAAAAGGACATCATAAAGATGTGCTTTGAAACAGCCAGACAGAACAAATTACACAGGAGACTGTGGAAAAGAAAGTGGTGGAAAACTGAGAGCAAAACACCACAGTATTCATATTTTTCACCAAATGGCCCAGCATGCAAGTGGAAAACCGTTTAATTATCTTCCATAATCTGATATTAAAAAAACATTTTCTGTGCAGAAAATGTTGGGCTGATAGTTAAAGAATTGTAGTCTTGATCAAGCACCAGGGCCAGTCGCATGCATCTGTCTGTGTCTGTGCATCTCACTGCTGTCTCCAGGGCTATGCATGTCAGCAATGACATTTGTTTGCTTTCTATTTTAAGTAATGCCTGGGAGAAAACTATAACTTTTTTTGTTTGCCTCTCTCCCAAACTAATGCAATTTGAAATGCTACGCCAAGGAGTCTGGAAGGCCTGAGGCAAAAGTTGAAACTGTGACCTTCTGAATATTAAACTGTATTGTGGCAAGCTGAGCATCCCTCAGTCAGGGAAGGGGCTGTGGAAAGATGGCCCTTGGGCTGGTTGCTTCATCACTCCCCTCCTTCTGCTCCCTCTGCCCTGTGTCTGGACTCCTTGTGCTCCATGACAGCACTGGCTGAGGTTCGCTGGCCTTTCGGTGGTGCTTTCTGTCTGGGAATTGCTAACTGCTTTGCAAACACTGTGACTTAGGCTTTATAAGCTGCTATGAGGAGAGGGAATGACATAACCAAATAATTTACTTATTTCAAGTTCTAAGTAAAAATAGGTAGTGAAATCTGCCCCAAGAGTACAGGCTGAGGAAAAGCCCTAGATAGATTTTATTGCTGCTCTTCCCAAAGGCTTCTGCTGCTGGAGCAATAGAGTGTCTCCCCTTTACACCTGTTTTCCCTGTCCTAGTTCATTACAGCCTGCTTTTTGGCCCCTACCCTGGCACTGGAAGCAGTTACCTAGTGTTGAACACTTAGGGAAGTTGCAAATGATTCATTCAAACTAAAATGAAATCACGTAGGATGGGAAGAGGGCAGGTGACACCTTCTTCTGGGCCCAGCTACCAAAGCTGGGAGGAAAGGAATGAGCTACACTTAACTACACGGTAACCCCTGCCTCATCGGCACTGACTACATGGAGTAGTAGCAGCAAATCAATATCCAAGCCACACACATCTGCAAAGCTTTGATATTTCAGTCTGATGTTCTAATACTTTCAGTAAAAACTAATTGTGCTCTTCTGTTGACCGAAGTCTCCACAGCAGCCTCATTAACGCACAGCCAAAAGTTTCTCTCTTCCAACTTGCTGAACTAGAAATCAGTTTTGTTTGCTTGACTTTTTTTTGCTATGAACAAAATGCTTCCTTGTTTCTACTGTACCTACAATTGCACCCTGAAAGGAGGAGGAAGGCAAAACAGCCTTCAGTCACTCCATAATCATCAAACAACAATTTTGCAATCTTTGAGCATCATCTTGCACGTTCCCTTGCTGTATGGCAAGTTCTCTGGTTCCCTCCCGCTTCCATCTGATCATTAAAATTGTTATGATCGCATCTCCTGCAGCAGAAACAAGTAGGAGCTGTGGGTACTGTGATGGCCTGGCTTGCTGCTACTCCAAAAAACTGTGGCAGCTGCTCAGTCTGAGAGACAAACTTTAGTGTCACTTTGTGCCTTTTACTAGATTTAGTGAATAACTAATATGTAACTTAAGCAAGAGCAGATTCCTCTCGTGCAGACACACATCAGTTCTGTGTGTGTGCACCCACTCCTGTCTCTCTGGAGAGAAATTGAAACATCCTTCAGTCAGTCCTGCCTCAAAATCCTTATGCAGGCAATTATGCAGTCTCTTACAGAGAACTAAAACTTTTTAGCTTCTGTGTGTAAACTAGGAGGAAATTACGATCCTGCTTTTACCCTGGTGAACCCCATTGGCAGGGAGAGGTGAAACAGCCTGAGCACAAGGCTTGCTGTGTGAGTCAGGACAGCACCCCTGCATCCTGGCTTGCTCTTTCAACATCTGAACTGTGTGCACTGGCTTCAACTTAAAGGCATGATGATGGAGAGATCTTTAAAAGCATCTGAGGGATTTAGAAGTGCAATATGTGTTCCAAAATGTATCACTTCTTGCGTGTTCAGTATGCCACTGGCAAGGTTCTGTTTTACTACAGGATGTATAAAAATACATTGCTCACAATAGTTTTGAGGACAAAAGGTGGATTATCAAACACTGGCCATGAGTGTCTAGTCAAAAACCTGATCTGCACGTGGTTGTTTTTCATTACATGAAATCAGCTTTTTGCTGGTCTGAGCATCATAAGCTCAGTCCTGCTGACTCAGTGCCTAGCGAGCTGCTTTTAGCAAGGAAATGTCTCAGTTTTCCCCCTCTGCTCACTGCCTGCCACATGCCCTGACCCCCGAGGCATCTCACCAGCCATTCACTAGTTCTAGCTGTGTGTGTTGCTGTGTTTCTGCAAGGAGTAGGGAGTCATCCCAGTGGTGTTTAAGAGTGAATTTTGCTGTGCTTTGGAAGACTCTTGGGGCAGCAGCCGAGGTCAAAACATCAGACTAACATGATTTGAGATTGGATTTATTACTTACACTTTCCCAGAGATTTCTGTGCAATGCCACCACTTTGTAATGTCATTTCAGTTTGCCTTGGTAAGACAAACTTTTTTGTGGTCTTCCTGAAGAGCCAGGGCCTGACAGGACATCTCCAGGATGGCTGGGACCTGCCCAGTTTTCAGGAGTGTTTCTTCATGGCCTCTAATGGCATATGAATGCCTGACCTGGATTGTAAGTGAGGAGCAGCATCTGCAGTGCCCTGGAGGAGAGTGGGGAATAGGGACCACAAACCTCTGTGGCCAGGATTGTGGATCCACGGGGAAACAGGAGTTTGCTTATCAAATGTAGCAGTGGTGTCTTGAGCAGCTGGCATAACTGGCAGAGCTGGTCTCCCTCTGCAGTGGGACTGGGATGGTGGATGGGGTGCCTGTCAGGCCTCATGAGTCTGTGTTGCCTGGGCCAAGGGAGCTTTGAGGGCAGGGAGGGAAGGAGGGAAGACCCTACCATTGGGGCTCCCCATTGTTTCTGCCTGTGAAAATGGCCCATTTCTTAGGGGTAGTAATTGCTCAGGGGATTTTAGTAGGGCAGGAGGCAGGGTGGGATGGATGGGGCAGGATGGCAGCAGCTAGAAGAGGCAGGGGGGAGGGCAGATGACTCTGAGCCTCCAGAAGGATGTTGAGGTGTCAAGGTCAGGATTGCTCCCCAAGGTGACCTTGAGGAAGTCAGTGTGTCAGTGCCTGCTCATTTCCACAGGGCACTCTCAAGCAGCCTCAGGAGATGAGACTTCAGTGGCTGCAGGAAGGGGAGAGAGGGTCCCTTCATCCCACCTGGGTGGGATGAGAAGCAGTTGGCTGAAAATTCACATCAAGGCTGGGGACTGGGAAAAATATCTTTGTTAAAAAGGCAGCAAGGCATGGATTGGCCTGCAGGAAATGTCTTGTGCCAGCTCAGGGAGAGTCCTCAGAGTCCTGCAAGTGCCTTCTGCCCAAGTCACTCTGCAGCACCCAGAGTCCTTGGGTGCTGTGGGATGGCTCTGACCACTGCTTATTCGCTGACCCTGTCCTGGTGTTACACTTGCTATGGAGTCTTCTCCACACATCAGTACTTGGGCTGCTATCTTGCTGTCCTTTCCAGATGACCACTTATTTCATGGCTTTCAGCCAGTGCTGTGGGAAAAAAACCAGCATGGTCTCTAAAGAAACATTTCCTAGCTTTGGGCAGTTCCCAGCCTGACCTGGTGAGATGCAGGTAATAGTGTATGGGAAAAGTAATGCAGCCTCAGTAAAGAGTTAACCACTGACCCTTTCAAAGTGTTGTAATAACCTACTGATGGAGAAAGGATAGGGAAAAAATCAAACGGTCTTTATACCAAAGGAGGAGAGAGAAACAATTAGCATGGTCAGATGTGGGAAATTTGACAGGGGAGATGACCAGAACCAGAATTTGCACTGATATCCTCCTCCTATCAATCTTGCCAGGGAACTTGACAGGCAAGAAAAGTCAAAGAGCAGCCGAGGGATTCTGAAATCAAAGGGCTTTGAAAGCTGGATCAGAGAGTAGAGCAGTTTTCCCATCTGCTTTGAATTTATTGTTGCTAATGAGGAAGCGGGCTCTGGTCTGAGTGAACATGTTTGACCAGAGAGGTCACTTGACATATCCATCACATAGGTATCGAGGGACTCTCTCCAAGTTAACCCTTTCACTGTCAAGTACTTAAAAATGAGCGATTCAGAGGAGGGACAGACATGCTATGCTGTTCAGATTATCAGATCCTATTCATCCTTCTGACTGGTTGGAGCTCCTGCAGGCAGAGCTGAAAATCCCAGCATCAGCCCATCCTGCTGATTGTGTCATAAGCAGGTGTGAATCTTCTGCTTCCTTGCTGATGTTGGCTGTGGTCAGTCTTATTCTCTGCAGCTGTGAATCCATGATCATGACTGAGCATTGCTTTGCTCAGTAATGTATAATTAATTCCAATGCAAAGCTGGAAGTTGTTGTTTCAAACACTTATTTACAGCAAGGTCCCCTGTGCTGCTCAGTTTGGATGCTGTCCCTGTCAGGGGGACAGACCTCCCTCCCCCAGCCTCCCCATCAGGGTTCCTAAGCAGCGGAGGCTACACCGCGTTTGGGTGAAGGAGCAGATGGGAAAATAGGCTGATGAGAAAAGGAGGAGAGTTGGAACTAATTAGAGGCCTTTAGCAACCTGTGAGAGTTTATCTTGAAATTCGTAGCCTCATTATCTAAATACCAAACACCAACCTTCCCATTCCAGATTCCTAAAAACTCTTCTGTTCCCTGCCCTTTCCTGCCCCAAATGCTGATGTCGTCACATTTGATTTTCTCTGACTCCTGATAATGCTGAAGGCATGACAGCCAGAGACAAAAGCCATGGGGATCTGCTCACTAAGGTTATGATCCCCAATTATCATTCCAGGCTGCTGCCTGTCTGCAAGGCAAGAGCTGTGGATGAGGCTCACAGAGCTGCAAATCTTCAGAGTGGGACAGAGTGTGCAAGAGGAAATGTTGGCACGTGAGCCACATCTCTGACTCATCGCTGAAGATCATCCAGGGAGCCTCATTTACAAGACGGAGCTTGGTGGCTCACACTGCAGAATTACACTCCATTTCCTCTTCTCTTGAGCACTGAAGAGCTCTGAGCCATTGGAGCAGACATGGGTTGCAAAGGTGAGTTCAGGGGTTGTGTTCAGAAAACTTGCGAAGCAGGTGAATGGCTCCAATGAATGGGTGAGTGGGTCCATCTCCTGTGAATCCTCTTCTAGCTGTTGTGTTAAGAGCATAGAAATCTGGCAGAAAATTGCCCACCCTGCTTTCCAGATGGTCCTCAGAGATCAGAGGGGCTGGGTGTGGCTGGACTTAATTTCTGGTAAGTCTGGTCACATTCACTATCCCAGATGCACAAATAGTGCAGTTTATTGGAGCAGCAGGTTATGGATTACTGTGAGATTGCTGGTGATAAATTCACCAGGACCTGCAAAATATAAATGGATAGCACTGTGTACAAGTGTTCCTGGGTAAACTCCAGTGCAGTCAGAGACAAAATCTTATCAGAGGCTCTCTGCTCTGAGGAGGAGAGAGGAGCAAGTCAACCTGTCTGCAAGCCGAGGTCGTATTCTCATCCTCTACTACTGAGGATTACAAATGCTCATTTATACTACTGGCAGAAGTGGGGGTGAAACTGTAGTCGAAATATCCTATTATTGCCATCATAAATGGGAGTGGGGAGGCAGCCATCTTATGGGTAAATGAGGGATATGGGGAGTTACAAAGTGATTATGCAGTCTGTGGGGTTTGTGCAGGGGTAGAACAGAACTGTGAGGTGATAGTGTGTCATTCCCACCAATTCCAGAGATAAGTATCGTCTGACCTGATAACCTATCAATCAGCAGGCCATCATGCCCACTGTCATGCCAATGTAATCCCTTCACCACATAATCTCTTGGCATATCTGATGGATACTTATCTCATGGCATATCTCATTGTTTTAGGCCTCCTTCCTACCCTGCAAAATACATTTAAACCTTTAAACCACATTTAAAGCACAGGATGAGACAGATTAGACCCATCCATTCGGAAGGGGATATGGTATTGATGCTTAAAACAGGCTACGTGAAACAGAGGCCAAGGAGAATAAAAAGTGGACAAATTAAGGCCTCCAAAATACATTCAGGCAAGCAAAGCCCCCTTGTGAGGATACACCCAGAAATGGACACTGGGTCATAAGCCCTTCGCCTTTTATAAGTTCTGTCCTATCAGCATATTGGCCTCTAATTCTCCAATCACACCC
>VZRL01000726.1:2406446-2477642 GCA_013397895.1 Origma solitaria
GCTATAGGTGCTGGGAACAGAGGTTTTTAGCCTTTTATAAGAAGCACAGAACTACATCAAGTTACAGATACATGAAGAATAAAAACTAGGAATTATTAAGGCATCAGTATGGCCTTGGCATTTCCGAGCTGACCTGTCCTGGGTGAAGGGTGTTGAGCTGTCTGGCTGCAGTTTGGATCAGTGCAGCTGTGTGTGCTCTTGGGCACTGGGAGCAGAAGGCAC
This sequence comes from Origma solitaria, assembly GCA_013397895.1. NCBI lineage: Eukaryota > Metazoa > Chordata > Aves > Passeriformes > Acanthizidae > Origma > Origma solitaria. Next base: position 2,406,669 of record VZRL01000726.1, read on the forward strand.
AGTGAGTTAGCATGGCTCAGCTGACACGCAATTAGATGTTAAAAGGTTGTGGGCTGATTGTGTAGCTGAACCCTGAGATTTGTATAAGCTTAAAACCATAAAATGCAATTATTCTCTAGGGATTAATTTACAACCAGTCTCAGTTTGTGATCAGAGAAAGGCATGTGACAATGTCTTTACTGTACCTTGTCATCTTTTTTTTTCTTCTGGAAGACTGCCTTTCCTTAAGTATTTATACTTTGGTTGTCTCCTTGAATGTCAGGATATGCAGTTTTAGGGTGTTCTGTCATCTGGCTTCAGCAGTGTTGCACAGGGTCTCTTAACAGCACTTCTGGGCCTGCTTCAGTGGATTGTGATAATGTGGTAGATATCAAATAGAAAAGGATCTTGGAGTGGATGAAGGGTGTTGTGGCCATTGGTTAATGAGATATTTAGGATTATGTTTTCAAATAAAGTGTTGGGAATTAAAGAGACAGTGAGTGTTCAAGGGCATTTTATCTACTGGGAGTGTTTAAACCTGGAAATACACAGTGTTGATAACACAGCAGGATTAAAGTTTGCTGCATCAGATTCAGCACAAATTTGGTTGTCAGCTAGCAGCTAGAGCACAAAGTCCTTAAGCAGCAGTTAATTCTATTATTCGGAGGCTTTCTGCTTGCTGACTGCTAAATTCCGAATACTGGCTGACAATTGTCTGTTTAGAGCACTGTCTGTTCTTAAATCTCCCTTCCGAGCTGCTCCCTGCTGCAGTACTGGGTCTGGCTCACTGAACAGCTGACTGAACTCAGCACTGAAATCAGCAGGACCAGGTGCATTCACTACATACTCCAAACATGGTGTGGTTTGGGGATCTGGCCTTTCGGGCCAGCGTTAGTAGATATATTTTTAACACAAGTTGTTTTTTCAGCTGAATGTAGGTATTTTTCTTCTAAACCCAAGGCTTTGCTAAGTCTAACTGGAGTTAGGTTAGTTTAGCAGTCAGGTCATGTGTGTTAAAATAGGACCATGGTATGAGTTGCTCTCAGCCTGCCATTTCTCATCACTAGGCTGAATGGGGAACATTTTCAGTCTGGTTGCTCTCAAAGAGCAGAGCACAATTGATCCTTCCCTTCCCTGCATCACTCTTGTGTAGCGGTGGGTCAAGCCCAAAGGCTTCCGTCCCCCCTGCAGAAATTGTGGAATCCCAGGGACTGAAACCCCCCCTGGGGTGGGGTCCAGGGTGGACTGCCCCAGGAAAGGGCTGAGTTCTGACTCCTGTCCCTCAGTCCATAAATGCATATCATATCTCCCTCTCTCCTTCCTTCCTCCTTCCCAATTGGTCCCTGTCCCTTGTCCCTCCCTGACCCTTCCCCGTGCCATCCCCAGATTGGTTGTTATCCTGAGAATAAAGTCTGATGCCCCGCTGGCCTCTGGGTCTCTTGTCCCGAGCCCAGGCAGATGGTCACTGCGTGTCTGTGTGCTTGATTGCTCTGGGCAAGGGAGCCTCTCCCTGCTCCCTCCGGCTTGTGGTACAGAAGGCTGCTAAGAAGGACAGCGCGGCCTCTGGCCAGGGGACCCTAACCCCGTCTGCGGTGAACCCAGACTCTGGGGACACCGACAGAACCCACCAGAAGGCCGCCCCAACCCTGGTAGCCGCCTGATCCAGCCAGAACCAACAGCTATACTCTTGCTCACTTTTTTTTTTTTTTCCCCCCCTGTAATGCACCTAATGCACCAAATAAGAAAGGGAAGCTGTAGTCATTGGAGCAATATTGATGTTGTCATTGCCTTCTAACATCACCCACCCGGATACAGAGCCCTGTGCTGCCTGCAGTCCTGTCACAGGTTAATTAACCCCAGACAGAAGAGCTGCCCTCCAGACTGTGCTCCAAACTGGACAGGAAGGTGCTAACATGGCACGTAAAACATCTGGGGGTAAGGAGGGAGAATCTGTGGAGATGGCTTGGGTTTCCTTTGTTTTCAGAAGTGAATAGGACTGTGTGGTCATGCAAAGACAGTACATAATGACAGGGGCTCTAGGGACAAGTGATCTTTTTGGGGATGCATTCAGAGGATTCCTGGTGGAGGGCTCCTGAGGGGTGTGAGAGGAGGAAGAGAGGCAGAATCACTGGTTAAAGGGCTGCTTTATAATTATGAAACAGCTTGTGACATTTTCTGTGAAAGTCGACACACAATAGATCTCAAGGGGAGACAGACCCATAAAGTTCTTTGTAGGCCAGCCTAAATAAAGGACAACACCCGAACATAACTAGCTCATTGCAGGCATTGCTCTGTCAGGTGTGTAATGTCCCAGTATCATAAATACTATAATAAAAGTGAGTTAATAAGGCAATAAATGTCAATGGTGAAGTCCCTGGTTGAATTCAGAAAAAACAATACATCCGCATTTCTATTTTACTTAGGATGGCTGAAGGCCCCTTCACCATTCCCTGCATCTGCTTTATCTCAGGTTTATTTGAAGCAATATGTCATCACTCTACCCGTGAGACATCCCTGGTTGTCTGCAAGCCCTGCAGACCTCCTAAAGGCCTGATGAGGCTGTACTGATTCCCAGGGTGTATTTATTCTGTACCAAATCTTATAGTAAATGACTGGAAACCAGCAACTCTGATAAAAAAACCACACGCTGGGCAAAAGGGACCTTAGCTGTGAAAATGAAATTAATGTCAGTGAATTGATCAGAATCATCCAGGTTTGGTGCTTTCGGAAGTGCCATAATCCCTTCATCACTCTGCATGCACATGTGCTTCATACAGCAGGGACTTTAAATACATGGAATTTATTTACTATGCCCATTCATCTGCCCAGTCACAGCTATATGAAAGGACAGGCAAGGCTAAGGGACAAGATGCTACTGGAGGGGTGGAGAAAGAAAGCAGGGGGAATCCATGGAAATCATCTGGATAGTTGCTGATTTACATGGAAGGTCTGAAATGGAGACAAAGCAAAGGGGGCTCTTCCTAAACAAACAGATGGGCTGGTCTTTCACTGTGGCCTTTATTCACAGTTTCCTTCTGAGGCCTTTCATATGAATGAGGTAGAAGGACACACTGTTAAAGTGGGTCAGGGAGAGGTGAAGAGTTGCAATCAGCTATAAAGCCCAGAAGGATGCGATTCCTTTGAAGAGCATTGTGATAGTGATTTAGGTCCAGGAGTTGGACTCTGTTGTATTTTCAAAGCTGTGATACTGTGCTCCTGAGGAACTTGAGAGAGAAAGGAATTCTGCAGAACACTCTTTTCTTTGTAGGCAGCAGAAAATCATTTCAGCTTTTGCTGTCGTAGGGAACATGATACTCCGGTATTGACGTCTTTGTCTTGGCAAAATGCTCAGTGCACTTGTAGGTTCCTACCAGTACACTTGGCAGTATACCAAGTGGATCAGTTAATTATTCTATCACCCCAAAAACAGGTGTAATGTAGCTTTTTACCTGCTAGGCAGATGTCAGAGGGAAAGTGAGATGCTCAGTCACTGCAGAGACAAGCACTAGGCTCAGAAGTCTGCCTTTCCAGGCCTCACTCACACCCCCACCCAGGCTGCCTGCTTAAGTTTTACTGGGGTCCCAGAGGAGACTTCAAGGCCTCCAGTTCTGCTGTAAAAGCCAAACTCAGTCCCACTAGCCTGGGTTGGACATGCTGTGAAACCTGGAGAGCTGCAGCTGCTCCTGGGCCATTTGTTTCTGCAGCCAAGGGGCTGTGAAAAGTTTGATTTCTTGTAGGGCATGCAGAGCTCTCAGCAAACCAGGTTGTGATCCAGAGTTGCACCAGTGCCTGCTGTTTGAACAGCCCTATGCTAGAGGATACCCAGTCCCCAGAAGCCTGCTAATGTGAATAAGCTGCCTGTACTTAAGAATAAATATCATTAATGACCAGAATGTTGATTTTGTATGCAGTGATCATCCCCAGTGATTTTCCCCCTCTCTAGAGAAATACTAATTAGTTGAATTTCATCACCTGAAAGTCAAGTTCATTTTCAGTTACTAGAAGGCTTCATAGCTCTCTTCACCATTTCAACAAAGGCATTAGGACAGTCTGTGTAATTTATTATTTTTTTTAAATTTTGGTGCTTTTCATTTATCATTGAATTTTTGAAATAGGATGGTGTTCTTTCACTGCCGGTGTGTAATCTGCTCTGGAGTGGAAAATGACAGTGTGTATGATACAGAATGATATAAGAAAATGGAAATGTAGAGGAAGAAAAAATTTTAACCAAAAATGCCACAACAATTGCTTCTCCTGGAGAAAATTGTACTGAGATCCCTTCTGACACTGCAGATTAGATGGGCTCAGAGGGAGGGTTATCAGAAGTATCTGAAGTTCCAAAGTAAGTATTCCACACCTCTGAAAATTGGACCATTTCTCTGTGAGCTCTCACTGGTGACACAGTCCACCCATTAAACTGCATAGATCAGCCTTATTTATGTAGGAAAAGATAAGACTGCTGCCATGTCAGGCAACTAGAAATCTGATCCTGAAATAACTACAGTATTTTGGTGATGCATTAACATCAGGGGATAGCATCCTTGGTGTTACTGATGTGGCAGAGTCAGTCTTCTATATGGGGCTGTGAAGACAAGATCTCTGCCTCAGAGATTGTGCAGTGTGGAGAGGTGGTGTGCAAACCAGAAGATGGAATGAAGGTTTACCTTGATTAGATTTCTTCCTTAGCTATTTTATTTTATTGTTTTGAAAGCATAGGAAAGGGTTTTTTTTATTTTTTACTTGCCTAAGGGCAAGGCGAAAATGTGGTCAGCTTTCATTTCACTTAAAGGGTCTTTGCTTTATTGAGAACTATGTTACCACACCCACAAAGGAGCTTTGAACGTGTCTATTTCAGTGCCTTTAATATTAGCCAGAACTTCCAAGACAGCACCAAAGGGAAAAATGAGGTCACTGGAAAGCAATGGCTAGAAATTGTAAATAAGATTGCTTACAGGGCTTATGTGGTAGATGGGAGTGATAGTGATGTTTGAAGTTTACCATCTGTGCCCAGGAAAAGGAAAACATCCTGAGACACAGATGGCCAAGTACACTTTCATGCTGTTCTTTTCAGAGAGGAAAAAAAGTAGTTTCTAAATGCAGTTCTCTTAACTTTCAGTTATGCAGTGCACTAAAGACATGCTTTTGTGTTTCTTTGATTTCACTCTGATCTTCTGATTATTTATTTGTCATCAGACACAAAAGCGTATCAGTTGTCTGTTGACATCCACTTCAAACTTTCCAGACTTTCTACCGTTCGGGCTTAGTAGAGCATGGAATAATACTGACTGATACTAGTGCATTGGGAAAAAAAGCATTCAAAATAAGGGTCATGTCTCTGTTTAGGCATAAAAATAAGATAAATGCAGAAACAGGCTTGGGAATGAGGCCCAATGCCTAAATGCCACCAAGCGCTAAGGAGCCAGAATACTTCAAACAGTAGTGAGTACCTTACTGGTTCTGGTCATAAAGCTTCAGTGAACTTCATGTGGGTTAAGCCCTGCCACTATGTGGAGTAGAGGCACAATTTAGGGAGCCTTGCTGACCTGTACAGTGATTTGTTTGGAAGTGAAGGTGCCATTTGCTTGAAGACTTACTGACACAGAAACTGTTTGACCACCCTGGACTGCCAGTCACTGATAGATTGTAAGGAGGTCATGTCCAGTTAGCCCTGTCAGTGCAAAGGCATCGGTACACTGAAGTCGTCTCATCCAGGTTTCTTATCACTTCTTTTCAGCACAGTGCAAAATGTCAAAGCAAACTTGATTTTTTTTTTTGTAAGAAACTAAAGGGCCCACTGCAAGGTCCAGGTTTTCAGTGTAGAGTTCCTCCTGCATCTTATTTGCAAGGCTGAGTTATAGCCCTCTAAATTACAAACAAAAGCACTGGCCAACTCTAGCTAACAGCTCTGATGGATGCTACTATATTTCTGCTGCTAGTTGGCACTCAACCCTCACTATCTCATCAGCATAAAGGGATGCTGTCAACTTGACAAATTGTGTCTTCCTTGGTGGTGGGGGGGGAAGCCATACCTACTATTGTTCCAAAGCAGCCTTTACAAGAACAGTGACTAGCAGAGAGTAAGGATGAAAGCAGGGTGCTATTTCAGTGCCTCTGTTCTGTGTGTTTACTTTGCATATTTGACAGCACTGTGTGGTGTGTCAGTGTTGCTAGCGTGCATTAGCACTTCCCCTCCCAGACTGGCAAGATGATGCCTCCTGGGAGGAGGGGGTGCAGGAAGGTCAGCGAGGGGAGGGAATGCTTTCATCCCAGGCCTTGTATTAACAGCAGCAGCAAAAGTGAGTGAAAAAGCAACAAGAGAATTTGTATATAGATTGCACAGGATGCCATTGTGCTTCATGCACTATTTTAAATTGGTTTCTAACGTGCTTGGGAAAGAAGGAACTCTCCCTCCCCCTATCTTCCTTCTCCAGATGTGATTTTTACAGTGTCCTGCTCACTGCTATTTAAAGACAAATCTATGCAAAAAACTCTCATTGTCTGAGAGAGGCCAGTTAGGAAACATTCAAAGTTGTCAGCATCCCTTTAAATACAACATTGTTCTTTCCCTTGCAAGTGCCAAAGCTCTCCCCCGAGGACTTTGCATCTAACCTGGCAAAAAGAAGGGAGAATTCTTCCTTCTTTGTGTTTAAAATGACTGGCACGGTGCAGAGAACCATCTGCTATTTCCATCCCTGCCAGCTTCTCCTAAAATGTGCTCAGCTGCCTCAACCCACAATTACGGGAGCAGTTGAGAAACCTCTTGCTAAGCAGTGAATAATATCCCCCTTCTGGTTTGGTACTGTTTGAACTCTGGCAGTCACTGATTTGCTCCCAGATTCTGCGGAGGACAGCCCAGACTGCTGTGTCCTGCCGAGAAACTGAGGAGGGAAGAGAAATGGGAGACCGAGCTCGCCATCTCCTGGGGAAAAAGAATTTACACTTTCAGCAATGTTTCTTCTGTTGTGGCATCCTTTTAACAGTGAATCATGTCAAAGGGTGGGTGCACTCTGTTTGTATTTTTGTTATATATTTCATAGGTACCTCAGCAGCAGCAATGTCAGTGTCAGGACTCACAGGCATAACTCCAGAAAAGAGGTTTATAAAGCATTGAGCAGCAACAGTCAGGTTCTTATGTGCTTAAAACGGCAAGGACTGTTTGGCTACTGATCTTTACAGTGAGGTTTCTAAAGGATACCGACGGTTTTTTGAGTGTAACTGAAAAATTCAAGACCTTTAGCACATTCTCATTAGCCTTGTTACAAATGTGTCCCTGCTGTAGTTTATGAGGTTTAATTCACCAGTGATGGCAGTGCAGCAGCCCTCAAGCAGGGGCCAGATGAATGTGAACCATGAGCGCAGATGGAAACCCTGGGCAGGATGACCGCATATTGATGGTGGGTAAGCCAAGGCCTTGCACTGTAATGCTACAGGGCTGGGGTGGTGCAGTGATAGTCCTGGCTTGGTTATTGGAAAGTCACAAACCACCTGGAGACTAAATTCCATAATGTTAGCCAAGTTACACCTTGGAGAAGTCAGTTACTCAATAAGGCAGGCCCAAGTGTCACAAGCATGATTAGTCTGTTACACTGAAAAGAGAGCAAAAAATCAGCAACTACCTGTGCAATATCTGTGCAGATGGGGGGAAAATAACTGACAGTAGTGTAATTACTGTGTCATGGGAAAAAGTTTCTGACTAAGGTCAAAACGTTAGAAAAGGGTCTGGGGAGGTGGGATTCCTTCAAGTGCTGCCTCCTTCAGGCTTCAAGTGCTGCCACTCTACAGCTTGGTGAGGTGAATCTTTTAAGGGTATAGAAAAAAGACTGGTACATGCATTAAACTGGCTACTTTTGTAGGGGTTATCATGACTCAGAATAACCATAGTTAAAAAGCAGCTGAAGAAATTACACCACTAGGTATGTTGTTCCTAATACCAAAAACTGAGATTAAGCAGGGCTGTTGTGGTTTTTAAGAGAGATGTTCATTTAACAAGAGACCTATCCCAGACTGGTTACCAAAAAGCCTTTTAAATCCTGATCTGGGCAATTAATCCCATCTGTATTCTTAAAGAAACTTTATTATATCCAGTGAAAATCAGATTTAAAAAAAAAATAGAAACTAACATTTTTAATTTAGGTACTAGTAACAAAATAACTCGTTTGAAGTGAAATAGTAAAACCTCAGTTATAAAAAAAGCAAAAACTTTATACAGATGGTAGCTTTGGTAGAGCTTGAATATATAAATTTCACATATTTCACTCAAAACTTAAATACAGAGTAATTATTATACCTTTACCAAATTATCATGAGTCTTATAAAGTCTTCTACTGTTCTAAACCGGTGTTTAAAGATCAGTAATTGACGTGGAAGCTAGGAAACTTAAAGGCATTTTCTTGCTAAGCTTTCCCTGCTCTCAATCACACCTACACAATTTTGTCTCAACACCCTAAAGTGCACATTTTCTTGCAATAAAAGGAAGCATTGTTTATATTGTTTTGAATAATACAAAGTAGGCTTTAATGTTTTTAATGCTTTTTCAACACTTTGACACAGTCAGATTCAACACAATGTCTGATTGAAATTACAGTTTGAATTTAACTTACATACTTGTGTTTCACAAATAAATTTATCGCTGCTTTACTTACTGTAACTGAATTAGCACCATTATCAAGTGTGTATGTAGAAAATGAATTTTCTATTTCTCAAACACTGGAATGACGATGGAGCTTTTAAGCTCCACTTCACAATGAAGGCTTGTGGTTTCCTGGCAGGAGCTCATTCAGGTGATTCACATACCATGACAGTTCATTCTTTAGTAATGTCCTTGGATAATTCTCCAAACACACTTGTACTGATGACCCCATTCAAGGGAGATGCAAACTGTTGAGTGAAGAATGGCCACTACAGTTCTGAAAGACGCAGAATATAGAGCTTACAAGGTTTAGCCATCAAAAGGGGAGAGGGATTTTATTGCTTCTGAAATATGAGGGAAAAATGGAAAGGCAAGAAAGAAGTAAGCAAAAGAGGACAGTGTTGGCACAGTAACAAACTGGTAACAGAGAAGAAATGAATACATCATCTCCTAGGCTAGCCCTACCAAATAGCAGCAATAAGTGGAGGGAGGACAAAAATCTAACTCATTTTAAGAGAGCAATAATTTTGTTTAAAAGATCACATATGATTGCCTGCAGTAGCAGGCAATTTATTCTCTGTGTAGCAGTCTCCATAAAAAGGACTTCAATGTGAAGTTCTCCTGCTGTCTGGGTAATGGCAGTCCTACTCAGCCTCCCTTGTTTTATACACCTTTTTCTGAGGAGTCTCAGCTCTTCTGGCTAAGGAGACAAGAGCCAAAAATAAAACACCTAACAATTTAGGCAAAGATTTGAAGCAAGCTCTCACCTTGTCCTAAATCTTGGGCTAGAAAGTACCCGTGTCTTCTCGCAGAATGACTTGAGATCTACCCCTTGAAGTCATCAGATGTTTGGCATGTCTCTGAACTGGTGGGCATCCCCCTTTTTATCAAGACTCCACAAGCAACTTTTCGGTACCTGCAGAAAACTACACTCTGTCACTGGAAAAGCCTTTTTTGTTTTAAGTATTTCTTTTCAACTATTCTAATAGTTGTATAATGGTTTCACATGGAAACAACCGTAAATTCTTTATGCCATTAGGCCCTACATTTTGACTATAACTTCAGTATTGACCTCAAGGATTGCCTCCATGTTTTGTCTTCCTCAACTCCTCTAACATTACAGGTACTTCATCCTGCATTATTTACTTCCTCAGTGATTCTTACCTTCAAAAACAGTATTATATAAACCATTGGAGACCTTTTTTTTTTAAGGCTAGGCTGCAAAGGCAACAAAACTTCCTTGAACTGAAGTAGTCTGTTAAGAGATGTTTTTCACAGCTTGAATCTTATCAAATATACTCTCAAATATCCAACTCCTCCATTCAGATGTCCCTATTATAAATGAAATGTACCAGTGTGCCTTGATACCATACTAAGCATTATAATCTTTGCTCAAAGTAAACATTAACACAACGGACTTGTCACACAGTTGATGTATGAGCTGCATTTCACCATTACCTTTTAAAGGCACAGGCTTCATTTACACTTACACCCATACTCTAGCCTGCACTTTGGGGGGATGTATAAAATTAATTAACAAAGTTCTTGTAGTTTACACACACTTCTTGAATGATTTCATGTTTCTAAACACAAAAAAAAATGCTTTGTGTCTTGAAGGAGAGTCCAGTGTTTTAGAAAAGATGGGACTTTGCCATAAGCAAAACATTTGGATACAGACTTCTATAGAAGCTCATCGGAAAAAATCTGAATTTTGTTGGTTTCCTGCACTTAACTCCTCTACACTCTCAATGCACATATAATTATAAACTTGTGGGTCGGGGTTATCAGCTCTAATATTGTACAGAGGTGGTGCCCATGGAAAAAGGTGCCCTGAAACTGTATTATAATGAAGAGAAGGAAGTTTAAAGCATGAATCAATTCCAATAGGAAACAAAAGATCCTTCTTCAGCAACAAACATGAACATCCATTAAACCAGCCTAGAAACTTGGCACCATCACAAAGAGGCTGAGGTAACCCGGGACAACATCTCTTCCAGACTGAAAAGGATTCACAAAATCAATTAGCAGTTCATTCTTTAATTAAATGAAGATTTACACAAACAACAGAACACTTCGGAGAAGTAGAAGCACGTATCACCAACAGAGGGGTTTCCTACAGCACAGACAACAGCCTTCAATTCTTTATTCTCCCAGTTTGATTTTTGTGCAGCAAAAGCAAAGCCCTGAGTCCAATAAATCCCAAACATGAATTATCTGAACTCCTTTTTTTCTTTTCAAACAGGAGGAGGAAATTAGTTCCTGCTAAAGATGTTCAGAATAGTCATTTTGCAAATGGTTCTGTGAAGCTGATCAGAAGGGAATGTGTTGTGGCGTAATTGCCCTATTTCAAAGCATTATCCTGTAATAACAATCTGCAGCATGGCTGTGCTTCATTGATAGGGAGAGAGTGCTACATCCAGCAGGCACCTCAGTACATGCACATTCCAGAGAGAAACACCCTCCTTTTCTAACGCTGGAAGGCAGCCCATTACCCAGCGTGAGTCTTTTACATTCTCATTTCAGGACAGAGATAGAACTTGCTTCATTGGCTGCAGCTATTTGCTATTTCCAGTTATGACCCTTGTGATTAAGCCAGGCTCTGAGCCCTCAAATCCTCTTCTGAAACGGTGAACAGCTTTTGTTCAACAACATAATAGGAAAGCACTTTTTGGCATCTAACCAAATGAATATTTGAGTGTTAGCTTTTCAAAAGCTATCTCATTAATTCAAAACCTCTAGTTTTGTTTTGTTGAAACAGACAACATGTTACACTAGGCTGCACCTTCTGACAGCTGTAGGTAGAGAACACTTCCCTTTCTTGCGGCTGGAATCCATGCCCTTGAGCATTCATTTGTTTGCAACGGCAGAAAGTTGGTCCCGAATCCTTCCCAGACCTTCTAACATAGTGTCCAGGGTTTCTTTGCTCAGTTCCACAGTCAGTGCAGAAACAACAGGATTATGTCCACATAAGGCAGCATCTTCCTGAATCTTAAAATAGGAATGCATGTTAGTTCTACAAAAAATTCGTGCGTTTTTCCAGTGCCACTACAAAAGTCAGTGTTTAATACAGAGATTAAACAAAATTGTTTGAATTTGGAATCCAGCTACATCGTGAAGAACCACGGCACATTTTCTAAGCTGTGTGCCTCACTAGTGAAGTGCACTCACATTGACAGGAATACAAGTGAGCATCTAGTGCCATGAGTATTGGGAAATTTTGAAGACACTTGTGGCAGGAAGCCGCATCTGTATCAAAAGCATCTTAGCAGATACCACGTAGGATACCTAACCCCATCCCACATACAGAAATTAGATTTTTTTCCCTCCTCCTCTGAATCCCACTCATCTGATTTTTACTGGTTGGGGGGATCCAAAACTCTGCAAAACACAAGCAGTAAAGTTTATCTATCCTCCCCAAATGATAGATGTGGTCTGTGAAGGAAGTTATAAGTAATCTAAAGTCATTTCCCAACTAATGAAGTCAGCTAAACATGCTGATGAGTGCTTAGAATTAAATAGCAATGACTTCATGATTTATCTTCTCTTTTTCTGTAGAAAACAATGGTGACTAGGAACAGACATGGTGACTACTTACATCCTCATGCACAGAAAACTCTCCTGTGCAAGAGGAAGAGATCTTTAATCAGACACATCATTCCCAGGCTCTGTAGCACTTCAGGTATCATCTCTGCGGAAGTCTAACTGCCCACCAGGCAAGAGGCAAGCACCAGATGCATGTCTGAACTGGTCTGCACTGGCAAGTCAGGTGCTGGACTTCATTATTTTGGTCCCTTCCATTACCTTTAACTGAAGCAGGCAAGTAGGGACTGCCATTCTTACGATGCTGTCTGAAGATGTCTTGATATCTACCCTCCAGTCCATGTCCACCAGCCGAGGCAGGGAGACTGGGGAATTAAAAAATGGCTCTGTTAGGCCCAACACCACATGATTATGCCAGTCCTTGGAACCTGTGACTACCACCATGCACACGTATCTCCACTTCTGGCCCTGAGAATTGTACAGCTTTAGCGCTACTACGTGGTTTCACATCATTTTACTCTGGAGTAAGTCAGTCTCTAAAGGCCATCATTACATGCAACAATAGTCCAGCGCAAGAAGCAGAGGTAAATTCCCAAAGCAGCTGGGAGAAGGAGAACAGTAAGATGTCTTCTCCACATCTTCATCCCCTGCCTTGCTGCCTGCAACACTCAACTAGTGTTTCATCACGAGTTGCTCTGGCACCTGCATGCTTATTGCTCTGCTCTAAAACCGGTAAGAAAACGCACAAGAAAGCTCCTAAAATTCAGCAGTATAAAACATGTTATTTCAAGTTCCCCAGCCTGGGAACCAAAGCATCCTGCAGTACAGCAAACGTACTGGCAAACTGCAGTCTTCGCAATCCTTGAAAATATTTCAAATATCATCCTAATTAAATGCAGCCTAACAGAAACTATTTAACAGTCTGATGCAGTACTGACATTAATAGCTCAGAGCTGGAGACCTCTTGAGCCCTCCCAAAGAAACAAGGACAGGTCTAACTTGGTTGCTAAGGAATGAGCTCTCTTCTTAGCCAATTGCAGCCTGTCTAGATTCCGCCTATCATATGATGCTTAGTGTCCTCCCCAGGGGTTGATTGCCAGCCTTCCTACTGACTAGACACTCAAGTTGCTTCCTATCTGTGCTTTATTGCCTCTTTTTTTTTTTTCCTGGGGAGAGGCTCTCTTCCGGCTCCTGCTGCTTCCTTGAGCAGAGCTCCAGGGGGCAGCGCACAACTGGCTGTTTTGTTCCGGCTTTTGGAACAAATTCCAGTTCACAGTCTGTTAGGGCCAGTACTTGGCAGCATTTGCAACAACATAAAATGCATCTGTTTAGCCTTGTATGTTAATTTGCAAAGATTAATTGCTGGTGGCTTGGGAGGAACAGGAAACCATTCACTTTTTTATGTTAATGCAGATCAATCTGTTGGAATGTCTGCCCTGGACCACTGCCTTGGTCCCTATGTAATGCATGTCAGATACTCCATGAATACAATACTAAGATAATCCATGATTTTCTAGAAGACAATCTCATTCCAATAGGGTTAAATATTCATCTAATGGATACAAAGACATAGGAGTCTGAGCAGAGGCCCTGGGTGGTGCTCCAAGAGCCACACAGCCAGCCTTGCTTTAGGGCTGTGAATACTCAGCCAGTGTGCCCTGTTGCTCTCATCTCCTCTAACACATCACAGTGCTAAGGACACAAGAAAAAGCATTCTGTGTTTTGGTAACACTAGAACACTGTTTAGTGTAAGCAAAGTATTAGCATTAGGCTATAGTTCCTTACCTCTCCCTACTCACATTCCATTAAAAATTTGAGGTACAGTGTATTTCCAGGTCTTGCCATACTATTTAGCTGTTGGACATTATCTCCTCTGTAGGCAAAGGAAAGGGTAAAGAGGATCCATGCAGACCTTGGGGTACTCTGTGTCAGCTCTCAGTGGCAAGCCTCTAAGTGCTACAGTTGTAAAGAAAACCTCTTGGGGTGAAAACCAAGTGTTGCAGCTGCACCTAACTAGCCACGATACTGTTGTTAAAGTTGGCACTCCTTAATTACTTTGCTGTTTAGAAAGATAAGGGAAAAGCAGTTACAAATATATGCAATGTACTTGCTGATGCACAGAAACGAAAGAATGCACAGGACTGACATGACATACAGGGATGAGGTATTCCACAATATATACATATCCTTTACAGTGCCATTATTACATGTGAACATCCCTTAATGACCCCAGTGGGGAAGTCAGAGTGCTTAAGTTTCAAATGTTTTGCAAGTAATTGTAATACACTGCACTCTGCAAGGCAGCCAAAGACTGAGATTTGAATGGGATTACCTGAGAGCTAGAAACAATTTAGCACAGGAGCACAGATCTGAATACAGGAGTGTCAGCTTCTGCTAAGCTCTGCCATGCCACATAGAGCTCCATCTAAGCCCAGCAGGGATAACCTTGTGCCACACTGTGATGTACTGTTGTAAACTCCACGCTCAAATGACCTTAGAAAAAAACAACTGCATCAAAATGTGAACTACTACTTACTCTGACTTGCTTGTGCTTCATTCCTCCAAGCAGAGCTGTGAAAAAGTGGAGAAAAAGAGCATCAACAGTGCTTTGAGGGGAAAAAAGAAAAAGTAAGCTTTTAGCATGGCTTATCCCCGACTGAAGGGTTACCAGCAGTATGCAGGGGACCGACTGCCTATGCTACGAAGTGCCACAGAAAGGACGGGACTGGTGGATAATGCCAGGAAAACTCATGACTTGCGACGGGTTCTTCTGGAAGGGTAGCTCATTTAAAGCATGTACCTTTCTCCCTGGTTTTATCAAATTAATGCACTGAGATGCACAAGCAGAACTGCCCTCCCCTGCCACCACCTCACATATGCTCTATCACATACAGTGCCTCTGCACCCAAGCCATGGTGGCAAGTGGACAGGCATCTGGATATTACCTGGATTGTCTAGTGCTGAAATCCAGCACTCTAAGTTTATCATCATCAGTAGCATGTTCCCACCGCACAGCAAGGGGCTTTGCATTGGGAATGTGGCCCATATCCATTTCAAAAGTCATGGGAAAACTCCTGTGTGCTCATGGCTGTGTTTTGTTGGCCATTCCACTCAGATGACATAATCTGTTCAACTCTGCTCATCCCAACCTGTGTGATTATGCCCAAGGCACACACAAAATTCACAGAAACAAGACTCTGCATGTTGTCAACGATCTAGGTATCAAACTGCATACACAGGCTCTCCAGCTGAAAGCAAATGGCACGTGGATAGCACTCACATATTCTCCAAGATTATCTTTGTCAAAAGGTTTTTCAGATTTTGGTGGAAGTTTTCTGGGAAGAGACAGAGGATATCTTCTGCCCTGGTCAAGCCGCGGTACACAACGTGCCTGGTGAGGTTGTGCAAAGCAGACACGAGCTGTCAGGAGGGAAGAGGAGAAGAGGCTCCGCTGGGTTGGAAAGCATAACACAGCACGGGACGGGCCTTGCCAGCCAGGAGAGACACAGCTTCTGCTGCGAGACCCACACCGCCAGAGCCTCGGGCATCCACGGACGGCCCGCCAGCCTTAGCAGGCAGGGGGCCGAGCTCCCCAGTGCCCTCTGGCTCGCAGCCTCTGCCCGCTCCCTTCTGGCCCCGGCGAGGGTCGCTGTCACCGTGCACGCCCCGTTTCGGCCGCGGAGCCCCGCACCTTCCCGCGGGCCTGGGCCACCCCCGTTTAGGGGCCCACACGGTCCCGCTCCTTGCCTCCCGCCGGGGGCCGCGGCTGCCCCGCCCGGCCTTACCTGCTCCGCTTCCTCGGCGCTGACGGCGAGCCCGGGGCAGGCGCGCTGCGCCAGCGGCCCGAGCGCGGCGGGCGGGCTGGAGAAGCACTCCTGGCACAGCTGCCGCACAGCATCCTTGGACGGCGCCTGGCGGGGAGCAAAGCGGGGGCGCTCAGCCGCGCCCGACAGCGGCGGCCCCGTCCCCCCGCGGCCCGGCCCCGCTCACCTTCAGCAGGATCTGCAGCGCCGCGAAGTCCCCATCCCGCAGCGCCGCCATCTTGGCGCCGTCACGACCGCGGCGCTCCGCCCGCCGCCATGGCGCCGCCGTCACCGGGCAAGGCCGGGCTGCCCTCGGGGCGTGGCTCTGCCCCTGCCGCGCCTCTCGGGGCTCGTTCAGCTATCAGTGCTGAGCTCTGCTTTGGCATTTTGCTGGGAGCGCGCTGCTTCCTGCCAGCGGGAACGGAAAGCTAAAGGATTTATCATGGCACTACCGCAGCCATATGGACCGTTAGCTTGCAAGCTGCGTCTTACTCTGTAAGGGATTTAAGTCTTTCTGAGAGAGAAAGTTTTCTCTTTGTCTGGTGTGGTTCCCAACACATCTGGTTCTAGGGCATCACTAATCTGTGCTCTCTCCCTATCACTGCCTCTGTCACAGCATCCCCATCCTCGTTCCCATCGGTGTTGGTTTGTAAGTGCAATATTGCACCGTGAGAAAGGCAAATGTGTAAATGCTTCTTCCACTGGCCTTCTCAAGCTGGGCAGGGAAAAGGAAACACAGGGAATGTCTGCGGGATATCACTTGTAGTTTCATCTTTGACCTCTTATATTGGCCTGCTTGTCTTGTTCTCAAACCAATAAAACTAGAATTTTCTGCAGTGAGAGGTAAGCAGAATTTTCTAAACAGTAAAACTTCTGAAATGCCATATCTAACTGGGGGAGAGGAACACTCTAAAACATTGTTCTAAAACAATGACTTTACAAGACTTTAGTAAAATCAGATTGATCCATGCCTAGTTCATGGCAAGTAATGGTAGTTTCTGGCGATGAGGTGGCTTCTTTGAGGAGTTGTTAGAAGCTTCCCCCATCTCCAACAGAGCCTGAACAATCCGGCTCCACAGTGGCCTGCCACTGGCAAGGCCAAGCCCATCAGTGATGGTGGGAGCACCTCGGGGATACCAGGGTTAAGAAGAAAAAACAGAAGTTATTGCACAGCAGTAATTGTGGCCAGAGAAGAGAGGAGTGAGATTATGTGAGAGAAACAGCCCTGCAGGCAGCAGAGTCTCTGGAGAAAGAGGAGAAAGAGGTGCTCCAGGTGCTGGAGCTGAGATTCCCCCACAGCCCATGTTGAAGCAGCTGTGCCTCTGCAGCCCTTGGAGGAGCAAGGGAATGCAGAGATCTACCTGCAGCCTGCGAAGGGCCCCACACTGGATACCTGAAGGAGGCTGTGGTCCCCTAGGAAGCCTGTGCTGGAGCAGGCTTCTGGCAGGACCCGGGGACCCATGGAAAGAGAAGCCCACACTGGATCAGGTTTGCTGTCAGGACTTGAGACCCTGGGGAGGCCCACGCTGGGTGTTTCTGAAGGATTGCATCCTGTGGAAGGGACACACGCTGGAGCAGTTCACAAAGGACTACAGCCTGTGGGAAGGATGCACACTCGAGAAGTTTGTGGAGGACTGGATCCCGTGGGAGGGACCCAAGCAGGAGCAGGGGGAGCGGTCTTTCCCCTGAGGAGAAAACAGCATCAGAAACAACATCTGCTGAGCTGAGCATACCCCCATTCTCTGTACACTTGCACCACTGGTGGAGAGGAGGTAGCATATCAAGGTTAAAGTTAAGTCCAGGTAGCAGGGAGGGGTGGGGGGAAGGTGCTTTTAAGATTAGTTTTCTCATTATCCTGCTCTGATTTCGACTGGTAATAAGTTCAATTTCTCTGAGTCAAGGCTGTTCTGCCCACGATGGTAATGTGGTGAGTGAGCTTAACTCATGAGCCTTTTGTTATATTTTCTCTCCCCTGTCCAGCTGAGGAGGGGAGTGATGGAATGGTTTTGGTGGGCACCTGGCATCTAGCCAAGGTCAAATCACCACACCTAGGCTAAGGACTTAATTGTACAGAGTAACTTTATCAGACAAGTAGGTGGAGAGATGCAAAGGGTGGGTGGGTGTAGGGTGGGGAGAGCAGATAACTGTTATTGCTAACTCTCACAGGAGTGTGTGGCAAGAGGACAATTTACCTGTGAGTCACATACTCAGAACAAGGATGCTGCCTGCCAGTAAGCATAGCTGGCATTCTACTGAATTTGTTCTCCACTCCACACCTCCTATTATTGCCATTTCCTGACTCTGGGAGCCTTATAATTATGAAGAAATAATGACAGGTTTGATTTCATATCAAAATTGAAATGCTATTTGTTTAATATCAAATTTGAAAAAATTGAAGCCAACAGAAGTGCTTAGTAAAATGCTTTATCTGAGGGTGGTTTGATCTTTCTTCTTCCATCCTTCCTTCCTCTCCTCCTTCCCTCCTTCCCTTCTTCTGATTTCCCTCCTTCCTTCCTCTGTCTTCAAGGTCAAGGCCTCCAAATCAGGGATGAAGTGTGAGACTGCATCCTGTAAGGAAGGCTGACCCTGAGATGTGTGATTATCAGGAAGTTTTGAGAAACACCAGTTCAATTAGCTGTTGTGCCAGAGGCACTTCTCTCTGAGTTTGAAAGAAGAAACCCACTTAGAGGAGTGAGATGGATTGGATGACCTCCAGATGTGTTTTCTCACAGCCCTTTTTCCACCATGGTTTCATGGCTGTATCACGCAGCAGGACTCAGCTATGAGTTCTGAGCCTGCAGATAAGTCTGCACAGCACCGTGTGCAGAAATTGGGTCGGATTTCAAGAACTAGTCATTGAGTCTGAAAATTGAACTCTGCCTCTGGGCTGGCAAACTTGCCTGCACCCTGGCTGGGGTGATACAGCTGGAGTACTGACTGATGTGACTCTCTCTTAATTGAGCCAGCCTGGGGTATCTGCAAACTGTTCTCCCTAAAATAGTGCAGGTATGTGTGTAAAAAAATGTGGGCACTGCAGAGAGCTAGATGAGCCAGGAGTCTCCAGACTATGACATTCTTAAATATTCACTTTCTAAAGGGCCCCTGGGAGAGAAATCCTTGGGATATTAAGGATTTGATGGGAAGAACTAAAAGTCTTTTCCCCACAGTGTAGCCTGTATTCACTGGAGCATCTGTTGCAGAGCAGCGTTCTCGTCCTTAAGAGCTTCCAGCTGCAAGGCAGGGCTCTGTGCTGTAACTGCTCCCTGCTGGGTGTGCACAATTTTAGTAATAAAGTTGCCTATCCTTTTCCAAATTAGAAATGCAGGACTTAGCTCCTAAGTGAATGCGGTAGTGATACATCAAGTCTGTGTTTGTGGACCTCGATGTAGGCTCTGTGAGAGAGGAAAGCTCTGTGCCCCAGCCAGTCTGTGGCTAAGCCCTGCAGAGGTTCACAGTACAAGACTTCCAAACAGTCACCTGCATTTAGTATTTTAACACATATTACTTTTTGCTGCAATTTGGACAAACTGATTGGTCTGTGTTATTGGGGAAAGTTTTTGACCTGATCACTGGATTTGACAGGTAATCCTTTCTTTAAGGACTTGGGCAAGTATGTTAGGCTCTTTTCCTCTTACAATATCCTACATTTATTTCTGTTGGTGAAATCCATTAATTCTGTGATAGCGAGAATAGGGTAGGAGCACTTGGGATACATTGTGGGCATGATTAGCAGTGTTGGCCTGGCTCTACATGGCTGTGCACCCTGTTCATTGCCAGTCTGTTGTCTGTTGCAGTGGCCCAACAAAGTGCATGTAATCCGGAATCAATACCTTTCCTATTTGCACTCATGTGGCATTTGGCACCATCTCTACTCACTAAGGAGCTGTCATCCTGACAGGTTTTTATTAGGGTTTTTTAAGAAATGGAGCGAAACCATGTGGTTAACACTCAGGTTTGTACTCTTCTGTGTCAGTTCTCAATCACTGTTCAGGTGACAGTATTTCTTCTTCCCTGGCTTCTCAGCTGAAGCAGCTGAACTGCCTTTTCGGTTTGGATTGCTGATACTTGAGACTCTTCAAATGGGACTGCAAATTAGAGGGTAAAACCACTGCTGACAGATATGATCTGTAAGGCTTGTGCTAACAGATAATCTCTGTGTGCTCTGGAAGTCTGTGGACAGTTGTCTGTATTACAACTGGAAAGTGAGCAGCCTTACATTGCTGTAAATCTGTATTAAAACTGGAAAGTGAGTAGCCTAACACTTGTAAAGAAGGCATTGCACATTAACAGCTGAACTAAAATAATTTTCTTTGCCCTCTGCTGCAAGACAATCCCTATAGAATTTGATAGGCAGGTCAGACTGTTCGTGGGATTATGAATGTGTTCAAATTACAAAGTGTCATTGGGACAAAAAGAAGCTGAGAGTTTTCCAGCCGAGAGCATTTGGCCTAAGCATCATACCAAGCTTTTTCAATTGTCTTTATTCAAGGTCTCGTTCAGATGTAGCAACCATTCACTGATGCTCACAAATCTCCTGGGAGAAAACTCTCTGTAAGGATCAATGAAACTGCATCTGCTTTTGCAAAGCAAATTATAGCATGCATCCAAACATGTTCCGTGAGGTATTTGCAGCCCCAATGCTTTAAAAGAGTTAGTTCTGACAAGACAGGAGGTGCAAGCCAGCACATATAAAAGCAAGTAATTTAATATGTCTTATAAAAGCAAAATAGTAAACAAGCCTTTCCTCCCCACTCTCCTTTTGAATGTCAGGGTCCCTCAGCATGACATGGTCATGCTGAAACTGAACAAGGAGGCAGGGGCCAGCACCAGCATGGGCTCCCAGCTCTTCCTTTCAAGTGCTGGATGCGACCGCCACACTGTACAAGCAACTGTGCAAATATGGAGGAGAAGGCTGCGAGGGAAAACTCAAACAATGCTGGAGCTTGTTGGTAAACTAGTTGACAACAGCTGCCAGAAAGGTCTCCTTTGAGACATGGGATGTAAAACAGCAAGCCTCAAACATGCCTGTTTCTGTTGCATGGTTTCTTTCTTCCAGCAGAGGAAGCTACCTTCAGTAGCAAGTAGTTGGTGAGATCCATTACTGGGAACTGTTGCTGGCAGGAGAGCAGTTTCAGCACATCTCTGGGGCCTCAGGCCATCTCGGTGACTTCTAGCAGTTTAGCCTTTAGAGTGAAAATCAAGGACCAGCTCTGAAACTGCAGTGATGCCAGTGTCAACAATCCAGCTGTAGGAACATGTCATCAGTTTCATGTTCTGTACTCATTACCAAGTCTTGCTATACCCCAGCCCATTGCAGTCAGCTGCAGGTACAACCCAGTGTTGCTTTGACACAACCTATAAACCCTGCCTAACCATCCTCAGTCTGCTAAATTTTCTTGCTTCCCTTCCTCTCTTCCGCAGCCTAAATCCCACTTGATCACTGTGCTCTGCACTGCCTGCCTTTAACCACTGGGTGCCAGGGGCCTCCCAGCAGAAGTCACTCACGCACTGGCTCATTCTCCTGCCAGGAGGAGAACCAGCAGCCTTGAACCACTTCACCCAGCTGTGCATGTGCTCAGTTCACATTTGTGGTAAGGGCAGGTGTGTGAAACAGCCAGTGGCAGATCAACGCAGCCTCGGGCCCTTAGGCGCTTCAAGAAATTGCATTGTTTCTGCTCCTGCAGCTCAGGCTGCCTGCAGAGAGGAGGTAAGGGGAGCTGTAAGGTCATGACTGTGACCCAGAACTGCAACAAGAACCCCATCAGTTCATTTTGTATGAGAACAGCTGAGAGAACAGTCACCATTAGTTTAAGTTACATCTCAGTAAGGAAAAAGGATTTACATCCCATTATCAAGGAGATACTGGATTCAGGCCCCTTTGTTGCAATTGCTGCCTTTTATTGGTTTGAAATGACACCTTTGGAGGGCTTATTTCTGCCTTGCTAGCTGTGATGGTCTTTTCGTTCTGTGTTAATATGCTGGCTAGTTCAAAGGACTCCAGATTTAGGTGCTAAGAAATAGCAATAAAACCATAAAGCTCCAGTTTATTTCACCTATGCCTTGATCACCCGTACCACTGCAACGGAAAACAGTTTCAACAGTCATTTTCAACAAAAAGCAGTTTCTTTCTCTATTTTGTGTGGCTTAAAACTCAGAAAAGAGGAGGTATAACACAAACACCCAGAAAAGCCCCTAGTAATGCCTCAAAACAGAAAAGCAGAATTGTAAAAACTAACAAACTGGAATATAAATGATTTTTCTTTCTCTGGAGAGATAGAGCTAAAGCTCTACCTTGCCACAGCCACATGCTTAAATTACCAAGATATCATAAGGGTAAATGTCAAGATAAATGCTTTGAAAATGTCCTTCCCTGTATTATTAACATCACTATGGACTATTAAAATTAAAAGGCTCTTTAAAACATAATTGACTTTTTCATTATTTATCTGCTGCTGCCACTGTTCACTTCCACGCGTGGAAGTAGTAACTCCCCAGGGGGGTGTTTCATATCTAGATAAATGTATATTAAATGCTTTGCCTTTGGCATTTTACAAAGAGCACAAATGCAGCTGTGTTTGTGCATTTATAATTTCAGGACATGAGCCAGCCTCTCAAAGAAGTTTCCAGTTGGCAGCTTATATTGTCTTCTGTGGAGTTTTGCAAAATATTCAGTATTAGTAACAAGGGTGTGTGAGGCTACGTCAGAACAGCAGAAATTATCTAATTACATTAAGACTTCAGACTATGTTTATGTGAAACATTATGCCACAAGTAAATTGAATCCAACTAACTGTCTGCTGGTCTCTTACTGCAGGATAGGATAAGAATGATATGCAAAATAGTACAAACTAATTACTTTCTTTTAAGGGAAGCTCTTCAAGCGGATTATGTAAAATACATCAAAACAGACTTCATCCCCAATGCTTGTCATCTCTTACATTGTAAATGCAACATGTGTAACAGAAATTAATACTAACTTTCTGTAGAAAAAATAATTTTAACCATTTTGTGTGCATTCATTGTAACTCACAGTTCCCATTCCCAAAGGATTGGTTCAGATGGAAACATAATTAGCTTTATTTGAAAGTAGCAGAGCCCTAAAATTTGCATTTCTTTTGGTAACAAGGATTATTTTAGTCACAAGCAGGCTGGGATTTACAGTGAGCACTCGTGCAACATGGAGCACTGAACAGAGAGACTCTCCAGCAGTGTTCCTACATGGAACATACTAAGCAGGGAGAGCGTGCCTGGGTAACAGTTGGGCAGTGAACTCTGTCTGGGCAAGTGCAGCATAAGGAAGGAGCATGACCTGGCCTTTGCAGCATAGGACAATGATGTGGGACCATAATTAGGATGACCAAGGCAGAAACACCACTGTTGGCTTACCCTGGGCCATCCAGGATCCTAGCAGCAGGCAGTAGAAAACCATAGAATCACAGAATTGTTTGAATTGGAAGGTACTTTAAAGAGCATCTTATTTCAAGCCCTCTGCCATGGGCAGGGACACCTTCTACTAGACCAGGCTGCTCAGAGCCCATCCAACCTGGCCTTCAATACTGACAGGAATGGGACATCCACAACTTCTCTGGGCAAATTGTTCCAATGCCTGACCACCCTCACAGTAAAGATCATCTAATTCCAACCCCGTGGCAGTGGGGTTGTTGAACTCAATGACCTTTAAGGTCCCTTCTGACACAAACCAGTCTATTTAAGTCTGTGTTGTTCAGAGCTGCAGGGACCCTTACTTTGTCTTGTGGACAGGCACAGAGGAGTAAGCATGAGAGTGGTTTGGAGGTGAAGACAAACAAAAGTTTGCGGTTCTGCAGGCCACACAGTCACGCTGTGCTGTGCCCAGTAGCTCTGCATCTGCAAGGGATACAGAGCAGCAGCTGTGACGCTGTGAGCTCCCGAGGTGCAAACCAAGCTGTGGTGTGGCAGGAGAGAGCTGCCTGTGGTGTGACTCACACTCAGCATGTGAGCTTTAGCAGGTCTCGTTCATCAGAGATGGGGATTGTATTGGTTGCTTACTTCTGAAAGCAGAAGGTTCTGGTGTTTACATACTGTTGACTTTTATTAATTTAATGGATTTTTTTTTTAAATTCAAAACATTTTATGGCTGTGGTGTTTTATGTTTCTTTTCCTCTCAGTAAACTGCGGAATGGAGTTTGCAAAATCCCAGCCTCTTAGGACATGCTGCATTTAATTCTGCCATCCCAAGACATATAGTTTGATGAGTTAGCTAAATATTTTGCTATGCTGAGAAGAGCACCTAAGCATTGGTGTGCTTGTTGTTTTGTTTCCTACTGACTGATACATCCTGCAAACAATCCAACTTCATTCCTTGTCCCCACAATGACAGCATTGTACAGTGCCATAGATCAGCATCAACTGATGTGTGATGCACGGTGCCTCATCGTACCAGAGACGGAATCAAAGGGCTACTGAAAAGCTTTTAAAAAATGATGTAGCTGAACCTAGAATTTGCTTTGTTTTGTTACTTGTTGTTTAAACCAGGCTCCCCAGTATTTTTCTGTTAAAAACATCTTTTGACATGGCTGTAAAATTACCTTAGTTGAAGGGTAAACCAAATGATCATAAGTCTAACCCTAGGAAATAATTCCCTGGCTTATAGCTGCTGATGTTGCCCTGTCACTGGGGTACTTGGTTGTTTTTACCCAGGCTATGCATCCTCACTCTGACAGGACACGTTGTTTTGGCAGAAGAGCCACTGCTGGGGGAACCACAGCTCAGGGGAGACAACTGCAGGCATGGTTTTATTGGTTGAGTGTTCCTGTGACAACAGTATGTTTGCTGAGAATTTGTGTCAGGTCAGGAAGAGAATCTGTGCATGCAACAATGTTAAAAGGCTGGACATTGGTGGCTGGCTTTGTATTTTCACTGTGTCCACGTGCAAACCTGTGATTATAACAGGCATATATATAGATATAGATATAGATAATATTTATATATATTGTATACAAAATGCAGTGGTGTAAACCAGGCCTTAAAGGATTCTCCACTCTTGCCTGTAACTCTTCATGCCAATGCAACATGAGAGCATTTCTGCCTGAATCCTCCTGCTGCAGTAGCTTGCCAATGTACAGTGATGGAACGTTATGCAACTTCATTATGCAGTGACACAAATACCATGGAGCTGAAGCACTACTTTCAAGAAAAATTTCTTCCAGCAGTGAAAACAATGCTTAAATCAATGCAAACACCGGGTTTTGGTAGTCAGACAGCTCTAGGTCACCAACTGTTCTGAATCAGCGTGTCTTGAAATAAAGCAGAATGAATTCTCATACCTTCAGATACAAATGGTCAGAGTTTAGAGAAGTATAGAGGTACTTTATACCCCAGGAAATGTGCCTAAAAGTAGGACCTTGTATACCAGTCTGGAAAGAGCAGAACCATGTGTCAGCCTGTTGTGTCTTTTCTCTGCATTGTGGCTGTAGTGTGCAGTGAAGTGACAAAAGTGGGGGACAGAGCCCAGCCTTTGCAGCAGTCCTGCCAACAATACTTGTGATATGCCCCCACTGGCGCTTTAGTTTGGATCAGAAGTGTATTTTTGATGCAAATCTCCTGAACATCTCTGTTGTCTGTGTTTCATTTTGCATCAGGGGCTGGTTTTGAGTGTAGGGGTTAGATTCTGTTGAGTGAAATTAAACTGAAAAATGTTCTCCAGAAATGTACAAAACATGCTAAGACCTCATTAGGCATTCAGTCCAGGGGATTCAAATTATTTGAATTGAAAAAAATCTGGAATATGCATAGTGTGCATGTCAGATCCTCGGCATCAACTGTTTGTGTAGAGCATCTACTCTGCAGATTCTTGGTCTGCTTGACTTTACCATGCAGATGTACCTTGATCAGATTTTTAAGAGGAGTTGAGACATCCTACTAAAGATTAGTCTCCTAATTTTTAATTTCATTTTCCCTATAAATGAAATTGATCATGTGAAATTCTTACTCCTCCATTGACTATGACCACTAGTGAAGTGAATTAGTGAATTAGTGCTTACATAATATCACTGAAAGTGATTTGTCACTGCTGTAAAGGTGCTGGTAATGGTGAGGAAAAGATGCTAGTTTATCCTATAGTTTCTAAACTTTTTCACAACTTATACAAGTGATAGTTATTTCAATTATTGCTGAAAATGGACTCCAAGAGAGGAATGTTCCAGCTGAAGTTCCAACACAAAATTACAATATAACTATAGGGGGGTGCGGGGGGGGTGCGTGGGGGGGGGAATGGAAATCGCATAAAGAATCCCACGTGCTAGGTAAAAATCAGCATATTGCTTCCTAAATTGGATTTGGACTAGCATTTGCCTCTGCTTTTATTGTAAGATTCAATGTGATTTTTAAGCAGTCAGGATCCTCCCAGCTATATTTCCTTGGGAAACAGTCTGGAGATGCTCTAATTCCATAAACAGAGGCAGACATCCTAGAGAAAAAAATGTTTTCTACAGTAGAACATAAAGAGTATTCACAGCACCCTTGAGAATTTTCCTGTCTGCATTTCTAAAAGGAAAGACATTTGAGATACAGTTTAATGTAAGGACTTCGATTGATAAGTAAATGTTAAACAGTGTTTGGAGAAAGTTGGATGTTAATTAGTTACAGCTGCATGTTCAACAGTTCCTTATTAAAACTTTTTCTTAAGCAGAAGCAAACAGGAAGCATAACTCTTTCAGTATCACCACTGATTCAGATTTGATTCAACTAGGAAAGAAAAGTCTATAGTAACAAAAATTTTAAAACCCTATTTCCTTCCTGGAACAGGAAATGTAAAAATAGGAATAGTCTATTTCCAAATCCTGCTAAAAGAGGTGAAAATATCTCACTTATTCCCAAAAAAAAGCACTTTACAATGTTTTTGAAAAGCAAGTATAGTGACCTAACCAGCTTCAGAAATGAATATGCAGCATAAAAGAACGGACAGAAAACACAAAGCGGACAGAAATCTTAGCTACCTTGCTTTTCAAGACCACTATTACAAACTTCAAACCAGTATCAATCAATTTAATCACTGTGAAGTATGAACCACTGTTGATCCATAAAATGTAATGGTCCAGACAATGGAATACTTGCTGATTTCTGATGTTGGAAGTCAGAGAGCAGTATCAGTACTCCACTTAAAATCCCAGTCAAAATGGCTGTTATTATAACATGTAATTTAATTTTTCTAAAATTTTTCTAAAATTTCTTAATTAGATGTCAGGTGCAATTGAGCAAATTGAGAAACACTAGTAGTATATAAAATGTTCCAGAGACTCCCACTTTTGTTTTCCTTTTTCTCTTTTTCCCTCAAACACTAATTGGCTTGTTAATTACAAAAGTTTGAGACAGTTTTCTTACCACCCAGGTTTGGACTTGGATATTGATTCTCAGCTAGAAACTTCCTGTCCCAATTCTCTCTTTGTCTCAGTGAGCTTAAAGCCACAGTTTGAAAAATGCATGCCTTAGTTTTTCACGTGTAGAAGAGAAGCTTCATGTTTAGGAGATTTACTAATCCTCATAATTACGTAAGCCTCAAATACCGCACAGTTCCAATCCCAGCTGTCTTGAAGTGGCAGCCTCAGAGTCTCAAAGTCTCCTTCTGCTGGAGTCATGAGAATCACTGTGTTTGAACAACCATTCCCATTTCTCAAGATAAGGAAGCAGGAGAGGAGCTTTGATGTTTTTTTAGGTCTGATGCATGGTCAGCTACTTGACTAAAGAAGCAGTCATGTTTTGGGGCACTTGAACAGACGAACCTCTCTCAAAATACTGAGGCCGACTCTTCTCCCATCTTAGAGCAGGGAGGTTTCTTCCAGAATACTTTCTTGGGAGCATCCAGCAGCCTGCACTCACCTCCTTCTGCAAATACGATTTACATGATTAGCTGGAACCGAGTCAACACCCCCAGACTAGGGCACAGGATACAGGAGGATTTTAGTATGAGTTGGGTTTCCTGGAGGGAAGTCCAGCTAAAGAGGAGTCTTGCATTCTCCCCAGTCTATTGTTCAGTCTGACTTGGACCCTCGCCTTTTCTGTTTATTTGCTCAGACAGCCCATCTCCCTGCATACCAATCTGTGTGTGTACAGTAAACACTGGAAGCTCGTTGTAGTGGTAATAATGCATTGCAGCTACAAGAATCCAAATCTTCCTGGGTCAGCTGCTGATCTTGGTTCTTTCTGCCCTCTTGTCCCTGCTGGCAGGCTCGTGCAAGAAGGTAGGTGCAGGCAGTCTGGCTCCTGTGCATATCCTGAGTGCTGCTGCATACCACAGCTTTAATCAGATGAAAAAGTACATTCATGTCAGCAAAATGTCTTTTTTAAGGCTAATGGAGGTGACAGAAATTTCATTCCTTAGACTTACCTATTGATAAGAGAGGAAAGCTTTTATCTGCTTAATTTTGTGACCACTGTGTGTAGAGAAGGGGACAATATGGAATCATATTAGTTAAAATTGACTTCCTTGACTTTGCAGTTCAGGCTACATATTTGGCAGCAACTTCACTCGTGTTAACACTGTTCTTTCTTTTTGCTTCCTATCAGGAACATATGCCATGGAGTTTTCTCCAGCAAGACATCTGTCCTTCACAGGCTTTGGAAAACACAGATGTGAAAATAAATTCAAAGGTACCTGTAATTGTAGAGGAAAAGTGATTGAACTGCAAGGAGAACCTCATGCTAGCTTCAGCTTAGCTAATACAGGTTAAAATAGTGGTGGGGATGACTGAGAGAAGTCATCTTTCTGTATGCTTTTCTTGTTCCTTTGTCCACCTAAGGCATCTATGTTTGGCTACTGTTGGAGACAGAAATCTGAGCTAAAGGGACCCATTCTGACCCTCAATATGTGGCATTGCCTAGTAACCAAATGCAAGCTGGCTGAGATCCCTGCTAGTCTACCTGAGCCAGATTTATGCAATCAGACATGTTTCCTATTTCCAGTTGCTTGTAACAATTGTATAATTGGACTAAGTAAGCCTCTCTTACTGGTAGAACCACTAATTTTTAAACAGGCTGATAATTCATAATGATAATGGATCTGTCAGACAACATGTAGGTGGACTTGCTTTTGCAGGTCACTTCCAAAATCTGCTGCCTATCACCCCTCTGTCCCTGAGCAACCCTCTGTGCTGAGTGCAGCCTGATGCAGAGTCCCTTAATGAAGCTCATTCCCCAGCTGCAGAAGAACACCACAGTCTGTCACTGTCACTCTTTGCATTTGTACCTTGCTAGGCAGAGCTCCTGGCCCGGGATGTAATGCAGTGCCAGCCAGGCATTGCTTTACTGAGCTGTCACCAGAGCTGTTTGTCTCCATGGTTCAGGACTGTGCCTTTCCTTAGCCATGACCTAGCAGATGCACCTTCTGTTGCAAAGAAAGGATAGGAGAGAGGGTGCCTGCTCAGGGCATGGTGTGCATGGATCCAGTGAATAACAGAGAGTAAATGACTGTTTCCTTAGAATGTTTTTGCCATTTTGGTTTCATATGTTTCAGCAAGGTGCGAAAATAGTGAGGAAGGAAGGGAAGGGGGGAGGGAGAGAGGAAATGAAGGAGAAGAGGCAAGCTGATTTATTTGCTGAATTTTATTGGTTGCAAAGCCCAAGTGCTGTCCCTGTGTCTGTTCTAGTGAGTTGGCACCACACACACATACACAAAATCTCATCTTTCCTTTAAATGGCTGAAATTCCAGTCTGGCCTGGCAGAAGGGTAAATTCCACATAAAGAGCAGTCTCCATGGAGAGTTTTCGAAAATAAATCAAAAACCTGAGAGACTGAGAAAAATTCTGAGAACTGGCAACATGTCAAACTGATTTACCCAGCTTCATACTGGCACAGTTGGAATATGACTGCCCCCCAAAAAAACCCAGAGCTGTAGACACAGATTCCACAGCTGGTGTTCAAAAACCTGTGTTAGCTCACTGGAGAAGAGTGTGTCTGTACACACAGCCATGTGGCCACCATAAAGTGTTGCTCATAAGCCATATGAACATGTGCATATGGGATTTTCTAGTTAAATGCATTTATTCTGGCAATCACAAGCTGAATTCCACAGGTGCACAGACCATTCTGGCTTGCAAACACTCATCTTGTGCAGAAGGTCGATACACAGTCTGCATCTCCCTTTATGCAGTCCTTTTAACATCTTGTATCCTTCCTCCTGCTTTGCGGTGTGTTCTGGTACAAAGGCTTTAAGTGATAAGAATAGATAATTTGGGATCAGAGGCATCTGATGACATGGAGGAGTGCTAATGAAGCAGTCCTTCACTTTACCCTCCACATACCTCCCACAAGCCATGCATATTATGGGTATTTGCATCTTACTCTGTATGTTGTATGCAGTTGACATTTCAATGCCTCTACATGTCCACCAAGGATTCTCAGCCTCCCTAGTTTAATCCTGCACTATAGGCTCACTGTATCCATCACTTCTATGCCAGAAGTCACTGGCACTACTTTGTGAGACAAGGCCATCTATGCAGAGTTTGGTCAAGACACAGGCATGTAGTTACCGAGTCGTAAGTCACTAATTCTGCCAGGCCCTTTCTCTGTGCAGATAAACTCAGAATGGCCATGGGTTTCCTTCTCCCTCAGAGCACAGCCCCATCCCTGGACAGACAAAATCAGATCCTTTAGCCGGTAAAGGCATCTTCCAGTGTGGTCAGCACTGCTACATCTGGAAGAAACAACCTTGCAATTACAGAGGAAGTCAAGAGCAGATGTGTAAATAACACCAAGCTGTAAACATGTACATTCTAACTATGGCACCTGGCTATCATTCCTCCATTTATCAAGGAAGGCAGGGTCACCCCTGGGAGATAAGTTGTCAGCAACTGTGCCAAATCAGCAACATAATCCACAAAACAAGTAAGAATCCTGCTCCTAGAGGAAAAGGTGTGTCTGTGCATCATCTCAGCAACTGTGGGATGGCTGAGGGGGTTCAAGTCTCCCCCACATTCTTTCTGAATATAAACATAGGCATAGCTACTCTGATCTCTTTTGGTACCGCACATGATTTCCTCATCGCCCCTGACTAAACTGATTCTTGTGCCAGTCAGCTCAGGAGGTGAACGTGTCCTTCTGGTATGTCCACACAGATTTGCTTGTAGCTGGCTCTGGGAGCTACATCAAAGTGACAGTGCCAAATGCATTTAGGTGTTTTAAGGAGGAAAGTCTATTTTTTTTCTCACTAAGAGAAGTTTACCCCCAGCAGTGACTTTCACTGTGTTAGAGTGCTTCTGTCCTGCAGAGCATAGCATGGTCTGCAAATGAGGTGTAGAAAGTGAAAAAAGGCAGACTGAAAACCAAGAGATGAATCACACCAAGTCAAGGATGAGTAAAAGAAGACACCTTAGAAACCTCCTGTAATTAGAACAGCGTGATTTGGCA
The DNA here is from genome assembly GCA_013397895.1 of Origma solitaria. NCBI lineage: Eukaryota > Metazoa > Chordata > Aves > Passeriformes > Acanthizidae > Origma > Origma solitaria. Next base: position 2,438,002 of record VZRL01000726.1, read on the forward strand.
TCCATTCACCAATAAGAGTCATCTAACACCAAGTGGTTCACTTGCTTCACCTTGACAAAGATGTCCTATACCATGTACATATTCTTTTGAGTGTGCAGCTTTCAAAGACAATAAAACCCAAAGCTGGTACCAGCAGACAGCTGATATATGAAATATCAGACCTCTCTGCAGCTGGTAACTGAGCCATTGGCCACCTTGCCAAAACTACCGAATTACCTCCTGTGCTGAGCCTGTTTACTGGCAGAGCCTATGGATCCTAAATGGCCTGCCAGTGAGCCCCACAAAGCTGGCTCACAGCAAGGCAGCATACATGGCAGAGAAGCTTGCAGTGCTGCTTTCAGGGCTGTGCTTACACTGAGAGCACACAGTGAGGTTCTCCTAGGCTCTTAGGCTGGTGTCACTGTGGGATTCACACAACACTGCATTCAAGTGTCTTTTTCAGATGCCACCAACAGCGCAAAGTCAGCTCAAGTTCCCTGTAAGCAGTGAAGGCAGTGTCATTTTTGTAACCTTCTCGTCTTCCTGATCCAATTTGCTATATAGTCACAGAGATATTTGGTGGCACAATGGAGGGGTACTGCTGGGCAGAGCTAACAACCAGAGCCAGTGTGAGATGACTTTTTTCAGTGGCAATCACAGCTGACTTCAGTGAAACTAAGATAGGAGAAACTGCAGTAATACAAAGACAGCATGGGAACTGTGGTGATAAGTAGAGAAGGACAGGCCAAGAGAGGGATGGAAAGTAAAAGGTATTGCTTTCAACATGAGAGGTAAGTGCAATGACATTTGTGGCACTGTTCTGCATAAATATGAGCAAAGATTATGTTTTTGAAAGCTGGAAGAAAAGATATCGCAGTAATTTTGATATGAAGTGACTAAAGTCAGGCTGAGATAGATTGCTCTGTGGGCAAGAAAGGACATTATTTGAAAGAAGACACCCAGAAAATATCTGGAAAATGTAGACATTGCCTGAAAATGAGAACCTAGGGAAAGAATAGTCTGACTTATAAACAATGTCCAAATAAATGTGTGTGTGTGTGTGTATTTATAGTTAGTATAGTAAGCTTAAAAGGGAAGAGAAGGGACTGAAGTAGAGAATACACCCATGCACCAGTAATTTAATTGGTTTGTGTATGTGAAATTACCTGAGGTCAAGATGAAGAAGAATAGAAGTGACTAAGAGAAAAAGCTCTCCCAGAGGAAGCCGAAGGATGATACAATGATGAAGCAATTAAGGAGGAAAAGGAAACCATAAGATGGAAAATGAAAGGCAGATGGACAGCCGTGTGTGTCAAAGATTGCTGACTTGTCTGAGAAGATGGGAACTGCTCTGAGGATTCACTGAAACATGGTAGTTAGAAAGTGTGACAGATCACTCTGATGCCTAAGGTGTAGAAACCAGATTGGAGAGGGTTTAGGTGGATGTATAGGATTCCAAGTAATGAATTTAAAGATTCAGTTTACTGACCTTGGGGATGAAAGGCAAGAGGGAGGTGGAGCAGACAGAGATGCTGGAGAGACAAATGAAGTCAGGAGTGAAATGGGAAGACTTAAAGCAGGAGGATGGAAATAATGGTTTGTTATGCTTGCCTTGCGACCTTTGGAAATTTATATTATGGTTTCTAGCAGGGGTCAGTGTAAGGAATACTGGTTGCCACTGCCTTTGCCTGGCTCTGATTTGTGGTGTGACTGTAAAGTATCACACACAAACATACTTCACTTATTTTCTTCGTTTAGGTCTCTGCCTGTGGGCTATTTTGTTTGTCTTCTCCTTGAGGTTTGCCACTGGCGTGACAATCAGTGCTCTACAGAGGAGGAAGCTTTAGAAACACAGAAATTAAAGATGGAAAATTCCTCTGTAAAAGATCAACTAGCCCACTGTGCTTGGTAGGCCAAAGGATAAACACTGTGTTGTGCTTATTTAAAATACTGCAAGAAATCTCCCACAGCAACTGCTCCACCAGGCAGTGGATCTTACAGCCAAGGCATTGTAACAGTCCTCATCCTAATCTTTTTGCCTTGCTTCATCCTAGTTTCTCCCTCCTTACAATATCAACGCTCTCACTTCTGTAAATCGTAATAGTTGTTCTCCCACAACTGCGCCTATTTTTCTGTAGTGGTGTGTCCTACACGCCGTGCACAGCTGTATTTGGTTCTTTCAGTTCACATGACACGTTCTCTAAATCAATCCTCATCACTTCTGCTTTTTTAAAAAAATAATTCATTTATGTTTGCTGATGTCTTTTTGATGAGAAGGTAGTCAAGACTGAATGCAGTATTCCAAAGGGTTTACACTTCACTACCAGTAAGAGAGGCTTTTGTTACAGTTTCTGTTTATGAACTCTACTATCCCATTGTTTTCTTGTTTCTGTTTTTTTTTCCCCTCCCATCATCTCAAATTATGGGCCTGTCTAATTTACTGTCTGCTCTCCGGCTATTTTAGGTCTCTCTCAGCATTACATTCTGAGAATTCGTCTTCCCAATGAATTTGAATTTTTGAGCTGTGATTTGAATTATTTTTTGACTGATGTAGTAGTATAGCTGCACATTTCCCTATGGAACTACATTTCGTTTCCTGAACATCATTTGTGCCAGAGCTTTGACTTGTAAAATTAATAGAATAACATACCCCCAACCCCACAGCTTGAAGGCTTTTCCTTCCCTTCTGTTTCCATCCCCAAGCTTGAAACCATAAAAATGAACATTAAATGGCAACTACAGAAAAATATAATTTTTTTATTCTCTTTGAAAGAGTTGTTTAGGCTTCATGGCATCGCTTATACATGAAATCTTCTCACTACAGTCCCGAGAGAAAGATTAATTGCATTGTTAAATAATTTCCAATGTCACTGACGATTACCAGACACGTCCTCCCTGTCTGAGATGTGATGGGAGGTTGCTGCTCCCAGCTTATCCCCATTTGTCTGCCCTGTACTCCTCACTAGAATCTGCAAAGCAGCTTCAAAATAGCTATTGCCTAATCCTTTGTTGTCAAAATCGTCCATTTTAGTTGAAGTAAATTTTTTTTTGCTGGCCCTTCCTCCTTGCCACACATTGGACAGATGGAGTAAATAACTGCTAGCCTAGCAGATAGAAAGGGCAAGAGATGCTTGTGGATAGGATAATAATAAAATATAGGTTGGTGACTTCTTATCCTGTTTCAGCTGTAACCCTTGGCTATTTGAAAATTAGTGCCAGAATCAGGAATGCTCTTTAGAAATTATTTCTCTCCTCATTGCCCTCCTCATAGACTATACTGTGGATCTTTTCCCAGGACTCCTTCCTGGGAAGCACATGATGCTGAAGACCTGTTGCATCACATAGCCAAAGCAAAGGTGATACATTGTGGGTTCATCTCATCATCAAGTGCATTATAAGCAAACCAATAAAAGGTCACATCTGTTTGTCACAACTCTTGTGGTTAGGCTCTTATTGAACAGCAGCTGTGTGAGAGAGAGCAGGACGTGTGTGTGCTCAGTCTCACTATAGAGCATGCTGCAGAGAGGATGTGTGGTGTTAAGGCAGAGTGTCAAAAACAAAATCAGGCTGTAGCTATTTTTCGCATACCCCATTCATTATAGAAATGTCTGTAGCAACACTGTTGATGTTGTCAGGTCACCTGATTTTCAGTTCTCTGAGATGATGCTGTAGGACGAGGCCGTAGAAGAGCCCATTCCTCTCACAGAAAGCACACACCAGTGCATTTGCACCACACATTGTCTTTGGGGAAGGGAGCAGATGCCTGATAATTATCACTTATCTGTGTAAGGCAAGGAGCTTTCTTTGAAAACCATATTCTTCTTGCTCAAACCACAGCTAAAAGGGGAAAAGGAGCAATTAATGGTAATTTTTCTTATCTGTCAACCTGAACATACGTCTTTTCAGATCCCTTTCACTGCTACCTTATTCCACTTGGGCAAGCTGTACAGCAGGATTTACCTTATCTAAGTTTGAAAGCTAGGTGTGTTTTGCATAGACTTAGATAGCTAAAGTTAGGTAAAATTAATCCTACCTAAGTCTTTTATCTATTTCTGCTGGGCTGATGTTTCTAGTTGTCTTTCTTTTCTGCCCTTGCCATATATTAAAGTCTTCCCAGTACCTGTGCTCCTGCATAATGTAATTGGGGGCCCTCACTCTTAGTGACAAAGACTATTTTCTTTCTACAGAATCCTCACTTCTTCCTAATGAGGAAATCAAAGAGGACCTCCCCCTTCCTGCTGGTGTGGTGGCAGGGGTCTTTGCAGCTCTTTCCTTCCTCTTCTCCCACAAGTGGCAGTCCAGCCATTCATCAGGATGGTCACAGTAAGTCTGTGTTGTGGCAACAATATTCCTCAGTGGTAGTCCTGAAGCTAGAACCCCATGGGTATGGCAACTAGCTTTTCCCTCATAAACCATATCAGGAATTTGTCCCACACCTGAAACGTATTGTCAAATTTTGATTCATAACCATGTGAGTTAAAATTTGGGGAAAGATGCCAGCTTGTGGAATGGTGTTTTGGGTTTTTTTAGAAAACCTGGGGATTTCTCTCAGATGGAGCATGCCACCTGAACAAATATAGTCAGGTCACCATTCTCTTCACCTGCAAATTCCTTAGTATCTTTGCTGGCCCGTGGAGAACAGTTAAAGTACAATAAATCCCATCCTTGCTTTGCAGTCGATCTACCCACAGTGATGGTCACTTCCCAGCTATACCATGAGTCACAGATTGAGATCACCACTCAAACTCCACTTCAGCAATGCTGTCTCTGAAAAGTAAGTAACTGTTGGCTTGAAAAGCAGGTGCAGAATGAATGACAATATGCACTTTTAATTATTAGCAGATGAACAGATTTTATATGCTGGGTAGGTATCAACTCCCATCGTATCACACATGAGTCTGGGACAGGAAATATGTTTTTGTATGTGTTCTACAGCTTGCAGTAAAGTCTTGTCTGCAAGCCCCAGGTAGTGATTTCGTGTTTATAATAGTAAATCCTAACTAGTAGTAGCAATGGGCAGCAGGTAAGGTTCATAATACCTCAGTGAGTCTTTGTTTTAAACATCTAGAGATAAAAAAAAAGAGACATGAGAATACCTCCTACAAATGCATATGGCAGTTGTTCTTATCTAAGCTTACTATGGATATCTACACAACTTAAAAGTGTTAAAGGTTCCCAGCATGAGCTAATGGATTAACATACTGGTTTCAGAGTAGCATCAGCTTTTCTCATTCTGAGATCAGATACAACTCAGTTGTAAAGTTGTGATCTGAGTTCTCTTAACAGGGAGTGCATCATGTTACCAAGCATCATCAGTATGGTGGTGCATAATTCACAAAAGGCTCTTAAACAGTTCGAGAAAATTAGACTATTTTACCAATTTGATCTGTCTCCTTTAAGCACTTAAAAGTCTCAAGTGTTTTCAATTAATGAGTAGCTCTCCAAAAGTCAGCGTAACTATTTGATTTACATGTTCCATGAGATTGCCCCCTGATTGCAGCTAATTGCGGCTTTTAATCTCGTTAAGGATCCCGAATTACAAGCGGTTTTTTTCTGCAGTTTCCTGTCTGATACCTGCTGTAGGCTGTGATAGCAGAATAGAGCAAACTGCACGGCGCTGCGGCTGCCAGAGGAACCTAGAACCATGAGATCAAAATAAAAGAAGCCCTATCTTTAAACGGCACATCCCTTCCCCCGTGCTGCACGACCCGTTTCTTCGGCTGGCTGCGCCCCGAGCCGGGCCTGCGAGGAGCCGGCGGAGCTCCAGCGGCTCCCGGCGAGAGCTGGGGCCGGGAGCGCCCCGCGGGAGCCGCGCCGGCTGCCCTTCCCCGGCAAGGGCCTCCCGAGCTCCTCCATCCTTTCCATTCCCTTTCCTTCGCTTAAGGTCGGGAGAATTTAAACTTCCTGACTCCGACGGTGTTGGAAACAATATAACTTTTAATTTTTTTTTTTTTTTCTCTAGTTAGGTTTGGCTTGACTTTGCCTTGGGAAAAGGAATTCTCTTTAGTTCTTTTTTAGGAGATGTAGCATCACTCTATGGAGATGGGCTTCACATAGCAACAGACTGTGAGTAGCCCAAAGATACCCAGAACGATAAAAAGTCATCAACGGAACATCAGTGGCCAACTACGAACATCTACCCTCAGACGCCCCTCAGACGCCGCCTCTGGCAGAATTGGAGACATCTGGTCCGGAAAGAACTGATAAGAAAATCGAAGAATGAAGATCTAATTAACGTTGGAGGCGAGTAGATTCAGACCCAATGGGAAACTGCATACTGGGGGTTGCTCAACTCTGGACCAATGAACTTTGATACAGTGCATCTCTATGGGCTTTCACTCTATATATAGAGTTTGGGGAGAAATCCTGTAAAAACACGTGTGTTTTGAGTATTTTCCTTGGCACATCCTGGCCAGGATACAAAGTAATGCCTGATTCTCTAACACTTCAAATATAGTGCTAGAGGGTTTTTATTTTCTTCCCGATTTTCGGTGACAACGGGACGGGACGCGCTACCCCCGGGCAGAGCGGGCTAGGAGCCGGGGGAGGCAGGCGCGGCTGCCCCCGCTCCGCCCGGCCCGGCCCGGCCGGCTCTTGTCTCGGCGGGGAGGAGCCAGCCCGGGGCAGGCTGTAGCAGCAAGGGCTGGCCGGCCGCCAGGAAGTGTAAAATCCTGGCCGGTGGGTGGCAAATTTCGCCAGATCGCGGCGAGGAGGCAGCGCGTCCGTCCGTCCGTCCGTCCGTGCGTGNGCAGCGGGGCCGGCGGCGATGCCGCTGGCGGCGCGCAGGGGATGTTTACCGGGGGGCGGCTGCGGAAGGGAGCGGGCTGGGCCGGCTCCCCTCGCTCCGCGGTGCCTCCGGAGCGCAGCGCAGGCATGAGACCTGGGTAAGTTCTCCATTTAAAAATATTAAAAATAGACCCTCCGGCTCCATAGCGCTGCCGAGTGAGTCATTTCCAAACCAAATGTCTCAGTCTAACCCTTCCCCCCAGGAGACGCAATAATTCTGAAAGCAGGGGTGGAGGGAAAGACATTCTTCTCCCGTCTTTCTCTAAATAAATTGAATTAGAACTTAGAGGAGACAAAAGCCGTAAGAGTAGCTGGCCACCTGTTTAAAAAAGTGAAGCGTAGCTCCATCCCTTTCTCTCTTCCCTTGTACCTCTCCCGTGCTGATGCCGCCCATCTTTCCCCAACGTGCGCTCGGAGCCTCTCTGCCCTAGGAATATTTACAGCTCTTTCCAGTTTTGTGGGCGCAATCTACTTTCCAGTTCCTTCAACTGCCAGACACATTCCCTGCCACCGTCTTCTCCATGGGACATCAGCCACAGCCACATGTCATTCCAGCAGTGACCCCAGTCAGTGCAGCTCCTGGCTCTCTACGCTGAAAAGAACAGTCCAAAGCACAGCTATTTTTTTCCGCCTTTTGCAGTCATATGATGATTTGTTCGTGTAAGTGAGCTGTCTTGACTAGAGGGATATTTTGTTTGTCAAAAACAAGTGCTGAGCATATTTATAGGCAATGCTGCAATTTTGTGGTGTGAAAGATCTCGGCTATGCAGAACTCGTCAGTACCTGGATCAGCATGCAAGACCTGTTTACATCTCACATATAGTGCTGTATGTGCGTGCATATTTAATGTATATACCCATAGATCATGTTTCATGCTGAGGCAGTGTGCACAAAACACAGGAGCTGATATGCAAGTTACGTTGTTTTGTTTTTTTTCTAAAACAGATCTACAGACCAATTGTGCAGTACCCCCTAATTGTAGAGCTCTAAATCAGAGGAGACAAGACATTATGGTCTAGTAATGAGCTGACTTTCCTGAAAACCCCCTAGCTGCAAGTAAAATCCTATCCTCTTACCTCTGTGAAGAACTTTGTTAGCATTTTGACAACAAAAAATTACCTATAGAAAATCTGTGCAGTAAATTATGCCAGCTATTTTAAAGCCATGACAAGGATGTTAGGTTTGAGAACATGATCTGTAGTAGCATGCCTGTGTAGGTAAGTGGAGAATTGTGATGTAAAAGGACTTGCATTCTGTTTTTGCTGCTTCGATTCAACTTCTATTAAAGCTATTTATACTTTTTACAGCCAAGAGAGACCATTGTGATTGATCGACCTGTAACATAGGGTGCAGAGTGCTGGGAGATTTCTGCAGAAGGCATGCAACTTTTCTCTTGGCTGTAACGTAGAAGAGAACTTAGGGGTGCCACCAAAGTACTGAACTAAAGAAAGAAAAGATTTTTCTCTTGTGTTCCAAGACACAGTAAAAAGTAGACTTCAGATCCCAAGTAAATGCAAATTTCACTATAATCTAGGACAAGGTGCGCTCTTGATGCGCAGTTCAAAGACAAGGAATGACATTTTTTCTAAGATACAGCATCTGAGGGAGCAAGGTTCTTGGGCTTGGGTCAAAAAATGTCTGCATTTTGGTGAAGCTAGGAGGAAACTTTTCCAGAGGTGAATTATTCTTGGTTGTCTGTGATGGGGGTGTCCTGAATCTCTGGCTGAACTAGCTGTCAGGTCAGGTATGGTGTGTTGCACTGGCTTCTGCATGGATGGCACTGGCAAGTTGGCAGTGACAAGGGTGGACAGGGAAGTACAAGTGCACTCAAGTTCTTATGGGAGTCTTTTTTGATATGTCAGCTTAATAGTAATATTTCCTTTTGGCAGTTTTACAGCACAGTTAAGGTGACAGTTTCTCATTTGTCTTCCGCCTTCAAGATAAAATTCTTTGTAATTATTTTTATGCAGTGTGTTTATGGGTTGTCTGATATCACCTGAAACTCTGATAAGACTTTCAACGTTCACTTTCAAAGTTCAGCTGGAGCACAGGTAGTGTTTACTGAGTCCTTACACCCTTTCAGAAGAATTTCAATTCCTTAAATTTCCAGCAACAAAAGACAGAATAGCTGAGATATTTAACCTTTTATTTGATGTAGCTTCTGTTCTTACGGAGGGAGTGGAAGAATGGGACTGTAAAAAGTAGCAGACACGTAAGTACTAGAATTTTATCATTTTTGTAACTCATATTCAGTGTGTGCAGCTTTCATGTGACTTTTTTAGGCGCCTGTAGTATTTGTGGATTTTCCCCCCCATAATGTATGGCCCTTTGTACTCATTGTTTCTGCTGATGTGATTTCAAGCATAAATATACACTGACTAAATATGTGTTGGGTTCCAGGGCCTATTCAGCGGGGCATAACAACCTCTTTTTGCTACACACGATGAGTTTAAGTGCAACTCAGAGGATGGACTGAGGATTTTAGCAAAACCCCAGTTACACTAGAGCTGGCTGAGGATGGACAGCGGTGTATAAGCAGCTACTGAACTGCCGTGTTTGTAGCCCCAGGGTTAAAAATGGGGGGCATACTTAGGTTTTTAATAACAGCAACAGTATTGTGAAAACAAAAAGCAAGCAAAAAGGAATAAGAATGAAGTGCAAGAAAGCACAAAGATAATAGATTGTCATTTATTTGCAGCAGAGATAGTTCTTAAATAATTTCGGTTGCTGACTTAGTGTTTGATTCTGATAAAGTATATCTTGCATGCTTTCTGATTAACATTCGTAGAAAGTTAAACATGTCATTACGTTTAGGGTAATAATGACCTTTTGCTTCTGAAACTTCATTTTTCTCTCACTTCATGCTTCTGCCTGGCATACAATCATAGAAACATAAAATGTTTTGGGTTAGAAGGGACCTTAAAGATCATCTAGTTCCAACCCTCCACCCATAGGCACAGACAGCTTGCACTAGACCAGGTCTCTCAGAGCCCCATCCAACCTGGCCTTGAACAATTCCAGCTTCTCTAGGCAACCTGTGTTTCATCACCCTCACAGTACAAAGTTTCTTCCTAATGTCTAGTCTAAACTTATTTTTTTTTAAGTTTAAAGACATTCCCCCTTCACCTATCAGTGCATGCCCTTGAAAGCAGTTCCTCAGCAGCTCTCTTGTAAGGCCCCCTTTAAGTACTGGAAGGTGCTCTAAGGTCTCCCTGGAGCCTTCTCTTCCCCAGGTTGAACGCCCCCAACTCTCTCACCTTGTTTGGATAGGATTGGTACTCCACTCCTCTGGTCATCTTCATGGCCCTCCTCTGGACTCGTTCCAACAGGTCCATGTCCTTACTGTGCTGGGAGCTCCAGAGCTGGATGCAGCATTCCAGGTGGAGTCTCAGCAGAACAGAGTAGAGAGGGACAATCACCCCATTTACCTTCTGGCCACACTGCTTTGGATGCAGCCCAGAACACAGTTGTCTTTCTGGGCTGCAGCTGCCCATTGCTGGGTCATGTCAAGCTTCTTGTTCACCAACACCCCCAAGACCTCCTCAGGGCTGCTCTCCATCCATTCTTGGCCCAGCCTGTATTTGTACTTGGGATTGCTCTGACCCAGGTGCAGCACTGTGCGCTTGGCCTTGTTGAGCTTTGTGTTCAGGCCCTCAAACCTGTCAAGGTCCCTCTCAATGGCATCCCTTCCCTCCAGCATGTCAACTGCACCATGCAGCTTAGTGTCATCAGCAGACTTGCTGAGGATGTGCTCAGTGCCACTGACAAAGGTGTTAAACAGTACCTGTCCCAGAACTGACCACTGCTTTCCACTTGGATAAGGAGCCATTGACTGCAACTCCTGTAGTGTAAGCACCCTTAAGAAAGCATCTCGTGGATTCCCTTAGGAATTTGTGTGTGAATTTCACCACGTTTGACCAAGGAAGGAATGGTCTAAAAGGTCAAATGGTCTAAATGGTCAAAGTTTCTCGGAGATTTGTGAAAATATTTTTAGAGCCCATGCTGAAGGAGTGGCTCTTTGTGGGTGTTACTGCTTCCCTCACGGGTGAAATTCAGAAGGGAGAGCAATGCTACGTTAGTTTCTGGGTTTGAAAACATGTTTGTCAATTCAGACCAAAGGCCTTTTCTACAGAAAGAGTTTGATAGCTTACTCATACTTGTGTCATTTAAGTGATACATTCCTGGACTGTTTTTCTCCAGTGGGGGTGCATTTACTAGGGCATCTATTACATGCAGGAATACTACTAGTGGAAGGAAATAACTATGTGTGCATCATCTTTCTTGCTTTCATACGTGTTCCTGTTTAGTTGTATTTATTAAAAATCACCTGATAATCAAGTGAGTTTAAGACTAGTAGGTCTGGGAACAACATGAGCTAGTGAACTGGGGGCCTGAGATCCTTGGAGTATTGCTTTGGTATTAAATCAGCTATGGTTTTTGGAGTGTTAACAGCTTGAGCAAAGACTTGCTATAGAATTGGAGACAAAGCAATGGTGATTTTACATCTGCTGTGTCTTGGTGGGTGAAACTCAGAAGAGGGATGCAGATAAGTATGCTGCTTAGAATCTGTGCTAGCTGCTGTGGATTAGGATAGCACTGCAGTGATCCATTTTGAAAGGATGGTTGCTCCAGCTGTTATGGATACAACTTCATGGAATGCCTAAAATACCCTAAAGCTTTCAGTTAGTCAGAAAATGGTGATAGATCTTCTCTTTCCCCCTTCTTATCCATTCCTCCTCTATTGGATTGGTTTCTTATTGTACCGTAGAGGTAAGTGTATTTTTTCATTCTCAAACCAGTCCATCAGTTTTGTTTATCTGAGCCCCTGTTTGTTTTTTTTTTTCTTCTTGCATTTCATAGTTTGGTTTTTGGTATGGTAAGGGGGATAGAATTGATTTGAACAAGATTAAATCATCTGTTAGTGCATCTAATTCAGATTTGTCTCTACCTTCATTCTGGTCAGCTAAGTGATTCTAATGAGTTGTTCTCTTATTCTCACCCAAGCATGTCAGAGTGTTCTGCAAACATATCATGCCTTTTAATAGTCATAAAAATTTTTTCCATTTTTTGAATGATGTGAGTCCTAGGAATTAAAAAATGTTTGAAATAACAGAGAACATCTATGGTAGAAAACAAAATAACTTTGTTTTCTTAGAGGCTACTCCTATATAACAAGATATTTATTTTTCTGTATGTTCTTTACTATGACTGAATATCTTCAGTTCACATTGAACTGGCTTGCTCTGTGTTACTACTGATTTCTTACATTTTTTTAATGAGTAGTTGTACTATCATGTATATAGATGTGAAGTAGCAGTCTTACTTTGAACTGGTTGTAAACTCCAAAGGGGTTGCAGGGGTCTCTCAATTACAGAGAAGGTTCTCAGACCATGGTAGGATATACACAAAGGTTTTTTCTGTTCCTCATTATTTCCTCTCACTCTTAAGCAGAGTTTTGCTTTGAGTTTCAGGTTTGATTTAACCTCAGAAACTCAGAGCATAACTGAGTGGATACCACTGAATTTCTTTATAAATGGTTCTGTTATCAAAGCCAAGTTAGAGCTGTTTGCAAAGTTGTTTGAGATGTATTGTGAATAAAGGCATGATGTGGGTCAAATTTGACGAGGGAATATGCAAAAGATGTGGAAGGGAAACAGGGATGCTGATGTCTCTGTTGTGGAGACGAATGCATACTAGGAAGATAAGGAAGGTGAGATCTTGTTTTGGGTAGCCAGGGCTTTGTGGCAGTAAAATTGTTGATTAAATGATTGCATACCAGAGTGTGAACACCAAGAGGGCTGTTTTCCCCTATTCTATTGATGTCACTTTGATAACGTATTTAAGCTCAATAGTTAAAATCTGTCCATTTTAATTACAGATCTATGGGGCCAGTAGAACACCTCAGGACTATTTATGGGACATCAAGTTGCTGCCTTTGTGGTGGTAAAGCCAGAAAAAAAAAGGACACTTTTCAGTATTGAATCAGCTTAGGAAGGGAGAGCTAAGGAGAGGTATATCAGATTCATCCTTTTTTCTCTCCAACTATGCCAAATAATGTGAAAGCTTCATTAAAGCAGCTTAGAGGGATATTTTTGTTTGATTAATAGGATCCTGGCTTGCAAGGTTGAAGACCAGGCTAAGTCACTTCACTGGCTTAGCAACTTTATTTCCTCAGCCAGAAAACTGAGCTAATTATTTTTACTGTTATAATATACCTCCAAGAGCTCTTGATGAAAGGAGTGATTTGCAGGACTGAATGGCTCAACTGCCTGGGGCTGAGCCTCCCTGGGATCCCTCAGGGCTTTCCCATGGTGCAGGGAGGAGAGGGCAGGCTGCAGATATGGGGCAGGCAGTCAGGCAACCCTGGCAGCAGAAACAAGTGCCCTTAATTTATGGGTGGAAGAAACTGTCTTTTAAAGTTTGCAGCTTGAATCAATCCTGTTGACAAGACTGAAAGACCTGAAGGCTGGTCTTGCACTCTTCCATTTACTTTCCTGAACTGGGAATGTCTCTTAGCATGGGCTGTGCTCCTGGTGCTAGCATGGGCACGCCTGAAGATACACTTTTTCATATGTGTGGAGCTGCTTACAAGACAAAGTGTCACCACTTTTCCATGCTGCTTCAGGACTTGATTCAAACCATATTAAGATCAATATTTAGTTGGATTCCTATTGTTTTTGATGTCTCATGGATTAAGCACTAAAATTTTCATGGGTCAGATAGCCAAAGATGTGAAGGCGTGAAAGGATGAGGATGTAGGGAGCACTATGCTTTGGGATTGGACCCTAGACTGCCTCCAACATTTTTGACACTCTTGCTTTCAATAGCTTCTGAGATATATCTAAGACACAGTGTCTGATTATTGTTGACCAGAAATGACCTCTCTTAGTTAAACAGAGTGAAAATTAGGAGAGAAGATGATCAAACCTTATGTAATTTGAAGAAACTGAGCAATTGGGAGCTATAAGAGGAACTGCATGTGCCATTAATTTAGCAGTGGCAAATGCTGTCCATGTTAAAATATAAATTAAGTTCATGCAGGTGCATGAATAGTTGTGATGACCTACAAGACTCTAAGTTACAGGTTGTGCACTGTTTTTCCACTTCTCAGTGTGGCTGCATAAATGAGGGCCTTTGTCAGAAGTAGTGTCTTCAGATCTTGTCAGCTGAGCTCGTATTGAGGATTTTGCCAATCACATACTTTGTTAAAGATTTTTTGGACTGGAAGGACAATCAGCTAACAAGAGTCTGGTTAGTTCTCCGCGTACTTTTATTTCTGAGGCAGGATGGAACTGCTCATTAAGCATAGCAGGCTTAGTACAGCAGGGCATTTTTCTAGATTACGCTTCTTCCACACTCAAAATTATTACAAAATATTCAGGTGCATGTTGCAGTGTCCCATTTGTGTATCTTATGATTATAGGTCATCAATGTCACAATTGCACAAAACATATAAAAGAGAAATATAAGAAAGTGTATATTTTTCTTCATGAAGGGGCTATTTTTAAGACTAAAAATAATTAAATGGCAAAACATCAGTTATATAAGGATAACCCATCATTCTCTGTCACTCTGTTTCATTCTCCACTATTTCTTTCTCTCCCTTGCCACCTGTTTTAAAGTTACTTTTTGACTTGTGGCTTTTTGGTGTGAATTTGTTGTTAAGTAATATTGGTGAAGTTTGTCTTCTAAGAAGCAAAAACAATTGTAGTTTTTTTCTGCCATGGCACTTCCATTAGCTGCTGTTGCTCTTGAGTTTTGCAGAGAAAACATTAGAGGAATTTTAAAAGGTCTATTCTGTTAAATCTCAATTACCATGGGCCTTTGATAATCTTGTTTAGCCCAAGATTATCATGAAGATTCATGATTTAGAGGAATTGCTACCAGTTTTTAATTTGGGTTATTCTTTCTTTAGTAGAGAGAGATTGAAGTAGGGGTAGTGCCTGATCTTGCTTTTCCTCCAGACAGACAGAGGTATTATGGTCTGTTGGGAGGGAAAGGTCTATTAATGAAATCATTTTATAATGATTTCTCAGTTGTTTTTCATGGCTAACAGAAAACAAATAATAAAAATTTCCTAGTTTCATGACTGTAATGTTTTTATAAATGTCTGTATTTATGTGTGTTGGAAGAGGATTTGTCTCGATGCTCAATTCTTTTCTTTAAAGATTCAGATTAATCCTAAAAGTGTTTACTCAGATGTGATGAATTACAAGTGTATGAAATTACATTGTTGTCATATTGACTCATCGTGCTGCTTTGCTGCCTCAGTTGGGAACATTGACTTTCATCTCTGCAGAGTTAGCTGCCTTGAAGACCTGAGTTTTACACAGATGACATATCTGCCTTGTTAGAAGTCTAGAGGGTTTTGGTAGCTGGACTTTGAGATGATAATCAAGGATAAGAACAAAAAGACTGGGATGTAGGACATCTGGAAGGGAAGGAAGAGCAATACCTATCTCTCTGACTTAGTCATCACGAGTGTCTTGTGAAAAAAAGGATGTGGAGGGTCACTAAGCAAGATGAGGAGAGTGGGGAATGTTTTAGAATATATCAGCTGGCAAACAGTTTGAAAACCCCTGATGCCATGTAAAGCATTATCCAAGCAGCTGGAGGACATGGCTGTCAAAGATTATCTGGTGTGGCTGTACATTTTATGCAGTCACTGCACTTCAGTCTCCAAGTCTTAATGTCTTTTATAATTGATGGAGAGAATTCTGTTTGGTGGCTGGAACATGCTGCATCCTGGTGTCTTCCATCATTCTGCGTAAAAGGGGAAAAGTAATTGCTCCTCTCTAAAGCTTTTTCTACTCCTGTGGTTGCTAATAGGACTGTGATTATTAGAAGTAAGTTTTATTCTGTAGTGTTCTAAACCACTTTAATCGCAGCAAGAAGAGACTGCAGATGTGGAGGAGTTTATACTGAAAGCCTCTAGGAGAGCAGTGTCTGTTTCTGAACATTTTTGCATAATTCCATGAGAGTTTTCACAGCAAAATGAAAAGGAAAATTGTTCCTTGCTCAGCATTTTGCTAAATGCTGTTCATTCCCAATAGCTCAAATAGCCTGAATACCATGAGGGCTTCTTACTAACCTATAACTATGTTAATGCCTTTCTTGCCACAGGGGTAGTTTCTCCCAGTAAAAAGCCAAAAAAATTGCACACTGCAGAATGCACACCACAGATACTGCCAACAAACTGCTGCTGTAACCTCCCTGTGAAAATGAAGCATTATTTACAAGGCTGCCTTGCTTTAGGAAAAACTTTCAGTGGGAGCTAGTTGCTGTGAGAGGACAATCTGGTATGATGGAAGTGTTTGATTGGCTTCAAGTGCTTTGTTGTACCTTCAGTGCACAGGATCTGCAGAATACATGTGACAAAAGTCATGTGGCTTTGAGCTTTATGAAACTCCGAAAATGGTTAAAATAGGCTGTGGACATGGGGAGAGGATGGTCTCTCTCATGGACTTCGGCATTTCCTATTCTGATAACATGAGGGCCAGTTATGTTTGGATGCCATTCAGGGCTAGCCTGCCTCCAGAGAAACAGTTTGGTGCGCCTGTCATTTAGTAGTTTCTGGGTTTAGATAAGACAGGAGAGATTTGCGTCTTTGAGTCCAGAAGAAATAAAAGTAAGACTCTGTATCAGGTCCTAAAGCTGAAGATCTTGCCTTAAATTCCTAGTGAGATTCTAAAGTAAGGTTGACTTGACAGTAACACGGCATTGCAGGAGGGAGGAAGAGGGGTGTCTTATCTGCTCTTTGCAGGCAAGAGCTTGTTTTTATCTGACCTGGTGACTTTTAACAGAGATTAAGGAAAACAACATGTATGTTTCAATGAGCTTAAGCACATTGCCTAGGTAAGAAGTGTTCAGGAAATTCATCGTGGGGCCCAGTGTAATGCCGCTGTTCTGCTGTGTGGAATCAGCCTTGTAAATCCGTAGCCCAGGCTCAGAAGAGACCTTCCTGATCGTGGTGTTTTATTGCTTGTACAGAATGGGCCAAAGAGTTTCCTACCCATACTTAAATTTATATCTATTAAGGCACAGAGGTTGTTATATTGATTTACATTTCTGGATTTAAGCTTTCCCCTTGCAACTTAATGTAATTCAAATGAATATAAATGCATCCTATAAAATGATTTCATTGTTGGGGAAAAGGATGCTTGTATGCATTTCTGGCACCTGAAATAGTGGTAAGACAAGGCTTGTGGGCTAGCACATCTTAACCACTGCTTTTTAGCCCTGTTAAATGCCTACAAATTCTAAAAATTGTGCTTGTATTGCATTTTGTACCTCTGAAAGTGAAAGGTGTCTCTGCCTGTGGCGGGGGGGTTGGAACCAGGTGATCTCTGAGTTCCCTTCCAACCCAAACCATTCTGTGTTTCTATGTGTAAAGATTGTTAAGTGAGAACTTTTACAGTACTGCTGGGAGAAGTGAGCTGTCACTCATTCAGCTCCTCATGCTGTCAGCTTTTGGAACTTGTAGACAGACAAATTATTGGCATGAGCTCTTGTTTTGCAACAGAAACAGCCGCTCTGCTTGGGCTTTGCCTCACGGCCACCCTTTGGTCTGCTGTGAAAAGAACCTGCCTCAGCTCTCCAAGGTGCTGTAGCTCTTTCCCTGGTGATTTCTGATGTGGTTACAAGTTGTCAATAGGGAAATTGCTGGCAGATTGAAAATGCGTGGGCAATGTCAAAGGAACTGTTGCTGCAAAATGCACACGAAAGATCCTGCTGATTTGGTTGTACTAGTTTACATTTAGTCTTGATGTCTAAAAGTTATTACTTTGTTTTATTTTAATTGTAACAGAGCAGCCAAAGAATCAACAGATTGCTGCCCCTTCAAGCAATAGCAGTTAAGGCTAAGCTTATGTCACAAAAGACTTCCTGGGCTTTGTCATCTCTGAAAACAGCCAGAAGGTGTCTTAAGACAGAAAAAAGTTGCACTTCTAGCTGTGTTCCAGTTCCCCAGAGATCTCTGCAAAATGCGTTTAGCTTGTGAGAGTGCACTAGTCAAATTAGTGCAGATATATAGCATTTTTTTGTCTGACCATCTCTCTTATCACCTTGTGCTGAAGATGTAGTAGAAAAGAGGTTTTACTTTACATCTTTCATGTGCAGTTCAGTTACACAACCTTTCTGTTTGTTTCTTTTCCCCTCTGCTCTCCTGTCTCCCACATCTCGTTCTCTGAACTGCCAACTGCATCTATTGCTTGTTTTCATCTGAAGTGGGAGGATTTCAAAGTATAGAAGCTTTGCCAAAGTTTTTGTATTAAAGCTCACTACTTCTATTTCTGTGGTTTACTTTGGGCTACATAGTCATCTACATGGAGATGATGATCAGAGTGGAAAATACAGACATTTCATAATTGGCCTAGCAATTACTTCTCGTGCTGTAGAAAAAACAGAAACATAAAAGTCCTGCTTATGCTCAAAATATCTGGTTGTCAGAACTCTTTTGAAGAAGCTCCTTATTATGTCCTTTTTGTAGTAAACTGATAACAAGGGGGTTTATTCCCTTGCACAACACTTCTCAAAAGAAAGCACTCTGTTTGGCTGTTCGTCTTTTTTGCCATTGTTCATCTTTTGTTCTTTTCTAGTGGAATAGTTTTCTCTTTTTCCAGTTACTGCTATTTTATATATAGGCTGAATGGCTAACTAGATTTAAAGGTATTTGTAAAGTGCCTCTGGCAGAAGGGTTGAGGCATCTCTATTCTTACATCTGCTAATTGAAGTCAAAAGAGAGACCATCCTTGCATTTCTGACTGGCTGTGTCAGGTCGTTGCTTAAGGGCCAAGATGAGAATTGGGGCTGTCAAAGAACTCTGGAATTCCAGAATCTTCCCAAAGTTGCTGTTAATGACACAGGATATTTTCATCCCTCCTTTCTCTGCCTTACTCTTTTCCTTTCTCTTTGCATTGCAGGACTGCCTCGGTTCCTTCATCATCCTGCAGCTCATGTCACAGCCCAACACGGTGGGGAACTGCTAGTCCAGGGCTGACTCTGCTTTTGTCTGAGTCCTTGGGCTTGAAGACTCATCTGCATTGCTGAGATTGATGCTTTAACCTTTAGGAGAACAGACTTTCTGATGGTCCTGCTCCACTCTACCTGACCTATGAAAGGAGGTTTCACCATAGCTCCATCCTTTGCCCTCCAGTTCCACAAGATGGGCTCATTCCGAAGGCCGCGACCTCGCTTCATGAGCTCCCCTGTCCTCAGTGACCTGCCTCGGTTCCAGGCCGCCCGGCAGGCGATGCAGCTCAGCTCCAACTCTGCCTGGAACAGGTGAGCAGGACCCACCTGGCTCAGCTCTTCCCTTGCAGTAGCTCCTTGATGAGGGTTATGTGTATCTTATGCTTGTTCTTCACACCGTATATGACTGAGCTTGTCTGTTTATAAGCATGCATGAATTTTTGGCATGCCCAAGCTTTGCTGGCATTGAAACCATCTGTGGAGTGGAAAAATTTAGACCTAGCAGTGTTCAGTTGATTTTGGCCAATGCTGTTCAGCCATATTGTCTTGAAGTAAAGCAGAATTGCTTTTTGTTAACAGTTGCATCTTTTAAGTACCATTTAGGGAAACACATTCCTAGTACTGTCATAAATGCTTGTGTCTTCATTCACAAATGCCTTTATTTGCACATTATGAAGGTTTTATCACAGTCAAGTTCCTCTGACAGCTAAGCTTGTGGCTTCTAACGGCATTTCCTATTGACAGCTAAATCCTGTCTGCTGTGCGTGTCACGCAGCAATGGCAACTGGAGAAACAACGTGAAAGGTGAAGAGTGAGATGTCCTATCTCTTGAGCTGATCTAATGGTCTGCTGCTACCAGAAGTGGGTGTTCCCACCTTCCCTTCTGCCACCTGGCACCCAGCCCTGTGCTCTGCAGACGCTTCTTGCCTGCTGACCTAGCTCAGTTTACCAATGTCACACAGAAGCAGCCTGGCAAAAACATTGCAGTTTTGTGCCATGATAGTGTGCTGAGGTCTGTGAAGCATGCAGATGCCATAACTGGCCCACAGAAGGGAATGTCTGTTAAGGGAATGACATGTCCCCTTGTTAGCCTTGGCAAGCCTTTAGATCTGCTAAACCTTCTTGTCTGCTGTCACTTTATGACTTCCTCTGTGCTGGTGAGAGAATTAGAAGATACTCCAATAGCATCTTACAAGCATTAACGGGGCTTAAACTCAGGTCTGACTGAGGCGATGCTGGCTGCAGAACATCTTCCAGCACAGCCAGGGTCTTGCCAGGTGCTGCAGCTTGGGTGGTTCCTGCTAGGATCACTTGATAATGCAGTGTGATGCATTTGGCAGATATTACCAAAAATCTGTGTCTGCTCATAGCAACTAGCCTGCAGCACACAGCAAAGATCCCCTAAACAGTTGTGTTTAAGATATATCTGGCATGAGCAGTGTGCCATAACTTCCCCTTGCTTACTCTAGGCAGAATTTGGGGCTGATTCCAGGAGAGATGTAGGTAATTAAGAGTAACTACTTCAAGGTGAGAAAGAGTCAAGTATTTAAGGGCAATTAACTTCACCTGGTTATAACCACTCTGTTTTTGGTGTCTAACTCGCGTTGTGCTCTGTGGTACATCACACCAGTGGCTGTTATTCATGGATGTTGTCCTGTTCCATTTTGTTTTTGGTAGCGTTCAAACAGCAGTCATAAACGTGTTCAAAGGGGGAGGCTTGCAGAACAATGAACTTTACACCCTCAATGAAAATATCAGGTAGGTCACTGAAATGCATGAAAATAGGTTTTTGTTGCTGCTTGTTTGGTGTTTGTTTGGGTCTCTTCCCCTTCAGAATCACAGTTAGATATTGATGGGAGGAGAAGGGATGAAAGCAAACTTAAGCACAGCTTTGTGTTTTCTGGCTAACTTACTTCTTTCTTGCTATTGAGTGACATGAATGGTGTGGGGTATTTGGATAATTTTTCTCCAACTTGTGTGGATATATAGCTTTGATAAGGACAGGTTGTGTATTGACTTGGATTGTAAGGCTTTTGTTCCTTCCTAGGAACTGTGCCTCTTTTGGATATGTTTTATACGTAATAATATTGGCATCTCTTTTCTAAACCCAAACTTCTTAGAACTGTGGAGTGTTTAAAGCAAACCACAGCATTTCATTTAAAAGCTTAATATTTTCATGATAATTGCAGTGCAAAACCTAAAAATATGAACCCTAAAGATAAAAAATCTAAAAGCTTAGCTAATATTTTCTGTCACTGATACTAGTGATGGTTAAAAGTATAATTTTCTTTTAAAAGCAGGTTTCATGATTATCTGTGGTTTTATTCTGATTAGCTGGAAAGTTTGATTTGCAATAGATAGGACTATAGAGTAGATAAAGAACCATTTATTCTTGCCTTGGTTTCAAGTGTTGCTAAGAAGAGTATTGTCAGGGCTTATAGATGTAGGTTCTTCCTCTTCTTTTTTTACCACTGCATGCACATTAATTTGTCATGAGTGCTGTCATACATGTCTCCAATGCTTCTTTTAAATGCCCATCCCCTCATCCCTATTGCATTTTTTTCTGATCTCCAAGATTCAAATGGCAATTTGAGCTAAGTGTGTACTAAACAGTGGTCTAAACTACTCCTTTCCCTGCTTTCAAAATAGATGCAGCTAACAGGGCAGAAGACTCTGTCCAATTTGGTCTAGTCCCAAACCAGAAAAGTTTAATATTCCTTTTGAGAGTTGAGCAAGGGCAGCATCTTGTGCTTTAATGATATTTTAGTGTGTTCAGGTCAGAAGTCTTCAAGTTATGTTTAAGTACTTGGAGCAGTCTTAATTCTCCATGGGATGAGTATTTGTGGACATGAAAATAAAAACAGATGTTGTAAGGCTTGGGAAATACCTTAAGCCCCAGCTTGTTAGCAGACTTGGGGAGTGGCTTTGGGCTTTGTGACTCGCCTGCCTGGCTGTTGCCCGTGGCAGTGGCTGTATCCTGCTTTTCCCCTGCAGTGCAAGCAGGTGCTCCTTCCCACCCCTCCAGGGAGGCAGTACACTGGACAGAATTGTTGTGGGGTCTGGGCATGGCCCCAGTGGCTGGACCATGCTCTGTTCATGGTGGTTAGTGATGCAGACTGTCGAGAACCAGGTGAAGAGCAAGAAATCCTTTATGAACTGTGTACGCTTTGTGCTGATGGTGGGAGGGGAAATGCCTTCTTCCACAAACATGCACTGCCAGGTTGTACTTGGAAGCACTCACCTTGAATTACATGATTAATGTTCCTGCAGGTGCCCTGAGCATTGGTTACATCTCCAAATGTCACTCTTTAAATAGACCATTTCACATCCAAGTAGCTCATTAATGCCCATGTAAGGAGCAAAGGACAGGCCTCTGCATGTGTGTCTGTATGAACACCTGCAGCCTCACCTGTGGTTCTTGATGTAGCCCAGCACAGGGTGAGCTCTGTGTGCACAAGGTGAATCTCTAGCTTGACACTAGAAAAAAGCCAGGCCTCTCAGACAGACGACTCTTGTGTGCCATTAGGTTGAGCTGCTGCATTTTCCTTGCTCCAAGTTCTCCACTTGGCTCCTGGGTTGTAGTTAGCAAATGCAGTAAGAGACTCGCAGGTTCTGCACAGTGCTTAGTCCTTTGGCAGAAGGAAACACGGGACAGTTTTAAAGGAGGATGGTAATGACAGGACTGGGAGACGAGCAGGTGGTAACATTTTGCTCTGGATTGCTGCCACCAAGTTTTTATCTTGCTGTGATTTGATACCATCTCACTCGCAAGTGTTTTTTTAACTGCTCTGACAGTCGGTTGTCTAAGCGAGAGGAAATGTAAGAAATGCCTTCAGGAGGTGGAATTTCTGGAAGCAAGAGGTCACCTGGCCGTGCTTAGACTCCTCTGGTTTTTGCTAAGGTGCAAGCTCTGGTTGCTGGTCTTACCTGCATGAAGCCCGATCCTGCTGGGCTTGTCAGTCAGCTGGTGGAGAGCCTGCTGGATTTGGCTGAAGCCAATGGAAAAGCTGCTGGCAAATGGGCTCCCAAAGTCTTATCTGATTTATTGATCTCGTAGAAATAAAAATGTGCTTTGATTTGGGTGGGTGAATATAAGCACTCTGAGAGAGAAAGAGGAAAGGAATGTGTTGGCGTGCAAATAAATGTAGAAGCATTGCAAAATGGTTAAGGAGGAAGGTTACCGTCAAATTTGAACAGAGATTAGGTGAAGTGGTGTAGTTTGGTAAAATCCCAGCCTAAGAGCTGCATGGTCCCTGATTCAAATGCTATTTTCAAGCAGTCTTGGTTATGCTTCATGTTGGTAAAAAGCAAAACTCTTAAAAAAGAAAATGTGGTGTTTGGCACTGGAAAGTATTGGGCAACTTTTAAATTTTCGACAGAATTTACTGCTACAGAATTTGTTCTCAGTCACCGAAAGCTGAAAGTGCAAATGCACTGAACTACATAAGTTTTTTTTCATGCTTCTTCTGATGTAAAACAATCCTGATTTTTATATTTTTGTTGAAATACAAAAATGTATTAGAATTTAAAACTTTTATTCCAGTCTGATTTAAAAGCCAACAGTTTTTATCAGAAACACTCCTTCAGAGTGGCTTTTGCCTGTATGTACTTAAAGCACCTCGTGTTAAATTTCTAGATTTTCTTCCTTGGAAAATATGCATTCTTTTTAATTTTTTGAAATGTGGTAGTTAAAATGTGGCCGCAGCTTCTGCTTCATTTCTCCTCTCCTTATCCTCACCTTCTACTTCCAAGAGAAAAGAAAGTACAATATTAGGGAGATATGCTGTT
The DNA here is from genome assembly GCA_013397895.1 of Origma solitaria. Lineage (NCBI taxonomy): Eukaryota > Metazoa > Chordata > Aves > Passeriformes > Acanthizidae > Origma > Origma solitaria. Next base: position 2,461,525 of record VZRL01000726.1, read on the forward strand.
TTCAGTGACATGAAAGGCATTTTTGTTTAAACAAAAAAGCAGAAAAAATTATGCATTTCAATCTAAATAACTTCAAATTTTCTCCCCAGCTTTCTGTTCATTCAGGGTTTTTTTGTTTTTTTTTTCTTTTTCTAAGTGTATGGTTTATAATTAGAAGTCTTCAGAGAAACTGTTTAATTCCTTTATAATTTGAGAATAGCTTTTGTGGACGTTTGTAAAAAATATATACGTAACTGTAAGAAAAATCTAACAGTGGCCAAAATGACCCATTTACATACATTCCTGTATCTTTGGTATGACTGGTAGTAAAGTGCAGATATGCCTGTAAGAAATGACCAGCAGTGGCTGCTACTTCATGGCTTCATTCCTTCTGTCTACAGACGGCTGCTGAAGAGTGAACTTGGATCCTTCATCACAGATTACTTTCAGGTATTGCACGACTTGTTTGCTTTATTTTGAGGTTTGCTCTCTTCAGCTTTTTAGCCTATAGCAAAATTAGGATCCCTTTTTACATGCATGTAGCCTACAAGTTTCATTTTTGTTTTGCTGTGGTAGATGATGGAGGTACTGGAATTTTTAAATGTGGGCCATATAGCCTTGGGAGTAATTATTTTTATTGATGTACATGCAGAATTAAGGATAATCTTCCTTTGCATTTAAGATAGGCTGCTAGTAGCCTGCCAAGATCAAGGAAGAATTCACTTGAACATTTTTAATAGGATGGGATACCTCTTCTTCAGTATAGAGAATTCAAAAGTAGGTTTGCTGCAACAGGGGCCAGCAAAGAGGAAGAGAAGAGATAAGGGCTGCCTGGAGGCAGGAGAGGGCAAAGAGAAGGAAGTTTCTATCAGCAGGAAATCAACCTAGGTGCTGTTTGCCTTTTAGTCCCACAAACATCAGTGCAGCTTCTGAAAAAGGAAAATGTGAAGGATGAGGGAAGAGTCGAACAATCAGAAATGTGAATAAGTGTTGCTCCCTTTTACTGATACTGTCCAGGTAGACAGAGGTTCACATGCAGCCACATGAAAGCCTACTGGATGATTTTTAGAAGGCACTGATGGCTTTCAGTGTTTTAATTTGTTCAATGTAGTGTTGATTAAAAAAGAGAAAAACAAAGAGGGGCTGCTGGAAACAAGGGGTTTTCTTCCTGTTGAGTAAGAGAGAGAGAGAGAAAATTTCTGTACTTTCTGAAGCAGCTGATGCTGCTGTGTGCGTGCTAACAGCTTAAAAGAGGAAAAAGAAGACTAGTGTTGTTTCCTATCAGATTACATGATTTATTAGATTACATGACTTTAAAAAATCCCCCTGCTGTGCTATCGAGTGAGAAGAAAACTCCTGCCCCAGGGGTAGTTGTTTCACTTCCTCAGCCCCTCTCTGCACAAGTTGTTTACTGCACAGAGGCAGCTGCTGGCGTCGCATGGCAGGACGTCTCCTAGACCCTGAGTGGGGTGGCAGCCACCAGCACTCACATTTAATTTCTGGAGTGTTTTTGCTCAGTGTCCAAAGGAGTAACTTGGCATCTGTCAGACTTAGCCTGAGGTAAAACTCATGGTGCAGGCAAGTTGTGAGACAAACTGTGAGATAAAGGCTATTGTTGGAAGTGAGATTTTTTCCCTTTGTAAGCGAAGATGCAGACTTATTTCTGATTTTAGATTAACAGCATATGACCATGATAAAAGTTACCATTCTCTCCTGAATGTCTTTACTCAAAAATCCTAGGGCCATGGAGTGGGGAAAGACTGCTCACGTGCCAAAGAAGGGCTGACAAGATTATTTTATTTGTCTGTGGGTTCTGTTTCACTGCTGATGCCAGCTGGTTTGTGGTAGTACTGCTGCCATCAAGATGAGCAGAGCTGAATCAAGCTGCTGATTTGGATGAAAAATAACCTTGAAAGAAAAAAAAAGCCAGTTTCCAACTACTTCCTTTGACGTGTTGTGGTCATCACCTCTGACATGGGGGAGGTGCTGGGAGTGGGTCACCAGGATGCAGAGTGGAGTGGAAGTGCATCTTTTGGCAGCGGTTTCCTCTGACATCTGTTAAAGCCCACTGAAAGCTATCCCAAGAACCAAGTTTTCTGTCCTCTTGCATTGAAATGGACCCTGAAGAATATTCTCTCTGTGTAGCCAAGCAGTTTTAAATATCCTAGCAGCAACTAGAGCAACTAACTGGATCATGTAACATTTAGATGTGATAAACTGACTTGAATGTTTTCCATTTTTTATGCCATGCCACTTATATCAGGAGCTGCTAAGAGCACGTTTAAAACCACATTTGTTTTAAGAGTTCAGGATTTTACGTTATGTAAATTCTATGCACTCACACATGCACGTTTTTTGTAACCATTGAGTATTTAAGACTAAAATGGAACAGAGCTTTTATAGTGAGACAAAGCTACCTTTGTGATCAACTTGTCTTGATTACTCACAAGTCCTTTTCATCAGCATTCATGCAAATTAACATTTTTTAGCTCCTGAAATTGCTAAAGGAATGTTTAGGATATGGCTGGAGTTTATGCAGTCTTTTTCTGCTAGCAAGCCATCATCGTACCAGAGTTAATGAGTCTGTTTTGTCTTTGAAAGAGAAATATAATTCCTATGAGGGCTGCAGTACAAACTCAGATGTTTCATTCTGAAGGAGAGTTGTGTTTATAAATCTGCCGCTTTAGCAATCCTGCTGTATATACAACCCATCTCCTTGGATTGAAGCCTGAGTGTAAATGCCAGATAGTTGGGACTTGCAGTGTTTGATGCAGATCTGCCTTAAAGCAGTGCTTCATGCTCCAGGTTTTTCAGTACTGATTTTGCCCATGAACTGATTCGAGAGTTTGCTGCTGCCGAAAAGGAGCACTTTGTACCCACCTCTCTGCTCAATAACCCAGCAGGGCACCATTTGCCCTCCCTGCTGGGTTAGTTTGCTGGTGGTCAGCTGAACTGTAATAGGTGGAAATCTAATGACCGTGGAAGGTAAGAGGCTGAGATTTGGAGAGTGTACTGGCAGTTGGGACTTCTCTGGTGCAGCTGTGTGATTTTTCAGATAAACTCACTTAATTTTCCTGCTGTCTGACTGACCCTCGTGTTTGTGGAGAAAAACTTTTAAATATAAAACTAGCAAGTGTTGATAAATTGATGCATTATCTGCCTGATTCTGCAAACCTGAAACAAAATCTTTGGAAAGGATGAGCTGTGTCTTTTCACTCACTGTGGGCTTGTTAATCTTGAAACTCATGGGGGGCAAAACGTAAATGCATTTATGCATATTAACTCCAAACTGTCTCCTCCCAAGGCAGAGAGACCTAATCCCTTCCCAGGCACTGTAACAGAACCCACAGGCTGCAAATGCAGAAAGTCAAATGCCCAGAGCTGATGCCTGATGTCCACTCTCCTCATTGGCAGAGCTGGTAGGTGAGGAATGGCAAGTGGACTGTGTGCCCTCATCTAATCCAAAGAGATATTTGATGTCTTAAAAGCAGAAGCAAAGCTGTTATATAATTTCCAGCCTGCTGCAGCGGAGAGCCCCTGGAGGTGACAAGTCCTGACTAGAATTAGACCCAGCTTTCTGTTTGTATGCAAAGCTGCTGAAGCTGCAGTGTGCAAGCTCGCACATTGCTGGGGTGTCAGGCAGAGTCCAAGTGGCAAGAGGATAATGGATAGTTGAAAAGTAAGCAGTGTCAGTGATGAGACAAGCCTGGATCCAACCCAAAATTGATTTTATCCTGTCCCTTTAGAGCAGTCACAAGTGGTACTGGTGAGTCTTCCTGTGGCCAGAGTCCCTCTTGCTGCAGGTTCCCCAGCTGCGCAAAGGAGCTGCAGTGATGGGGAAACATACACTCCTCCCTCTCATGTGGCACCATAAAACTTTTGTTTAGGTCTCCACTGCATATTTTTCTGGGATTTCAGCCTGCAGAGATGACTCCAGCATCTCTCGTGATGCTTCCTCGCTCCTTTGAAAGGCTGCTTTGTAAAGCCTAGCTAACAGCTGAAAAGGCCCTGTGGCTGCTTAGTCAAAGAGAAAAATGCAGGGTGTGGGAGGCATCTTTCCTTGATGCCAGGTTTCTGTGTCTACCTGTTTCACAGCAAGGCAAAGAAATAGTTGTGTAGGCTATTGGAGTGATGGTTACTGCTGAGTGCCGGCAGCATGAGCTCTTCTCTGACCGAGGGCTCTCGTGCCTGCTGTCAGGGGTTGCAGCAGCTCGCCTGCTGCACAAGGAACAAAATTCACACTTGTGTGATTTGCAGAGCTCAGCTGTATGTCTGCAATACCCTTTTGGGTCAAGCTGCTCTTTATTATTGTATTTGTCTCCTCATTGGCTGGGAACCTCTGTTGATGCAGGTCTGCTAATTATTCCTGCTTCATCTGGCACTTTCTAGAGCAGCTTTCGTGGAGCAGCTCCAGAGACTCCATAGCAACTGCCCAGCTCTGTTATCACAGATGCGCTCAACCAGCAGCTCAGCACTGCTCTCGAGCAGAGGACTTAGTTCTGGGTGGCAGCAGGGACCCCTCCTTTCGGACCCTGCTCCCATGAACTCTGTAGATGTGTGTGAATCCCTCCAAACAGTGCCTGGTTGCTCCTGCTCAAAGCATGGCATGGTCAGTGTGCCATGGCCTGGCTGAGCAGTACTCCCACTTGGAGCAGGGACTCACCACTGTGGAGCCAGGAGACCTGGCTGGGGGATTTTCCCAGAGCTGCTGCCTGCCTGGCTGTGGTCTAGATCATAGCAGTGTTGCCTACTTGGTCTGCCTGGTCTGCTCTCCTTCTTACTCTCCCTGCCTCACTTTCATCTCTTTAAGCAGGCTTTCTTTTATCTGTTGTGAACAAAACTGGCTCTACAAAGTGTCATTTTAGGATGTGATTTCATATTTATCTTTCAGTCTCTTCTCTATGTGGGATTGAAGTGATCTTTCTGCTTCTGTCAGTATTTCCCCTCTTGTTAGAGAAAAAAGAAAGGACGGGGGTGGGGGGTGCTCTAGGTATGAGATGCTGCAGCTCCCACAAGTTTGTGTTTTGTAAAACACTGCCAAGAATTAGGTAGGTGTTTGTGTGTAGCTGGCAATAACTTTGTAGAAAATACTTGCCAAGAAAGTTTGGGTGATGCTTTTTTTCTGAAATTAACATCAGATTGTCCATAAAGCAGTGGCTGTGTGGTTGTAGAGCTTGTAAAAGTGTGGTTTAGCACTAGAACACAAAGTCTCGGTGAGAAAAGAGGGCTGCATTTAAGAAACGCTGTAGTGGACTGAAGAAAAACTGATTTTGTTCACCCGGCAAAATGAGGCAAATTATTTTGAGTGTGTTCTGGATCAGTTTACTTCTGTTTCAAGCTTATGTTGTTTGATGAACTAGTATTAATTTGTTAATTTGAAGGTGGCTTTTAAAAGGCACACTGGCCATGTTTGTCTTGGAGACATGAACAGAAAGCAAAATTTCTCCGTAATTAAATGGGTGTTTGTGTAAACCTTTTTCCCTCAAAGATAAAGGCTTATGTTTTATTAGCAGGAGAATTGATTTGTACCTTGCTATGCTGCAGACATGGCTTTCAGGCAAGACGTGAAGTTGCCTGTGATGGCTCGAGCCTCCTCAGTGTTTTCTGTGGAGTTGCTGCCAAAGCTACTTAGCTGTTTTTCGCCACCCTTCTGCTTGAATGTAGCACTCACAGCAGAGCAAGCTGTGCTGCTGGCAGGGCTGCCACCCCCAAATCCTTTCTGTTGGTTCTGTCCAGAGGCTGTCACCACACCCATGCCACTGACAGCGAGCTTCGGACAGGCAGCAACTAATTTGCTTCAGGCAAAGTCAGATGGGTACCGTTTTGCCCAGGGTGTAGTGGGAGCATGCGCAGGAAAGGCCTCTGTGGCTCCCATTGGGAATGCCCAGCTCCTGACAAGGTGGAGGGAGGGTGGCAGAAGGTGCTTGGCACTGCTGGTTTGAGACAGGAGCCCCAGCTGTAGTGCCAGGGACAGCTTTCACCTTCTAGGGACATGGTGGGACTGGAGTTGCTCCATGGGGCAGGAATGGAGAAACTTGCCTCAGTATCTCTAACAGGGAAGGGAAAGAGGAAAGTATCTGTGCCAGAAGAAAGGAAGGAATTACTAGGAAGGTGTGTATGTTTTATAAGGGTGGTAATGTGCCTGCCTTCAAAATTTTTTTTGTTCCCAATGATTTGAGCATGGTTTACTTTTAGGAGTTGCAAAGACATACATGTTTTGGGAAGATCTTTGCTGAGGAACAAATGAACAGTGATTATTTTACCTTCAAATCCTGTCTTTAAAAACTTAGGGCATTTGAAAATTTACTTAAGAGCTTTCTCTTAGCCACCCTCCTCAGTGGTGTATCTGAGACAGCTATTTTAGTTTTCTGCACTGAGAAAAGAGGTCAACCTGTGAGATTTCACAAGGTCACATCTATCTGCTGCAAAACATCTCTCTGCAAATTTCTCGACTGGATGTATGTGTGTTAACATGGGGTGTTAACCTGGGACTTCGTTTCTCTGCACAGCAGAGTAGCAAAGAGTAAGGGCAGGTTTGCACCCCCCACAATGAGCCTACAGCATCCCATGGTGTCCCAACAACAGGGTGAGGAAATCACCCTGAGGAGCCAGGAAAAGCTCGTTTGGGGAGGGAATAACTGCCCCCCCAAGCTCTTGGTTCAGCTGTAACTGCAAACAGATGGAAGGTGGCAGCTAAACTTTTTCGAGTAAGTGTACCCTTCAGGCTTGCTTGGTGTATCTGGTCTTTCTGCAAATAGAAGATTTATTTTTCCTCTTAGCTCTGTGCCTCTGGGTTGCCTCTGGCAAGCAGGGGTGCTGCAGCAAAATGAGATTTGTAATCTAGACAAGGTCTGATACAGACCTCTGCGACTGCATTGAGTAGCTTCTATTGATTTGTCAGCAGGCCCTGTAGGGTTTGTTAATGACAATTTGCCTGTCTGGCTTGCTCTAAGGTATTAATGTTTGGATTGAATCAATTTCTAAGCCTGTGATTTCTTGCAGAAAAGATGGAGAAGTAACATTTCCAGGTATTTTTAGATGGGGGGAAGGGAAATGAAGTGTGGTTGATTTTATTTATTAAGTCTCTTCCACAGGAAAAGGAAAAATCTGAGACGAAAAGTGAAAAGTCTGCAGTAATTATATGGACCTAATCTCTTTTTAAGGAAACCTTTAGAGTGTGATTATGCAATCTCATTAGCACATGGAATTACTATAATACATTCATGGGAGTATTATGAATGCTTTACTACAGAGGAGTAGTTAATATATCTATTTTTTAATAGTTACAGCTGTGCTGCCCATTAATGTGTATAAATGTGTATTTTGGTTGCTGACATAGCTGTAAAATAAAAAAAAATCCCATGATGTAGAAAATATCAATAATACTAAATTTTGGTAAAGTATCTGGAAAATAGTATTCACAGTGCTCAGGAAGCATATGTAAAATGAAATCTAATGTTTCTTGAGAGAAACACACGAAAATAAGCATCACAACCTCATATGTGTGTGTGTACATACCTTTTTATTATGAAGTAGTTTAAAATAACACAGTATTAAAGACCAGCTATAAATTTCCCTATCAGAAGTAATTGCATTGAGCTACAGATTGAAAAATAAAAAATTAAGTACTTCTATTAATAAACCAAAAGCATTTGGAAGGATCAAAGTGCCATATCACTCCAACATTATCTATTGTTCAAGCAGAAAAATATTTATAGTGTAAGTGGGTTTCACTTTTTTCCCCTTACAGTTTTTTTCATGACAGATTTCTTCCTCCCTCCTTTTTTTCACACTGTTGGTTTTTTCCTGGGAAGTTTTTTTTTGTTGCTGTCCAGAAAATGGTATGTATAGTCATTTATTTCTGATGAACAAATCAAAAATTTGAGCGGACATCTCAACAACTTAGTTTCCCTCCAAAGCCCATATTTCTGCTGGAGATTCTTCATAAAACAGTCACCTTCCATTCATTGCTAACATTTGGAAATGTTGCAGGTTTTTCTCATTGTGTGAACATATTTATCCAACTTGCTAATTCCTGTTGGCAGTGCCCAGGTGAGGAGTGTTTCCCAGCCTGAGAATGTCACAGAGCAATGTTTCCTCTTTTTTATACCCTCCAGCAGTACCCCAGCTTTGTGTAGCTTCTTGTTGAAGGGAGGATGCAGAGGTGTGCTGCTCTCTTGTTCTTTCCTATTCTGCCCTTGGAGCATCTCCCAGTCCTTATCTCAACTCACAAACCCTGTGTGTATTAACTTTTTTCTTCTCTCCTCTGCCCAGCTGTGGCAGGGGAGAGTGAGCGAGTAGGTGCCATTGGTACCTTGGCATTTGGCCAGGGTCTAAACCATGACAGCACCATTCTTACATTTGGGAAAGTGGAAATAAAAAGCTAATCAGGTATTTAAGTGTTCTGAATTGCAAAGAGGTGTATTGATAACTAGATCTGTCCGTTCAATGAGAGTTAAGTTTATCTAGAAAGACCAGGGGCTGCCAGTTCTACTGCAGCTCGACACTGCATACTGAGATGATCCAACTGTTCAATGCAAAGGAAATGTCCTCACGGAAAGACAATAGGTAGGAATGGAGAAGTGGCTGTTAGGGGAACTGAACTTGGCCTACTGTGCAGCTAGGCAAGCAATGCACAAGTGCAAAAAGAAGAGAGTGGGACATTTTCATAGCATTTGGCTCTTTGATCACCTCCATCATGTAATTGAGGTACAGCTTATGTGGCTGCACTGTTATGGTAAGGACTATTTATTTTCTTGATTCCCTCCCTGTGACCCTTCCCATATCTGGGAGGTGTTTCAGCTGCTGTGTCTGTTGCATTCTTATGTCTTGCTGAACAAGAGGGATTAAGGAATGTCTAGCACTCGCTCACATTGAGACCAGTGCTGGAGGAAGTTATTACAATGTGACTAATCTTAAGATAAATGCATGCAAAGTGGATAGCATCTCACGAAAATGTATTCTTACATGTTTATTATAAATAAAGAAAAGGCAAATGCATGTCTCTGTTCTCTTGGCAGAACCAGCTCCTTGTGAAAGGCTTGCTGTTTATTGAGGAGAAGCTCAAGCTGTGTGAAGGTAAGTATAGTAGGAAACCTGTTTTGGAAGGTAGCTCTGCTTTGATGTTTGGTCAGAGAAGATGATTTGCATGTCTGGAAAGCATAGAGCCCTTTCTGGTGCTTTCTTAAGATGTCACACAGCCCCTGGGCAGCCCTTGGGAGGCTGAAGAGAGGGTGGGCTGTTGGAGCAGCCACGGAGCCACAGTGCTCCCACCAGCCATAGCTGCATCACAAAAGCAGGAACATGGGTCTTGTGTGGCAGCTGAACCTGGGCTCAAAGCAGTTCTGGTCTGGACACGGATCCTGTTGCAAAACTGCTTGGAACTGCCTTCTGCCTTTTATTTCTCAATGTGACTTGCAGCTTGATGTAAGCACATGCTTTTGAGAAATATTAAGCTTTGTGTAAATTTAAAGAAAAAACAGCCCTTTGGGTGAGAATGAGATCCTTCAGGAAAGAAGTTGATCACACTTTGTGTTCAAACTGCAGAGCCTGTGGACCAAGTGAGTGTGGTGTGGCCACTCAGTGTTGGACATGTGGGGAGTTGGTCACATTTAGTAACTGTTTGCTCAAGCGAAGCCAGCATATCTTTATTCGAAACCAAGCTGCTGTTTGGTTTGACCCAGTTTTGTAGCCTGCAGGGAAGATCTCTTGCTAATCACCAGTGTGTTGTATGTGGGTCATTAAACGCCAGTAGATGCTTATAATCTCACGTCATTGCTGGTCCTGGATTCCTCTGCACCATTGTTCACCAAGTGACTTCACCCAGCTGGCAGGCTGTAGGATTTGGGCCCCAGAGGAGTTAAGGGGTTGCCAGCCTCCTGCTTGGTGTGTGCTGCTTTGGTATTGGCCCTATGAGGGAGGAAAAAAAAGGCAGACCTCTTGCATTTTCCAAAATGTGGGTACCTGCCCTGTCACTGCCAGCTCTTCAGAATGAACGCTGCACAGCTTACCAGCGACTTTGGTTTCTGTATTCATATAAAACTATTCCAGTATCTGTTTTAGCATTACGAAAATTGAGTTTGAGTCTGTAATTAGCTGAGAGCTGCCCAAGAGTATTTTGCAGCTGCTCAAGTAGTTTAGGTCAGATGAAGCTTCTCAGGCAGATAGCAAAACCCTTTATGCCTCATTTTTCTGTCCCTAGTTTGAAGTGACACTGGAGCCACTCTGCCTGTGCAGGCTGGCATCACTGCAGAGATGACTCACAGGGACCTCTCTTTCATAATGTGTGGGCTTGGTGCAGATCTTGTGGTCACAGCAATGAGGATTTCTTGTACATGCTTCTGGTGAGCTCTGTCTTCCTGGAAAACTTACACTGCCCCAGCACTCAGACACAGAATGTCTGCAGGGCACGGCAGTATTTTATCTGTGTCTATTTCTCAACCACAGCCTCTTACTTTAATGTGATTTTTTCTTTATACAGTCTGTCAGAATCTCTTTCAATGCCTGCAAGGATTTATGATTTCTTGAAGAAACAAACCATTCCTACTTCTCCTTCAGAAGGAGAAGTGATCTCTGACATTTCATTCTGTCTCTACAGAGCAAAGCATTGCAGTCCTGGGGAGGAGGCAGAGGAGGGAAAAATTTAAACATTCAATTAATCTGTTTCCTGTTGTCTTTTTCACTTATGCTTGGCTGTTGCTGGTAATGGATAGCTGTTTGGGGGCGTTGGGTAGTTTCTTGTCTGCCTGCAGTTCCAGTTTTGAAGCCAAAGTCGTACCTGACACAGTGAAGCATCTCTTTGAACCTTTCTGTGGTTGTTAGTGGGCTGGCTCTATGCTCAAAGGGAAATGTCTGCAGGATCTAGTCCTGCTGGCTCTCCACTCTCTGGCTGTGTCCTAAGCAGCACAACCCATGGAAGCACAGTGGAAGTCTCCGTGGAGGTCTGCAGATGAGGCAAGCACTTCAGTACAGAGTGATGAGGGTCCTTTGAGTTACAATTTTATATTTATTCCAGTTCCTCATGTAGGGCCTTTAGTGACCTTGAGGCTGAGCCTTCAAACCTGTCTTGAGTGGCCATCTTCCTTTACTGCTCCTTGAGTCTTGAGCACTTGTGAGCTCCAGCTGAGGCTCTGTGGGAGGTATCCTGGAAAATTCTTTAGTCAGAAACTTGTGGTTTTAATCCTGAGTCTGTATTTGCACCTGAGATTTCCAGGGATGTATCTAAAACTTGAAACAGTGCAAACCTTTAGCTAAAAAAACCTAGAGACTTTGGGTCCAAATGCTGAGGAGTACACAGCTCTCTTAGTCAAACCTTTGAGCTTAATTTGATCACAGCTGTATTCGTGTTATGGGAATCCCAAAATCCATAATTTAGTCTGCCTTCATTTTAAGTATCCGGGTACATTTGGAGATGTTCATTTGAGTTGGAGTCATATAAGGGGTGGCCACAAGTGGATTTCATTGGGAAACCTTCACAAGTGCCACATTTGTCATGAGTGGCTTTGTCAGGATTCCTGACAGTTACCTGACTGCTGCTTGGTACTGACTGGATGCTGGAGGGGGCTCAGCTCTTCTAAATGTTTCCCTGGCTCAGTTGCAGGGCGATGTGGTACATCAGCTGATGTTGGCTGTGCCCTGCTGGTTTTCAGATTCCGCTGTTTATGCGAGGCCTCTCCCCTGCTAGTCAAGCATGTTAACTGTGAGCTGTGCAGCTGCATGGTCCTCTGCTGTGGAGTTAGAGCCTCTGGTTGAAGAGGGACTTTGTTCTTTTGTTGAAATTGGTCTCATGTTTTGCACAGAACTGTCTTCTTTGCACTCACAGAGCAATTTAGGGTCACAGCCTTGTGTCTCTGTCACTTAAGGTGAAGCTTAGCTAGATGATGTCCAGGTTTGGGCTGAAACTGCGAAAGGGAAGTCTCTCTTGTTAGGGGGAATTAAAGAGTACTTGGAAAATCCAACTTGCTTTTAGTGTCCCTGTCACTAAAGCTCTTGCTCCCGATCTCTGTTTCTGTAGGTGAGGATCGCATTGATGTCCTGTCTGAAATCTGGGATCACTATTTTACGGAGACTCTTCCTACACTCCAGGCAATATTCTACCCAGTCCAGGTAATCTTAATTACAATTCAGTCAGATTAAGCAATGTAACTGCAATGCCTGCTAATGGCAAGTGGAAATTTCTGTGCCAGCAGCACTCTTTGGCCAGTGGCTAAATACATGTCAAAACCTTTAAACTAAATCTGGGAGGAAGTAGAGTTTATCCAAGCATTAACTGTAAGAAGGACTGCTAAAATCTATTGGACAAGCGTGGTGTGAATTTTGGGCTGAATTTATTCCCAATTGTCTACTCTCTGTGCTTAGCTAAGCTTGCACACTGAAGCTGTTGGTCTGAACCTTGTCTAGACTGAAGCCCTGGGCTGTTTGTATTTATCGTTCCTCTTTTTTAAGTGGCTAGGGCTGTTGGTGCAGATGGCAGCACCAACAACTTGTCTTAGAGGTATAAATCTGAAGACTAGATCAGGAGAAAATGTGTTTTAACTCACCCTAATGACTTTTGAAGGACTTATATCCCATTTGTGCCTTTGGGAAATCCTCAGTTGGGTTTTTTTAAGCTTTAGTAAGGACACATGTAAGTCTGTGGGTAGAGGATGAATGAAAGCTTTATGTAAGGCCTTTTTACGCTGGGCATTTTGAAAGCTGCGTATCCCTCAGAAGTCTTGAGTTGTATAATTTTTAATGTAGTTTTAGTCAGGGTTTCCATATGACTGGTCTAATTACCTCCCCAGCCTATTTTGTACTTTTCTGCCACCAGAGGAAAAGAAAAATGTACCTCATGTGGAGAATGACGTTCTTGGAAATGCTAGCCTCCTCCCCTTGACTTTTGCCTCTTCCAGAAGACATTATTTCCAGAGCCTTTTAAAATTATTTTTCCCTTGTATTGTTTGAAAGGCAGCAGGTAAAGCTCAAAGCTTGCCCTTTCCCTCTAATCCTATTAAAGTTGGCATTTCCTAAAAGAGAAAGGACTTCTGCAAAGACAGACACTAACCTTTCTACTGTGTTTATTTTTGTTCTTTCCTTGCTGCAGATGCTTAAAGGTAGGTGTTTAACAGGTAAAACTGTGCAACTATAATGCCCTTCCTTTCTCTCTTTTTCCAGCTAACTCTCAGTGAGGGAGTGACCTATTTAAGCAGGGGTTGCCTGCACTGCAGCTACCTGTGTACTGTGGAAACAGTTGAGCTGACTGTGTGTCATACCCATTGATGCTAATAATTGTGTCACTTAGCAGAAAAATCTACTCCCCTGCTATTAAATGTCTCTGATGAGAAACGGGACAGAAGTTACAGCGCTGTGGGGACCGCTTTTGGAAGTAACTTGGTCATAGTGGAGAAAGCGTGACTGTGGGATGTTGCGATTCTTTGAAAGCATAATTTTTTTGTTGTACTTGTCTTGTCACAATATCTGAGTCACTCAAAATATATCATCAGAGCTGTAAAGTTTGGGAAGTATTGCTACTTTCTGGTTGAGGAACTGAAAGGTAACAGACAGGATATTTAAAGCTTTATAGGCACGTAAGTACTACACGAATGTATGGCTTAAGTTGCTTAAATACATCCAAGAATTTGACTCAGAGTAGAGTGCTCTAGGCTACCACGGAGAGAGTTGCTGGTGCAGCAAGAAATAGAAGTTGCTCTTATGCCAGGCCAGTATCCTAATAACGAGATTGGGCTTTTCCTAGAAATAGGGAACTGTAGGTAACCATCTATACAGTGTGTCACAACATGAGGAGAGCTCATCCGGCGAGTGTCTTCCATCATGCTGCAGTCCTTTGTACGCTGCTCTGGTAGATGGGAAAGTCAGTTTGCTGTTGATTCCCCATCCTTTCGTGGAAATATCAGCAGGATTATTTAGTTGTGCTCTTCTGTGATGCCAGCAACTGCCCATTCAGAATGAAACTCAGTCAGCCACATATGTGAGAGTATGTTACCAAAGGTAGTAACTCACACTAGCTCCCTATCTCAGCTGAGTTTAACCCCAAGGCACTGCAGAAATATGACCTTTAAGCAGCCAAGTTGGTTAAATTGCTGTACAGAGGGAAACTATGTAAACAGGTCACTGGCTTTTGTATAGTTGCAGCTGTTGATGTGACTATTGGTGTGGAAAATAGAATAGCAAATCTTGTTTTGCTTGGCAGAGAAGTTTGTTTGCGTTTTGAAATGGGGTATGAAGTTAATGAGACTAAACTGCATGATATAAATAAAAAGTTTGCAGCTGCTGAAATACAGTTCCACAGTAGGCACTGGTCTTTCCTACACCTTTTTTTCCTACACAGTGATGTTTTAAAATGGCAAACTACTTTTATTATGGCCAAGCTTCTCTCCAGACTATTGGTTTTAATTCCTATTTACATATTGATAATGCTGTTAATTATGACATGAAATCTGTTATGAATTAATGATTAACTGCTGTTAATTCCTTTCAGCTAAATATTTGCTATGTCGAGTGTGTTATGGAGATCATAAAATGATCCCCAAACAGACCATGGGGCAGAGATTAACATACTGAGAAGAACAAGGCAAATTTTCAGGCTGGAAAGTGCTGGGCAGGGCTGGGAGGAAAATTTTTGCTATTAGTTGCAGTGGGGCAAGAGAAAGTCGTGCAGACACTAAACACAGCAGAGTGAAAGGTGGTTACAGCAGAATGCCAAGTGAAATTTGACTGTCTTTAAATATGCTGAGAAATACTGTATCATCTGTTAAGCCTGCTCACTTGGGTTATTGATGTAAAATAGTAGCTGGGAGGACATGGAATGCCTTGCAGAGGATATTAAAGCTGTTGCTTTTTAAAATGATGTTGGGTTCGAGTACTCTTGCTAGCTTTGCTCCAGCCCAAATCCTAAAATCTGTAATGAGGTAATTTGTAGATTTTTGTCATATCAGCAAGGTCTAAAGCACAGATGTTGAGTAAAGAGGGTACAATATAGATCAGAGGTAGGTTTAGTTAAGAAATACTCTGCAACAACTTTGTTCCCTACCAAACCTTCTCTGGTTTCATGGCTCCAAGTGCCAGAAGCACAAGCTACATCCAGCCTGGGCTTTTTTGTGAACAAATTGCATGGCAAGTGGGTTTTATGAATGTAAACATAGTCATGTGGTGAGCTACAGGCCTATTTCTGCCTTCACTCCAAACCTAGTGGTTCCACAGATTAGGTGATGCCCATTTCAGAATTTGTGTGCAACTGAGAGGGAAGAAATTAAAGAGTACCATGAATCCTCAATCTGAATCACTGAGGGATGATTTGCCATAGCAGCAATGGGCAGAATAAACCCTCCTGTCTGTGTTGGTGAGATGCTCGCTCATCCCTTTATCAACTCTTGATTTTGGCTTCTTTGTTTTTTTAGGGTCAGGAGTTGACTATCCGTCAGATTGCTCTTCTTGCCTTTAGAGACTTGGTCTTGCTAAAAGTAAAGTTGGAAGAAATTCTTCCCCTGGTCCAGACAAAGCTTCCAGCTTCCATTGTCCAGATGCTGTTAATTCTGCAGGTGAGGAGCCTCTGCTCTTCTTCATCTGACTCCAGTTGAGTGTCTTGACCACATTGAACTCATACAAACACTGGAAGGAAAGTGGGGAGGGTAGAGTGTGTGATGAAGGGGATGTGATGTGTGCTTTTTTGGGAGTGGTCAGTGTTAAATGAGAACTGAATTTGGATGTCCTGAGCTTTCCTAGGAGCAGATAAAGATGTTGCCTTGAAAGAGGCTGATGATTGTATTTTTCTTGGGATGTCTTCTTCCCATCTGGGAACAGTCTGAGGACTCTTTTTTTCCACATATATTTTCGTCATCTACCTTCTCTGAATGCCTCTTTGTGCCCTAGTTCTCTTGATTTCTCAGCTTTGCAAGGACAGGTCAAGTCTCCATCACAGCAGATAGTGGGATTTGAATGAACTCTGACTGCTCAACACCAGTTCGTCGACTGGCTGGGATGCTAAGAATTACCTTTTGGCAGCAGGCAAAATGCTGTGCGTCTTTCAAAGGCCTCTCCCAAGAGACCCAGAACATCTGTGATAGCTATCCTCTTTATCCAGATCTCAACAGAGTACTTTCCAAGCATGCCAAATACAGCTGGTTTTTGGCTTTTTTTTTTTT
>VZRL01000726.1:2477683-2516129 GCA_013397895.1 Origma solitaria
TTTTTTTATGTTGCCTAGCCTGACAGTCCTGAAAAATGCCATATTATATGTTTGGATTCATAGAATCATTGAATGTTTTGGGTTTGAAGGGTTCTTAGAGATCATCTAGTTCCAACCCCCCTTCTACTAGACTGGGTTCTCAGAGCTCTGTCCAGCCTTCCTCTGAGCCCTGTGCAGAGCTTCTCATCTGACCTTGGCTATCATGAGGTTTGCACAGGCCCAGCTCTCGAGCCTGTCAAAGTCCCTCTGGGTGGCATCCCGTACCTTCAGTGTGCCACCTGCACCACACAGGCTTGTGGCTTTTTTTTCTTCTCCAATATATGATGAGGGTCTGAGAATGAACTTTCTGAAGCACAACCAAAACTGCGAAGTGGCTGAGCTGGTAGTTCTGTATGAGTTCTCACTATTCTGATGTTCCACTGACCCAGACTGGAGCAGCAGGTGATACTAAAGTGCTACCTCGATATCCCTGAAATATTATTTTAATGCAAGAATTCTTGAGAGCAAAGAGGATCTCAAAGCAACACATTTGAGGAATACAGATTATTGAGGCTTTGCAGGAAGTTAAGTCTGAACGTTTCTGAAATTACTGTTAAATTGGTTGGTGTTATCTACCATCTTCACAGCTGTAAGCTGAACCACAGAGGGTGCTTTGCCTGCAGTCCTGCCTAGCAAAAGATCAGTGCTTTTCCCAAGGCGTGTTAAGGCTTTTCTACAAAGAGCTGTTTTCTGGTAGAACTGCTCTGGTGTAATTACATTGCTGTAGTACACTGTGCACATCCTTGGTGTGAGCACACCTTGTACCTTCCTGTCACTGGGTTAGAAAAAAGAACTGTCTGCTCAATGTCCATAGGGCGTGACCATGATTTGAACAAGGAGAATGACTTGAAAGGCACCCAAACCTCCATCAGCTCCAAAAGCTTTACTGATGCAGTTGGGATGTTCCAGTACAGAGAGAATTGACAGACTCCAGGCTTTACTCAAAAACCTTTTAAGCTTAATGTTGACTTTTTGTGTTTGATTTTTAGAGTGTCCATGAGCCTACTGGCCCCACTGAGGGCTACCTACAGCTGGAAGAACTGGTCAAGCAGGTGGTATCACCATTCTTAGGTTTGTGTGAGGATCACAGCTCCTCTGGTAGCACCTACTTGCTTGGTAAGACATGCACATTGTACTGAAGCTGTTACTGGGCTAAAAGGTTGGGTAATAGGATGCATTTGGCTGGAAAAGGAAACAGTGCATGACTCTGTGAGAGACAGAAAACAAAGGCTAGAACAGCCTTGAGTTCTGATTAATGTTTCTGAATGTAGATTTTTGTGACAGGCTTTTTCTTTTCCATGACCTAGTGTACTATTAGTGCCTCATCACTGTACACGCACCCCAAGCCCCCCACACCCACAAAGTCTCCCCTCTCTCTGGACATGGACTGGATTTTAAAACCCCCTGGTCCTTGCCTGGTGTGCTGCTTTCACTGCAGTGAGAGACTGTACCTTCTCCTTTGCTGCCTACTCTCTGTTGCCGCTTGCTAGCCTGCTTCAGCTGCTGCATCAACCAGCCTTTGCAAACAGCAGAGCTGTTGTGTTTTAATTCTGAGGGATGATGGGGATTTTGCATGGACACTTCCTTCCATCTGAGGATTCTGTTTAAAAAAACCCAAAATTCTGTGTTTAAAGTATGGATAAATGTGTCTAGGTGAGAGAACGGGCACCTCACTTCAGGAAGAGCATGCTTATTCTGGGAGACCTTTTTAACACGTGATCCAGGAGCTCTGCTTACACGTGTGGCCAGCCAGAAGAGATTGGCTAGCTAATGGGCATAGTGTTACTGATTTGATGGTCAAGAAGATTTAAATAGAACAAGCGAAGAAAGCCCCAGTCTCCCTCTGTTTTTATAAGCTTTAGCCTTTGCTTCAATGCAAAATTGTAGCAAGAGATCCACACCCTGCCTTGTACTGGACTTTGGCAGCATTTGGGAAAAGATGGTCTTGTGGTAGAAGAACTTATCAGGACTCAGACAATCTGTCCCTGTAATAAACTCACGGCATTGCTTTAGGAAAAGTGTGGCTCAGGATTTTTGTTCTTGCGGTTGCTGAGCAATCAGATATCTTTTATGCAACTAAACATGGTTGTACAGTTCAACGTGGATTTGCAGACCTGATCCTCAGGCTCAATCTAGACCGAAATCCCCTGTAAAAGTTGGACTTTGACAAAGTTGATTGCTTTGCTGTTTATGGACATCTGCATGCTGCTGGGGTAGTTTGAAAGGTAGCTGCCTGACCTGTACTGAAGTTTCTAGCTATCCTGGAATTTTGTCAGCTGAACAAGGCATTTGTACCTTTAAAAAAAAAAAAAAATCACACAAACTGGCCTTGTAAAGTTTATATGCCTTAAAATCATAGAATTTACTTTGATTTTAGCTGTAATTTATTTGTGTGTATTTCCAAGGCAGCCTTTTACCCCTGCTCCACCTTGTGCTGAGCATGAGGCAGGAAGGAACTTGTGTTTGCAGCGTAAGACATGGAGAGCAAAACAGCACTTTCCTGCAAATAATCTTGGTATTTTCAAAGTGCTGCTGTGGAGATGGTTCCTTAACTTACACTTCTAATCAAACTTCTTTCTGAAGGGAAAAATTCAGAGGAGAATTGTAGATGGCAGCATTCCCACCTGGTTTTTTTAGCACTCTTCTTGCTTTGCCTGTGTAAAGTAGCCGTAACCTGCATTGTAAGGATGGAGTATGCCAAAGGGATCCAGCTGGCTAAGGAACAGGGTTTCTACTGGGGGTAGGAGAGAAGATAAAACAACCACACATCACTGCTGATCCGAGTTTGCATGCAAAGAAATCCTAGAAAAACTCCTCCCAGTTTATATTCCGGGTCAAAAGGCACCTAAATAGAAATAAGATTTCTACTTAAAGTATGCAGGACAACTCGCTTAAGAAACTGTCTTTTTGTGGCCAAGAAAGTAAAGGGGGAAAAGTAAAGCAATAAATGCATGTTCTGAGCTTAGCCTAATTTCACTTAATTTTTTTCTCAGTAGAGTTAGACCCCAATGCCCTTTAACACTACACCTTGCTGTGGTTTGAGCTGCGGCTGAAGCCTGAAGAGTGTATTTGCTGTAACCAGCCTCAAAAATTATTTTTGCATACTCTTAAGCATGAAATGAATCATTTTGAATTGATGTATTACTGGCTGTGGCAGGGTGAAGCGTTGGCTCCTCAACCATTCCTCCATGCAACAATATAGAGTTTGTTTTTTGCTTTTCTTCCTGATACAAGCTTCCCAAACTCTTATAACCTTCAGTGATGAGTGCTTTGCTTTGCATTTCATTGTTCTTACGCTCTGCAGTCTTGGTTGGAAGCCTTTTATATGTTTTAAAGGCTTCAGGCTTTATGAAATGAGACCCTGCACTTCAGTGAAGTTTGTGGGAAACAAAGACACATAGGGAATAGCTCTATCAGCTGCTGTGGGGGCAGACCCGCAGGAGGTGTCCAACATCCCCTGGCAAAGCTTGATGGGGCTGGCAGCCAGCAGGTGAACAGTAATAGTGTCTGATTCAGCCTGCTGGCGGGTGAATTACAGTGAGCCAAGGCACAAACTCTGACCCCTGCCTCTCTTCAGCTTTCTGGGTCAGAATTGAAATGTGCTTCATGACACTGGGCTGGGCATGGTGCTGTAGGTCTGTGCTTCAGACCAGGCATTTTTCCTCCTTAATATTTTTGTTGAGCAGTTCGTACAGCCCACACCCATCCGTTCTGTGGCGCTGCCATTTCCCTTCAGCATGACTACTGCCTTTCCCTCGTGCCCCTTTTCCCCAGGTGGTTGTGGGCTGTTCCTGTGCGCTGTTAGGTGTTTTCTGTGTCTAGCCTCCAAACCACACACATTGTAGAGTGGATGAAATGTTCTTTTTCTGGTGTGATCTTTAAAACGTACAGTGGGATAATGCCAACAGAATGGCCTTTTCCTAGGCAGATGGAGAGAGAATGCAGTGTGAGCATCAGGAATTTCACATTGACAACAGCTGATGGCACCTTCACTTTTTTCAGAGGAAGGGATGGCAATTCAAGTCCCCACTGAATGTTTTTCTTGAAGACTTGTGCCACTTTGGTGTCACTCATTTTAGTGAACCTGCGCATGAGAGTACCTATTTGGTCTTCACCCCTTGATAAAAGAGAAGACCACCAGGATGCTAAAAAGAGTCCCTTGGCTGCACTAGTGAGTTTTTGACTCACTTCTCTCACAGGCAGCAGCACCATTGCCTTACAGCAGGATGGGAGGTCTCTCCTCACTGGGGCAGAGGCAGACCTCCTTTCCCAACCTCCAGCGGTATGAGCTAGTGAGCTCCTGACTGTTTTCCAGTGGTAGTGAGGTGCAGCTGCACACTCTGCAGCTGCACACTGAATTTTCTCTGTTCCCTGAGGCCAGCCTAGCAGTGTGGGCAATGCTTTGTTTGCGTGCTGTTGATCACTCCTGCTTCCTTTTTCTCTTCCAGAGAGACGGTACTCCAAATCCCGTCCTAAGGCCCTGACCCCACTGACAGAGCAGGAGGGTGAGGCTTACCTGGAAAAATGTGGAAGCATCCGTCGCCACACTGTTGCCAACGCTCACTCGGATATCCAGCTCCTGGCCATGGCCTCCATGATGCACACGGGAATGGTCATTGAGGAATCAGACAGTTCTGAGAAATGCCTCCTGCTGCAGCCCAGCTGCTTCAGCCACAGGCAGTGCTCCAGTGAGCCCAGCATTGCCGATGGCCCCGAGGGAGTCGTGGCAGCAGCCAGCAGGCAGGACCCTGCCGAGCTGAACTGCACGTCTGTCAGCTAGGAGTCTGGCTGAGGAGTGGACAACTGCATGCACTAAGCTGGACAAAGTGTTGTGTCGTCCCTGCTGGGGAAGAAAGAGAAACATAGGAATTTTGCTCATGTCATTGAAATGGCCTTGAGGGTTTTTATGGCTGAGAATGCTCTCTAGATATGTTCTTTCACTAGTCCGGGATCATTGTTGATGGAGATACCAGGCTGTTCCCAAATGACCACTGAGGGCTGCAAAGGTTTTGCTGTTGAACAGCACAGGCTGCCTTCTGTAATCTTTCTCCCTCTACTAGTATAAAACTTTTAGCATCAGGTTTACTTCTTTTTCTTTGCTCTGATACAAATTGAGGTCTTTCTGCTTTTCTCCATCTTTCCCAGTTGTGTTTCTTTTTTGCTCTTTGTTCCTGCAGTAGAGACCTCTGTGCTCAATGTTTTCTTTGCTTCTGGTGCTAGCACGGTGAATGCTGAGCCCTGCATTTCTCTTTTGAAGTTGAACTCAGGGATGAAACCAGTTGCATCCTGCAGAAAGATCCACTGAGGTGGCTTGTGAGAGAAGGAGATCCTTCACTTTGCCTCTCATAGGCATGGATGAAAAGTCCAAATCAGAATAAATCAGGCTTACTTTTTTCCCAGACCCGAAGAGAACTGAGTATATGTGGAATCCGAGCTGAGTACTTCATATGTACTTTGTTTGGTTCCAGTCATATCTTGGGGGTTCTGGTATAAAGTGAGTGCAAAGGAGGGCTGGGGTGTGTAAACTGGGTGCAAAATATAATACTGAGCATCCTGGCATTTGGCATCAATTTGCTCTCAAAATTTCCGTGGTGATAGGGCTATGCTGAAAGAGAAAATCAAATGGGACGGAGGTGCTGCAATTGTGAGGGAGGTGTAAAGGTGCTTCTCAGCACTGGGCCATCTTGGCTCCAGATCAGGAAGTGATGATCAGGATTTCATCTTTGGGCTACCCTGTACTTTTAGTACTTGCAGATTTCGTGAGATAGAAGATAATCAGCAGGGTGTGGAAAGGAGTTGTGTCTCAGTGTATTCATGAAGTGCTCCTGACCTCCAGTGGTATCTGACTGTGTGCAGTATTGCTTTTAAGATAAAGTGAGGGCTCTTTGCAGTCTCTGGTTTTGTTTTCAGTTTGAAGATTAGGAGTAGGTCCAGTTTGCAGGTGTCTGTGTCAGGCACTGCAGTCTGCGGTGTCTGCTTTGTAGCATCACTTGGTACTCCAGTGCTGCTTCTGTGGGAACAGATCCAATCTGTTCGAGCTGTCCCCTGGGATACTCTGCTGTCTTGCTAAGCAGATTTGCAAGTGTAGGCTTAGAGGTGAACTGAAATGCTGCCTTAAATGTCAAATCCCATTAAAAATATGGACGCAACACAACTACCACTTGAATCTACTCCTAGAGGTACTGACTGTAAGTAAATGTGTCTTGTCAAGGAAACAGAAGGTTAGGATGAGCCTTCGGGATGTTATTTTGCATGCTATGACATTAACTGCAGAATTTGCCCTGCTTCTGTTGGCCATTAAATATCTGCTCCACTGGCTGCACTGAAAGTACAGCTCCGACCTGCAGGATTTGGCATTAATAGCACATGCAGCAAAAAGAATGCAGATTATTATTTGGCAGCAAAGCATCAGAAATACCAGCTATGAGCCCGAGCCACACTGCCTTGATTCACGAGGGCGTTGCTTTGTCTGCTGTCATTTGCAAATGTTGAGATACTTGGAAGAACTTCCTTTTCCCTGCCATCACCTGAGCTCTTGGCCTGTGGGGAAAGGCCGAGTTTGGATCACCAGCTGTGCATTCTGTGTTGAGGAACAGAGATCCAGTTGTGCTGGCTGCCTCCTCCTCCTCAGAGTATCCACAGTCCAGCAGAGGCCAGGAAGATGTGCCTTTAAGCAGCGTTTCCTTCAGATGGATTACAGGATACATTGGATGGACCAGGCCAGCTTACTGTCATCTTCCCCAGGGCAGCCATGGGTGGTGGTGGAGCTTCAGAATGTCTGTGTGGCAGCCAAGCTCAGCAGCCATGCTGGTCCCTCTTTGTCACAGTCCATCCAGCATGGGGCACATGATGGTGTCCTGCTCACAGGTAATTTCTTTGGCCCTTGCTGTGATTTAGAGCCTCCTCTTAGGGATGTGTGGGGAGGTGATCACCCTGCAGCATTTCAGTTCACTCTTGTGAATGCTTTTCTTCTTTCTGTTTTTCCTGTAACCTTCTGTAAATATCCAAACCATTTGGATTAGAGAGCAGTACCCTCTCTTATGGTGAAAATTAAAATGATTTATTTATTTCCTGACATATTCTTGGATCATCTCTAAGGCTAATAGGAGTTAGTCCTGGTTCAACTTGAATTTCTTTTGTTTTACACATATGTATGATTTTAATTATGTTGGTTTTGTATGTTACCTTGCAAAAATTTGCACCAAGACCTCTGAATCTTGCACTTCCCCCATTGTTTTGTTTTTAAGGAGAATTAAAGCTAGTGGCTTTACTTTGTAAACTAAAGTAAACACAACTTGTTCTGTAAACCACACTGAGTGTATGGTCGTGATCACCACATGAGATTGCCCAAACCTCTGCAAGCTCATTTCTTTTACAGACTGGGTGAACCAGAAGGTGGCTGGAGATGTGCCATGGTGGCAGTGTGAGGCTGGCACAGAAGGGCCCTGGGTGCAGCTCTGAGGGGCAGTGCTGAGTGTCTGCTCTCCACTGAGGAAGCTTCCAGTCCCCTGGAAGCAAAGACTCTGTCCCCATGCTAGAGGTGTGGCATGAGGAACGCTTGCATTTTTTATACAGGGGTCTGGTTTGGGGTTGCACTTTGTTGCTCACCATGTCACACAGCTGTGACAGGGCCACAGGGCAGGTCTTTTCTACCCTCATGGTCACCAACCTGAGAAAACCTCCTGGAGGAGCTGTCAGAATGGGAAGAAGGAATTTCTCTCACCACCTCCTAAAGTCTGCCACCTTCTACCAATGACCTAGACTGAGTCACTTTTCATCACACCGAACCTATCTTCTCTTTTTACTCTGTCTCCTTAAGGTAAGTGATTTATTCTCTGTGTCCATACAGTTCTGTCATGAACTTATTGAGGGAGGCCGCAGCAGAAAGCTTTTCTTGTTACAACTGGCTTTTCCCTGATATTCCCCATAGCCAAGCACCACATGTTTTTATTGCTAGAAAGCAGAGCTGCTTCTGGCCCTAGCCAGGTGGGCAGCAACTTCGTTTATTTTTGGTTTTTTTTTTTCCAGTCAGAAGCCTTGCAGTAGATCTTGGTGCTGGCACTGATGGCAGCAGGATGAACACTGCAGGTTTTGGATTGCTCTTTCTTTTTAGGTCCAAATGGCAAGGGTTCACCTGGAAGGAATGGCCTTTTGGCACTTGCCACTGAGTCAGCAGACAGAAAATATTTGGCTTTTACAGGCAGCCTGTGTGTCCCAGAGAGGAGAAACTGCAGGTCTAGTGAGAGACAAATTGTGGTATTTATGGTGTGCTTATTTACAGTCATCTTGTGCCAGTCTGCTGTGCAGTGTGGTCAGTGGCATGTCTTCAGGGGGCTGTGGAGGGGCCTGGCAGAGTGCACCCACTCCTGAAGGGACGGTGAGCGTTAGACAAAGCCAGCAAATGGATGTCTAAGCTCCTGAAAGAGGCCAGGCTGGCTGTTCCCTGGGTGCCCCTCCCCACTTGGGACAGGTCTCTGCAAAGCCAGCACTGCTTCCCACTCAGGAAAGCAGGTGAGAGAGCAAGACCCACGCTGGCACCAATTTCCAGCAGTGCCCAGGGAGTTTCCCAGGGCAACATGAGCTGGAAAACCAGCCCACAGGCAACGTTCTCTGTAGGAAAGCCACTGCAAATTTTCCTGTTAGTTAAAAGTGTGAAGAGCAAGGTATTTGGTATTTCCCTCAGCAAAAAGCAGGTAATTAGTCATCCTATTCATATTTCAAATATGGAACATGGATCTGACAGGACAATTACAGGTTAAATGGGATATTCTTGCTTGTCCACACATTTGGAGAGTGCTTTCTCTTCCCCTTGCTTTCCCAATGGCCCCAGGTAAGGGCACCAAGCACTCAGCTACATAAACAAAAGCTTTAAAACAGAAATAGCAGCTTTTAAAGCAACTTAGCAGCTAAGGTACAGCTTACTCTCATCAATATGGTGCTCAAAATTGCATGCTGTAAAATAGCTGCCGCTTGCCACCTGAGAATTGGCTGCCCTTTATTCATCACTTGAATCTGAAGATACCTGGAGTACCCTTGTTAGTTATATCCAACCATTATTTCCGTCTGGGAGAGCAAATTCTGTATAATTGTTATGCCAGTTTACATCTCTCTTATGTGTAAGTTCATCTCTTCCAGGGGACTGATCCTGCCTCAAGCACTTTTCCAGCTCTTGTGAAAGCTGTCCTAAGTGCACAAGGAGTGGCAGCTCAGGTGTATGAGTAGTTTGGGTGCATTTCTCCAAACCAAATGATGAAAAGAAGTGACAACTCCAGTGCATGAGTAGATGAACTGAAAATTGTCATTATTTATCAGTAGTTGCTTGCTGTGTGTGGCCAACACACTCAGGGCCACAAATACAGGCTTAGTGTGTAGCAGACATACCTGTATGGGAGAGAGCAGCGAAGAAGAGATAAGAGGTAAAGGAAATAGCTGACGATTAATATTCACCCAAATAATTGGTGTAACAGAAGGTAGAGGCTTAATTATAGTTTGATCACCAGACTTTGCAATGAGCAAAAGGAAAGCAAGCTCCTTAAACAGAAAGCCAATGTCTTGAAGGGTCTCACCTACCCTGAACTCCTGCTATAGTACAGAGCAGATTTGCAGTAGCTATGAGTTGCAACAGCATTCATGGAGTTGCTGTTTGAAGTGTCTCTCATTTGGCTTCAAAGCTAATTCCCACTTAGGCTAAGAGCTAGTTCGTAATTCTTGTGGCATAATTATTATAGACTGCAGTTACAACCTCTTTTACATTGGAAAACAGATTGGAGTCAGAGAATCGTCCTTTCTGACCTCGAAATTTATGAAGACAGCTTCATTGGCGCACACACAGGAGTTTTCTGCAGATGCTGAAATAACTCAGGGGTTTTTTTGTTTTTGTTTTTGTTTGTTTGGGTGGTGGTTTTTTTTTTGGTTTGGGTTTTGATTTTTTGGGTTTTTTTTCTTTGGGTTTTTTTGTTTGATTTTTAATTTTATTTTTTTTTTGGTGGGTTGGTTGTTTGTCTGTTTGTTTCGCTTTTTAAACCTGAAGGAATGAGTTCTGTGAATTGCTTGGGCTTCTCAAAGAGCAGGCAGACCAGTTACAAGACACTCAGGGTTCAAGTCAGTGCTGCAACAGGACTACCTAGAAAGTGACAGAATTTATTTATATTAAATGTCAGTAAGGAACCACAGCCTCTGTGCCATAAATCACCTACCCTGCAGGCCTCTGAGACTGATTTACACCTGTCACTGGTAAGCCTGCCCTCTTTTCCACTGTGGGTTTTTAATCCTCTTCACACTAAATGCTTATTGACTAACATGTCAATGGTTCTTGGAGTAGAAACTTGTTCACCCATGTCTCCTTATATCTGTCTCATGGCTTCACTGTGACAAGTGCTAAATCTGTCTGTCTTCAGGCACGTCTCTGGCCAATGGATTGTGTATGTGCTGTGTGGTTGAATATAAGAGATGAGATGGTGGGAGAGGCTATTCTGCACGAGGGAACTGACTGTGTGAAAAGTCCCTCTTAAGTGGTATATGCACTACATTTACAAAAACCACTCTGTTCCTATTTTTTCTCATTTTTTTGTAGGAATGGGAGAGGAGTTCTGATGTGCATTTTGGGACTTTGAATCTCAGAGATTCAGAACCACTGTCCATGAAAAGTTTGAGTGAGTTGAGGATTTTGGAGTGATTTTCCCCCATCCTGTTGTTTGTTCATTCAGAAGACAGTGGTGGATGGTGATTACCTGCTGAGCAGCACTGCATTTGGTAGTGCAGATGGAGCTCCTCTGAGCTCTTCCATTCAGCGTATTACTGAATGTCATCAGTCTGTCTTCTAGCTCTGAAATGTTAGCCATCTCTCTTCCCTGGAAGCCCTACAGCAGATTGGAGACATGCTGCCTGCTGGACCCATAGTCCTGGTTAAATTCAGTGGCTCATCCTCATCAGCACTGTGTTAAGGAACCATTCCCATCTGACCATCCAGGAGCCACTCTGGCAGTCACAGTCCTACCCCCTGAGCTGTGGGAAACCCAGGATGGAGCTGGTAAGGAAGTCTCTGTGTGAGTGTGGGGTGTGCAGGGAGCCAAGAGGGGCACCCGTGGGGTCACTGGAGCTGCCTGCTGTGAAGGAGCTTCGGTCCCAGCAGGGAAAGTCTGGAGAGGTGGGAGTGTGACTGACAGAGTGGCTCCTGAATGGTCAGACAGGGAAGTTTCCTTAACAACTTCAGGGAAAAGTAGCTGCTACCATCTAGTCATTTCCCTGTCAAACAGTGTCCCATAGCCTTTAAAAGTCCTGCTCTTTGAAATCAAAGTAAATGCTGCAATAAATGAGACCTGAGAGCATTTGCCATGAGCCTCCTCCTAGCTTATTGAAATGTATGAGCTGGTGTGAACTAGACACCCACGCTTGTCAGGCAAACAAACAAAAAGCCCATTTTCAAAAGCTCATTTCTTTGGCTTTACCCAATGCTTAATCTAATCCACTGTTTGTCTGCATCAACATAGCTGTCCTATTTTGCTTGGGGTTTACAGTGTGGAGAGGAAATTGTTCAAGGTCTGGACCTCCGATCTTTTTTCTTTTTTCCCTAATTGTTGTGGTTAGCCTATGGACTTGCAGAGCCAGTGATGCCTTCAGAGGGCAGCAGCAGCCTCTCTCCACCCCTCTGGCTGGCAGTGCTTACAAAGACTCAGCTCTGTATGAGATGGAAAGGGAGGGTAGGTTCAGCAGCAGATGCTGCTGTTTGTGGGGGCTGTGGAGACCAGCGGAGCAGAATTAGGCCTTTGAGGGAGTGACTATTTGCTTTGCAGATGTGTTGTTCCTACACTGCTAGCTTGGGGTTGCCCTTATTGGGGGAGCCTCAAATGGCGTTTTGAGAGTCTTGAAGGAAAGCAAATTTGTCTCTGTCTCTTACCCTCCATGCCTGCCCTCCCTTCCCTGGCTGTGCCTGGGACCATGGCACCCCTTGCCTCTGTATCTGCTGTGTCCACTGGGGTGCTGTGGCTCGGGTTGTGTGGGGTGTTACTGCAGAAAGGGTGGGTTTGGGAGGAGGATGAGAGCAGGACCTATGGGCCAAGCCCTGAAAGTCTTTCTTGCACTGAGGGGTCCAAAACTGAACACAGGATTAGAGATGCAGCTCAAAGGAACTATGAAGAAGTACAGTTCCATGGGGAAAAGGCTTTTCCATGCTTTTACCCTTTCTGGTATTGGTGAGGATATGTGAAGGTGTTGGATGCACAGTTCTGGCTCAAAAATCTGGGGACAGTTGGACTGGACTTAGGGCTATTTTCATTAGTTTATGGTTTTTATTTTTCTTATCTCTATATAGAAATGTAGTGTATTATAAATAATGTACTTATAGTATACATTACATTTGTATATATTTAATACAGCACATCAACATTATACATTTAATATTTTTGAAACATGTCTTTTTATGTATATACTTAATTTTTTAATTGAGTTATGTTTATAATTGCTTTCATTTCTTTATCTGAGACTATTACAACTGCACTGAGAATATATAGGAACCAGAAATAGGCAGAGGTTAAAATGTGGCTTTGCATTCACACCCTGGTTTCCATTGTTGTCTGAAAGCAGTGTACGAGGAACGAAGAAATCCACTGTGGCCATTCATCTCTGTCTTGGGTGTTTGGTGGTCTAACCTTCCTCTTCCCAACAGTACTGACTTGCCTTTCAGGATCATTGCTTCTACTCATATAAAGTCTAAATCCCTTTCACCCCCAGAGGATCCAAAAGCACACACTGTACAGATCACTGAGATGAATTTAAAATATTCAGTCCCCACATTTTATCTAGAAGGATGGGTTCAGGCACATGCCTATATAAAGGACTTTTGCATGAAGAAACTCAAGCTCGGGGAGCTGTTTCTAGAAGGTCAATCACACGGAGGGACTTGCTTAGGCAAGTCTAAACTCCACGCTGTGAAGTTTATCACACCTGGGTGTGATACTGAAACTAGGAAAACTTGTATGCGTCACTTTTCCTTGGCAGAACCTTCACTCCTTAACACCCTGTTAGCAGAGGCCAAGGTCATACCTGGCTGAAACCATTCCTTTATTAAAAGGCAGCAACAGAAACAAAGTTAAATCTTGGAGAGAAACAAGGCCATGCATGCAGGAATACCAGAACGGAAATACAAATGCTAACTCAAGCATGCTGCTGTAGGACTTAACAGGCTGAACTTCTGGGCTTCACACCTTCACCTGACACCTGCTGTGCGAGCACAAAGCAAGAGGAGCAGCTGCTGCTGAAGACAGAAGGGAAAATCAACAAGTTACTAATGCTGGCCTGTAGCAGAGGAGTCAGGACTCAGCACATCAGGTGAGAAAAGGAAAGATTTGTGTTGTTGCCTTTTTTTTTTTCCTCCAGTGTGTCAATTATCAGCTGAGTTTCATGGAAATTAGGTTCTGCCTGGGCGGACTAAGAAAATGAAACCTCACAGTTTTGGATAGTTTATTGCAGGATATTTAGCAAGCTTCTCCTGCTTCTAATCAGCTGAGAGAATGGAGGAGGGTTTTTTAAAAGTTGTCAGTACTCAACTGCTAAAGCACTGCTCTGTTTATGCCTTGTTCCCTTCACTGTTGAGTGGAGTAGGTCTCTGGGACCAAAGCGGCCAGAAAACACAGCCTATGAATCCATTCTGCCCCAGGCCAGCATCTGGCTGAGTCAAGTCAACCCTGCTGGTACCTCAGTGAGAAACTCTCGGCTGGGATCTTCAGGACCAGGGCTTTTCCCCTGCTTCACCGCTGGGTGACTGCTGGAATAACCATCCCCTGCAGCGTGGCAGAGCGGCTGGCTCCAGGAGGCAACAACGAGCTGACCGGAACAAAGCAGCATGGAATCACTGAACTCAGGAACACTCATGGGCTGCATGGCATCAGAGATCAGCCAGAGCACAAACCAAAGGGAAAAGAAGGCTCATTGGTTAAGGCTGGCACTGCAGCTAATAAGGAAATTATTTTCCTGTTGCACATTCTCGTCCTCTCACACAGCTTCTCCATCAGAGAGGAAAACCCCCAGCCAAAATGAGCCCTTCAGAGCTGCAAAATGCAAGTGGTTGTTTCAGTGGAGCAAATGAGTTCAAGGAACAGGATCACCAGAAGGACCAGACAATGAAGCAGGGCCCCAGCATTTGAGCAGAATATCTTCACAGTGCTGTAGCTCAGTCTTTATCTGCTCTGCCTTCAGTGTACAATAGCAAGGTAAATTTTTAACTTTTTTTTTTTTGAAACAGAGAAAATTGCAGTCTTTTAGAGGGGTTGAGAAGTAGTGGCAACAGTTCCACTTGGGATAAAACGTGAGGAGGGACTCAAAGAATGACCACTGCTACAGAATCTTTCTGCTTCCTTGCAGATGAGAGGAAATAAAAAAAGAGAGGACGGGAGAAACAAGGACGGTTGTGTCTGGGGGTTGGCTTTTTTTATTGCTGCTGTCATCTGGAAAGGACTGCAGAAGGAGCATGAACTCCTCACACATTCTGAGGCCTGACAAGTTTCAAATAACTTAAGCATGTGTCTGCCTATGTGCTCAGAGACATGTATCTTTATCAAGGCGGTGAGGTTTAATTGTAAGAAATTTAAAACCAGTAAAAGACCTGAAGGCCACAGCTCCTGACATTCGGTACTTCAAGGTCACCGAGACAGTCAGGTCCTGTAAGGGATGATGATGGCACCACGGTTGTCTCAGTCCAGTGTGGCCAAGCTGCCCCTTCCAGAGGGGGGTGGACAAAGGCTCAGTGGTACCAAATGATGACCGTGAGACTGGTGACAGTGAAGTGTTTCCTTTGGTAATTTTTTGTGGTAGCATAAAAATTTCTTATTTGAGTGGTAGGAGGGGTTTTTTTTTTTTGTTTGGTTGGGTTTTTTTTGTTTTGATTTGGGTTTTTTGTTGTTTTTGGTTTTGTTTGGTTTTCTTTGTTTGGGGTTTTGTGTGTGTGCGGTTTTTAAAATTTTTTTTGGGGTTTTTTGTTTGTTTTTTTTTGGTTTTGTTTTTTTTAAAAATAAATCTAAGATGAGTAACAGGTAGAATTCATCAGCCCTCTTACTCATTTCATCCAGACAGGCCTAGATTCCCTCTTCACTATTTTTGGTCCATTAACCTCCCCTTGTATTTGCTGCATATGCCAATACCACACTCAGCCCTTTTCACAGCTCATTCAGGAAGTTTTGCTGACTTCTCTAAATGCTGTCTTGGAACAGGTGAAATAGTCACAGCTCCTAAATGAGAGACACAGCACAGAAGAACTGAAGTGTAGCACTGTGTTACCCCAGCATAGTGTAGTAAGGCGAGGCACAGGGAGTTTTCTCTTGCCAGGCAGAACAGCTGGAGTGCTGGGCTCTTGCTTTTTGGGAATGAGGAAGGCAGCAAACAACTGGTTGGGCACTAGTTAAGGATTATAGCTAAAACAAAGTTACACATTCTTCATGTGAAATCAGTGCAATGAACTTGTATTTGTCCCATAAAATATTCAGTTAGAATCTCCTGGTCCATATTGAGTTTAGCCAATTTTTTTCAGAAAGATACAGGTACATCTGTACATCTGTATTTACATGGACGTGAACATACTCCTGTATTGCTGCTCTTCTGCTTGTGGACTTTCCCTTCCTGGGGCAGCTGCAAATGCCAGCTTTTCCTGCTTAAAGAAAGGTTTTACTACTCCATCTCACCAAAAGAAGATTTTTAGTGCACTTAAGATATGGAACATTAAAAACAGATTAACATAAAAGATAATCAATGTCTGAGCAGGCCTTCCTCTCCATTACTCATGGAAGCTATTAGAATCAACCTGGATGAAAGACAAAGTCATAATTAAGTTGACATTAACTCCACTGCATTACTGCAATACCACTAATTTTACACAGAAGAATCTTAAGGTTTCTGCATCCCTTCCTGCAGATGCTATTAAAAAACAGCTCCAGGCTGAGATAAATCAGATGTTGAAATAAAGCCTGCAACTGCTCATACTGCCAGAGGAACTCCCTCTGGTTTCTGAGCTGAGCATCCTGCAACAAAGCTTCAGCCCATAGCTGCTTTTGTGACAAATAAGCAAGCAGATGTGGCCAGAGAGGTGACAGTGTGAAGCTTTTTTCAGCATATTTTAAATTACAGGATGATAATGAGAATCCTTAGTTTATTATCTATTACATGAGCTGTATCTTCTAGTAATGAATAAAACTATCAACACCCTTTATTAATGCCAGAAGGTTTTTATCGTGAAATGTATTCTTTACCTTCTTGGTGCTGTGTAATACCAGCAAACTTTGAAACCCACAAGACAGAGGAACCACCACAGCAGTCCTATATCACATAATCTTTTTGAATAGCCCTCCATATGAATAAAGATGCAACATGCAGTGCACAGTTTAATTAGTTTATTTTTTAAAGTTCTGTCAGAAATATAGCTGTGCATTAATTACAAAATATATTAAACTATCAATCAATACATCCAAGGGAACAGGAGTACTTTCATTCTGTTCAAATACAAACCTTTAACACTGACACAGAATAATCTTTTGCATCCATCATCCATGTACGTATTTGGTCTGCTACCATCTCTAAATAAGAATAGAAAGGTCATCCTGATTTCATTTCATTAGCAAGTTGAATCCCTTGATAGCAAACATAACCAGCCATATCATGAGACCACTTAAAAAACAACTCTGTACATCTCACATTATCTGAGCTCCCACATATACATTACATACCAATGTTTTTAGCAAAATAATTTGCCCTGCCCTGCAGGGGAAGACATTCAGAGGAAAAGAGATAACACATTCATAATATATTATAATTGGAAAATTGGTGCCATAGCAGCTTTGCAAATACACATACTAAGAGTGGGTTACTTAAAACGTGTTAAAGACAACAGAAATTTAGAAGATAAAAGAATCTAAGCCACTTTTAAAACCACCTTGAGATCTAGTAATGCTGCAAAGCATTGAGTTACAGAACTAAACCCCATTGCTGAACAAGTTACACAGGACAGGGGTTAAAGCCCCATATTTCTTTGTTTTAGAGACAACTCTCAATGCTGCAGACCTTTCTCCTTCCATTTAAGTAGTTCCAGCAATTATACCTCAATCCACCATGGTAAAACAAGTTCTCAAAAGAAGAGATTTGGAGAAAGGGGAAAGAGGAAGATAGAACAAGTACATGAATAAATATTTTGTTAACATTTACAATCTTTTTATGACAGTAAGATTTAACTGATACTAGGCAAATTAGCTCTGACAGTCTCTCATGTAATACTCTGACATTACAGTAATTTGACTTACTCAGAGTTCTAGTTGGTAATATAAAAATACAAAACCAGTAGGACAGCAGCAGTGAATAAAGCAACCATATTACCGTGGCTAAAACAGCATTATACATGCAGTAGCCTTCTATTCCCTATTGGCTTGTGCTATTGTACAATATTAACCTGAATTGTTTAAACCCTGCCACCAAAGGGAGTCTCCTCCTCAGAGGCAGAAGTACATCAGATCTAGGAGATAAGGCAAAAATTCAATTCAGAATGCAAATCTTCAAAAGGAAAGAAAGTGTTAATGCATTTAGTGGGTCTTGGGTATAAACGATTTGAACAGAGAATAAGGACATTTTTCTTACTAACATTTGGGTTGAGAAAGAACCTGGAGCAGGAAGAAGCTCTTACATGACAAGTGTTTCTTCTGACTGCCTCTCCCCCTCCCCTCCTGCCCCCCAGAAAAACAAGAAAGGGAACAAAAGAGAACAGCAGTCTTTGAGCATCCTAAAAAACCATGGCTAACACAATCTGAAAATGGAGAACTAGTGTACAGTGCCTTCTTGTGTAGAGTGGCTCTCTGCCCTGCCATGGACATTGACAGCTTGGTTAAGGATGGCTTAACTACTGGGAATGCTCCAACTGAAGACATTCCGGAACAATTCAGCTGATAGCATGAGGCTATTAATTTTAAAATCTTCAGAAGCTTAAACCCACACTTTTAAAGCAGAGATCTTTCCCTGTTTTGAATAATAGATGCTTACCTGTCCCCTAATGACAGAGAATACACTCAAGTCACCAGCAACTAATTGCATTTACCATTAGCCAGGAAGTTCATGTTTCAGTAGTGATAATCCTCCATTGAACACAATCCTTCTCCATCTAATAGGTGCTACATGCAGAAGAAACTTTACTTATCTGGATATGATGAACAAAGTGGTAGGTTGGGTCCTGGAACTTCTACATCTCATGCAGGCAGGCAGAGTATCCTCCCAAATCACTAAAGCATAGCTGTCTTTCTTTAGTCTCATATATATTAAGCAATGTGCCCTTTACCCACTGGTATTGCTTTGATGAGGCCGAACAGTTGGAACACTCTTCAGTTCCTCTTAAGCTGCAGTGTCTCCAGTCTTTAGGTTGTTTCAGTAGCTTGGATAAATAATACATAAGGTCATGCATCGTTTAGTTCTTTCTTCAGTATGGGAGCGTGTACTTTGGTTATGGGGTCAACAAAATTTTTTTCTTCCCTTCTTTTAAAGATAAGATTCAGAACTTTATCAGCACCATGGTAAGTTAAAATTTTTAGCACCAGTGGACTTGAACTATTCAGCTCTGACTGGTCAAAACTAACATTAACATGGCACACAGTCAGTACAACAAACAACAATACGCACATTAGGAACCTCATGAATCCTTGACACAGTGAATCTAGTGTTCGGTAAATGAGTAACTATGGAAGCCAGATTTTCTTCCTAAAAGCAAACAGGATTACAATTTCTCCTTGCACTGCTGAATTAGGCTTTCATTACTGTCCAAATTGCTGAGTTGGCCCAGCTTGTATTGCCTAAAGGGACAGGAAATACCCACAGCAGCTGGATGCTGATACGGCCAGCTGCCAATAGAGAATTCCCAGGGGATGACCTGGGTACATCACCCACAACACCAAGAGATCACTTGAACAGATGCAGGTCACAAGTTCAGCTTTGGTACAAATTCAGGTTTCAACAACCGTAAAACAAATTCTGCATCACCCTCTCTGATTGGTACATCCCTGTGCTCATGTGCCCACTCACAACCTGAAACATGTCCAGCACTAGGAGGTCCCACCAGCACAAAGGGATTTCATTCAAATGCTAAACTTTTATATCTCTTGGTGATTGTGGCTGATGTTCTGGGCCTAGAGCACACACGTACAGAAAGATTTATCAAAATGAAGAGAGTTAGGGAGGCTCTTTCAGACCACATTACAAATATTTCTTCAGTGAACCCAGCTCACAGTCATTTAGCCCTCTCCACAACACTGTCTCATGTCTTTTGGAAATACCAGCATCAACTCTGCATCAACTCAACATCAACATGCAACTTCCTGAAGCTAACACTGCAGGAGGAAAGGGTCCAAGCATACCTGAACCCTTGGTGATGTGAACAAAGTCTTATCCTGACTTCAAACTTCAAGAGACACATAACCAATGCAAAATCCTAGATAAGTCAATATAGAAACTCTCTCAACTTTCCCAAGCTCTGTGAAAAAACAAAAAAAATCCCTCATCTTTATAAATTTTGCTACTTCCTTGCAACAGCATCTATTCCAAGGCACTGAGGTGAAAAGACTTAACAGGTCTATTCAATATGACTGATGTCTTACCAAACTGAGATGCACAGGTTCTGCAACAGGATTTTCCTGTAGGCAGTTAAGTTTTGATAAACACTTCATTCAGTTAGCTTGCTACAGAAGTAGCTTATTATTTTAAGAGAGAACTTTACCAAATATTTAAACACATGACCTCATACAGAAAAAAAAATACCAGCAACAACAAAGTTTCATTCAGGTGAAGATCAACTATGTTGGCAACTATGATCTTTTATAAACACAGCCTTTGTGGACAATGAAGCACTTTTGTAATCAGCGTGGAAAAACATGACTAAGGCTCCATTCCTCTGGTTAAGACTTACAGGCTACATGGCTCCATCAGTACTGCGGGCTTGGAAGCCTTCTCTGCGGACACTGTTCAAGTCCAGGCGTGTTAGAACTTCGCAGCGCACCAGGAGTGTGTCATCCTTGATGAAGGTTCTCTGTTTCAAGTTCTGCAGGTGCATGAAAGTCACATAACCAAACCCTTTGGGATTGCGGTGAATTGTCGGTCTCTGGAAGGCCAGTAGCTCTGGCTTGGCTTCCATCACCTCTTCATGGTTCTGCCTTTCTGGGCCTTCTGATTGATCCAAAATAGAAAGTCGTATGGTGCCTTGGAAAGGCCAGGGCAGGTGGCTGTCATATTCCCCTTGCATAGTGTGGACAAACAGAGAGATAAAATTAGCGCAGCGCTGAGCATTTGGTAACTGGATATGCAGGCGCAGGCACAGCTTGTAGCCAGGCTTCCCCGTGTAGAAGCCAGGGCTGTGCATCACTACAGGCCTCTCTTCTTCCTGGGCTCTCTGCAGTCCACTGAAGTTCTCAATCTTCCAGATATAAATACCGTTACATTGCTGTGCCTCCATTTCCGTAATCTTGCCCTCCAAATTTCGGATAGTGCGCCTGAGTTCTGCCATATGAGTGTTCTGAGTCTCCATTTTAGCAATGAGTTCCCTGATTTGGTGATCCTGTCTTACCAGACGACCTTCCAACTGCTGAATAGTTTCCTTGAAGTTTTCAACTTCTGGATTGCAGTCGTATGCAGCATGTGACACGTGTGAGAAGAGGGCAGGCTCAAAGGGTAGGCCATTGATGAAGGGTACAGGATTTGCAGCAGTAACACTGATATTCTGAAAACTCTGAGCCATCATTCTCATGTGCACCTGAGTGAACTCCTGCATGTGTCGTGCCAGTTCATTCCTTTGCATCTAGGATTTAAGAGATGTGGCATTAGGAACACATCAAACATTATCTGCAATCATATTTTAAATGTGGCCCTGAAGCAAATCAAGCAAGGAGTTACTTTCATCTTGTGAGAAAAACTGCAGAGGGAATCAAGGAAAAAGGCGGTATAACACAATAGCACTTTACCAAGGGAGAGCTCCAAAGCTAAGATCACTGTTAGGACAAATGAAAGAAGTTCAAATACCAGTGGGCAAATCACAGAACCATTTAGGTTGGAAAAGACCTTTAATGTCTTTGTGTCTTTAAACTGATGCTGATACAGTGGGGGTTAAACAAAAGTGTACACATGAGGTGGTTTCAGCATAGAATTGTTAATCCGGGAACTTAAGACAGAACTGACATAAATGACTGCAATATAAATCAGATATGTGCATTATTGTTTTTGTTGGCTTGGGACTTTGGGATGTGTAACATGAAACACTAAGAAAAATATTCTTATTAGAATATTTATCATTAGTAATAGCATAGTGTATTGTTTCATAATTCTATATGATGTTTAATAAGAGAGACTTTGATTGTATTTTTACAGAAACTGCAGCATCTCCAGGAAAAAGACACAATTAAATTCTCCAGAAGAGACTGAGAACAACTTCTTATTAAAGGCCAAGACCTGCACTTCAAATGGAGGCAATTTTGAGCAAAAGACATGAAGTATTTCAGTGGCACATACAATGAGAAATAGGAACAGTATATTTCAAACTGTGCACCTGAAAGTAAAAACAAGGTATGAAGAAATGTGGAGTATTTAATACTGAAAATGTTCTTGTCAAATATTCCAAAGGCACACATTCTGTGTATCTTCAGGATTACCATCTTATTAATAAGCATTCATATTAAAAAGATTCAGGTTTTGTAGGAGTAATAACTTCCCTATAAAACTACCAATAATTATGGTGTATCCTTGCAATAATACTGTTCAACTAAAACAAAGACATGTTGAAAGACTCTTAGTGAAAAATACACATATAGAATTTTTTCTCTGTTCAAAATCAGTACTGTACTCCCTTCATTGATTTGCTAAAATGCTCCTTAATACCAAACATTATATGAAAACTGATGTGGAAATGAAGGGGAAAGACCCATTTTTACAAAGAGGCATTAAACAACTAGAAATAAGAGTATCAAGATTAGTAATTTTAGAATTTAATAAAATTGATTCACTTAATGGAACTCTAAGAGTCGTAAGTGTATTTGGCCACAACTTTGGAAGAAATGCTAGAAGCTACTTTATTGACATGATAACTGAGAAAATAGTCATGGATTAATAAAAGCAAGGTCATTAAGAAAATTGTTCACAGAGCTTTGTAAATTGTAAAGGAAATTTTGAAATGCAATGTATCAACATGTAGTGTTTCAGAATTAATATACTTCAAAACAAAAGATCCACACCCACAAATCACTGAGGATTTGGGGCTGGCAAATGAGACAAGAATAGGAAAACATATTAAAAAAGCAACAGACAAAATCATGCAGCAGGTCTGAAATTCATGGTATTGATAAAAGGCTTACCTTTTCAGGACACCCAAAGGCACTATAAAAACATGGTACTGGGGCAGTAGGACAATCATTGTCATAATGGTTAGGCATCTAAAACAAATCAGATTTGATATTACTTTTTCATCAAGAATATTCTCTTACAACATCCAAAAAGGATACAGCTGAATGGATTCTAAACAGGTACCTGAAGTCAGATCAATTTATACCTACATAATTTCTCAAGGGAATATGGAAGCTCAATCCTGTTTTTCAGAGTATTTGTGCAATTTGACAGATCATTCTTTATTTTAACCCAGGCCATCAATATAACTGCCATCCCAAATTAAATAAAGTAACATTTATCATTTTCCTGCCAATGAAGTTATTATTGAATAGAAGAAATACTAATGGCTATTACAATAGTAATGGACAAGCAGAATTTCAGCCAGCCCCTGCAGTTTGATAGTGAAGTTCCTTACAGCTACTTTCCAACAGTGGCTTTCCAAGTACAAACACTCTCCCTCTGTGCCCAAATCAAAGCCTCCTCCTGTAATGTCAGCCATAACCACTGGCAGTTGTTACTATCTTTTAAGCTCAAGATCAAGGACATGCAGCATGGTGCTTGTCAACAAGCAGCACAGCTGAACCATGTGATGTGCAGCCAAAATCCTACAGAGGTTTACCAGATTGCTACTGCAAGCTGGAGCCGCATTTAGGGGAGCATCACACCTGCACTGGACATCTTCAGAGAGAGGCAGGTAGTGATTTATTAGCTAGCAGACAAATGGTATTTCCAAGCTAAATTGCAGATTAAAGAAGCAATGTAAATACAAAACATCTGACCCAGAATAGACGGAGAAAAAGGGAGTCTCTTACCTGCTCTCTGATGAGCACTGTGTTGCAATATTCACAAAATACATTGGCGAGTGGGCAGGTTTGGTCATGAAGCTTAGTGATCAAACAGAGAAAAGAAAGGAAAGAAAGCATCAGTAAATTTACCCAATTTAAGAGAGAGCTAATCACTCTTGATCAGACATTAGATTTTTATTTGTATTTCAAATTTTGCATTTAGCTGTTGCAACTGTGAAATGAAGACAATCCCTTTACCCTGAACAGTATGTTTTCTATTACTGTTTTTTTCCTGACTTATACAAGAGATTCACAAAATTGCAGATATTTTATTTCCTAAAGCTCCAAAGAAGTCTGAATTTAACCAGAAGTTTTAAAAATTCATGTTCAATTGTATTGGAACTATATGAAAGCTTTTGTTTATTTGTTATTTGTATTGTTGGACAATATATGAGGTATGTTTGACTGACAATTCACAATATTAGTATCATGACATTTAATAGTCCTTGAGATAAAACACATCCATACAGAGATAAAGACATGGTAACAGCAAAAGTAAAGTATTATCCTCAGTATCACCCAAGTGAAAAATGCAGAGTCAGGAGAATAATTCAGAAATTATCTTGGTCTTGCGTGGTATAGCAGATATCCCCAAAAGATTGATCTTCTCTCTCCCAGGCATAAAAACTGCAAATGTAAATACTGCTCTTTGTATTCTATTGGCAGTAGATACTGGCCTGTCTGATGGTAAGGTCAGAAATCAATGGCTCTTACAAAAGTCCACAAGTCTCCTCACACTGCCAGGTTCCCAGCAAGTTTGTATTTAAGGACAATCACTCTCCAGCTTTTGCCTGTTCTAGGCTCATGTCCTGAGTTTGTAGCTTTTCATGTGTGCAGCAGCACAAAGAGTCCTTCTAGACCGAAATTTTTGTTTTTGTGGTTTTTTTTAAACTGATGTTCCCTTTACAAGCAAACCCATTGAATGCAAGTTGATAAACTGAGACTCTTGCTAAGTACCTCTTTATCTTCATAGGCCATGGATGTGGCACAGTTTGGGCAACACACTTGACGCCTTGGACACTCCTGGGTCATGTGCTCTTTCAGATAATTTTTTGGGAAGGTTCCTTGGCACTGTGGGCATTCCACAGTGGAAAAATCACACTGCAGCTGGTGGTCCTGCAGAAGAGAAGAAGAGGAATTTGATACTAGAAACAAGAACTATCATCTCATCCATTTTCAAGAGAATGCACAATACAGGACACACAAATCACAGTCTTTTCTTCACACAAGGAAATCCTTATATGCTTATGCGGCCTCTACCAATGGCCTTTTACTGTCCCATTACTAAGGTCAGGGTTTCATGTATTCGGAGCTTTAAGAAAGCTCTCAGTAAAAATTTAGTTTTATATTTATCCTTTTAACTGCATATATTATTTTCCAAAACACTTATTTCAACTAACATATGTAGCTACTTTGAGGGAATATTAAACTGACTTGAAGAAACTTGTGTGAAGATCAGATATAGCTGATCAAAAGACATACATGAATAATCCTCAACAGAAAGCTGCATTAATACAACTGTCATGCACTATAATGTTCACT
Organism: Origma solitaria; assembly: GCA_013397895.1. Taxonomy (NCBI): domain Eukaryota; kingdom Metazoa; phylum Chordata; class Aves; order Passeriformes; family Acanthizidae; genus Origma; species Origma solitaria. The sequence continues at coordinate 2,502,490 of VZRL01000726.1, forward strand.
TGCAAGTCACCTAACTACAATTAAAGACTCATCAAAAAACCAATACGTGTAGCTATAGTCTTTAAAGAAAAATGCACTGAATCAGCATAAATGAGTACCAGGCATGACCATCTATATAAGTTTTTCTGAATTTTTACTTGTCCATGAAAACAAAATTCCGTATTTTCAAAAGTAATTCTCACCTCTAAGTGCCTGAGCTCCATCTTCATACTGCAGCCCTTGTTGGGACACTTAACTGTTAATGAAAGGATTTCCCGTTTGGCAAAGTTGTCAGGAAAAAGTTGATTTTCAAGCAGAATTTCATTGTCTACAGGACATTTGTGACCTGCATCTCTACAAAGCAGAAAAGCAAAGAAAGACATTCCAATATTACTAGCAGATTTCCAAGCCCTTAATTTGAAATATTTTTACACCAGCAAGACATTAGTGGCCAAATAATAACACAGTAAGATCTTTGAATGCAATGGTATTTATGTGGCAATGACCACAAAGTATGAAAAGTATTTCAGAGAAACTGAAAACACACAGTTTCACTGGAGGTGGCATGACTACGGTTCCACTTTTCTAACTCAAATACATTTTATTTGTACAAATGCCATGTTAAGTACTCTGGAAACAAACTTGAGAAAGATTTAAAGACACAAAAACGTTACAGTCCTGTTTCTGTAAGCACTTCACATAGCTCAAACATCAAAGAATACTTCACACACTACTTCAAAACAATTCTTTAAACTTTCAGGGATCTCCTCTCATTTCTTTCTCACTTTATAAAAAGCCAAGGTGATCACAACTGAGAAAAAAAAAGCAACATTGTCTTTTTTTCCTGATTCACTTCATTTGTTTGGCATTACTTCACACATAGCTCAGTTTGCTGGTTTTGTTACACAACCATTTGATCAGTTGGTCACCCTTCAATTTGATTATACAGCAAACAAGGCTGAAAAACTCCAGACACAAAAATTGTTAGAAACTATGAAAACTACACTGGGTTTGGAACTGAGTGTTGCATCTGAAGCCATTTTAACAGCAGAAAGACTGGAAGTCAGCGCTAACTGGCAAAGGTTTGGAATCTGAAGGAACACGGAGGCATGCAAACTGCACAAGGGAACTAACAGCCTGCTCCAGTTCATCAGGTTCTGTCTACCTGCGTTTACATACAAAAATCATTAAAAATGGAGTAAAAAGGGGGATCACCTCCATCAAATTTTCCAGTATCACCTCATTCTGAAAGCTGTAGGCCAACATATTGATTCACAATTAAGTAATACAGTTAAAGAGGCATGAGGGATCAAAGCTCCTGAGATGAAGTGCTAATGGAAACAGCAATAAAATGGAAAAATACATGGGGCGGAAAAATGTCAGAGAGCGCTTGTGGTGCAAGGATCAAAGGCCAGATCATTGTCACTGCCTGCAAGCATGAGGGAAGTAGAATCTAGCGGGCTGTGGAGACCAGGAGGGAATTTATGTTCTTTGTTGGAAAAGGAAATAATTGCTCAGCAACTCCATCAGCAATGCTGCTAGAGGAAGTGGACGTAAAGTTGCGACTTCAAAAAGAGGCAATGAACTTCCTTTCACAGGTTTTGTTTGCACAGCAAGCTCAGCACATGCCTGAGAGTCATACTCCTAAGCAAGTGAAGAAAAAAACCATCTAGCTTGGCTTGTTTCAGAGCTCCCTGAGCTACGATCAGTGTACTGATCTTTGTCACAAGCCAGAAATGTTCCCTCACCTCACTACCTAGCGGAAATCAGTTTTCATAGGTATAACTTGGTTACAAACACCCTGTTTAGTGGAGTATAAAGATTGCTCAGTAGGTCCGCTGATAAGACAGCAGTTTTATTTCTACAAAGAGAAGCTAATCATGTGTAAGAGCAGCCAACAACAGAATAATCTGAAATAATGATTACCAAATCCCCAGTTTAAATAACTAGCAGACAAAGGGCAAAATAAGAATAAATTGCCATTTTCAAAAGTGGGAAAGTATAGTAAGGAAAGAGCAATAACTCACTGTAGCATATTAAACAGGCTTCAAATACTATTTACAAGGATCAGGATTGTGTTTAAAACACAGTTCAGATCCATCTACAGACAAAGATGTTGCTATACGTTTCCTGTGACAGAACTGAGTTTATGCACCTTGGTTCTAACTTACATTACAATGAAGGCTTTCCTGTGCTGGAATTATTTATCACGTTGCACTCTGCCACTCACAACAGTACCTGTGAAACAACAGCCATCTTCTACAAAGTACAATGAAAAATCCTATAATTTCCCTTGAGTTTAAAATATAGGTATCAAGAGTAAAGCCAAAATAATTTTGTTTGAAGGAAAAGCCTGCTCCATGATTTTAACAACTGAGCAGTTTAGCTGAGAAGCTGAGACAGTTGGCAGAGACTTTTACTGCAGCCATGCCAGCACCCAAAACATTCCCTGCTGCCCCCTGTCACCTCACAACTCTGTTTTCCAATAAACAGAGGTTCTGATATTTGGCAAGCACTACTACAAACCCTAAGTCAGCTTTGCCCTAAGATACAGGAGAAGACTGGAGTGAAATTGAATTAGCTACTGCACTTGAAGTTAGTTTTAAAAAAAAATTCTAATAATGTATTCTGTTGACAGTAACATTTGTAAACTTATTTGTAGTTACTTAGGTAGATAAGCGTCTCCACTTCCATGACTTATAGCACTTCAAAGCACTTCAGACCGCTTTATTTAAAAAGCTGCCAAGACTTCCTAGGAGGCAAACACTTACTGTGATCAAATATCATCTAAGCATGTCCTTCACACTGTAAGATTGAAGAGTCCAGTTTTTAAAAGGTTTTCAAAATTTTTTTTTCTAGTTGCAGCCAAAACTTTTGCAACATGAACAACTACAACTGCTTGTGTAAATCACAAGAAACAATTACTCAAAAAAATGCTTCTCCATCCTTCATAATTTAAATTCTTTAACCTCTGTGTTCACTTGAGTTAAGACAGTAGGGAAATGAGGAATAAACAGAAGCAATTTTCCCTGATCAAATGAAGGCTGCGACAATCAATTAGCGACAAAAACAGTACTTAGAAAATATAAAATATCACTTCCATTTTCATTTTAGTTCTGTAGAAGCTTCTCAATACCTCAATCAATCTGGTACTGTAGACAGTACATACTCCAAATCAATATTGTACTGTAGACACTACACAATCCAAATCAATAGCTTGATCCATGGACACCAATTAAGCATGCAGTTCAGCCCTTCAGGGATTCAGAGAGGTCTGGCACTTCAAGCTGTCTTCTCTGCTTCCACAAGCATTCACTCAAACTGTGCTCCAAAGACAGATTTCAGTGGGGAATGAGGGAAAACTTTCACTATCAATGAAATACGTGAAATATTAGAGTGAGGATCTACTGTCTCGAAAGAAAAAAATTCTTTCCAACTGTGTTTAGTACTCACTGAAATAGTCATCACTATTTATAGAAATGAAGTAAAATAGGGAAAGGGTATAAAAGAAGCAAAAGCTTCTGGTCCATTGAAACTGTTTGTAGACTGAAAACTTTGAGCAGAGGAAATGCTCTGTTAATTTAAAAAGGAAGAGAAACAATTTCCCATGCTTGGGGTTTAAGAAGGAAGTTTCTCTATCTGTTCTGAGCTTGGGTTCACCACAGTTTCTCACTCAGTATTGCTGTAAATTCTAACCAATTACTGTAACTGTGCAGATCACCAGCAGAGGCATAAAGATTAAAAAAACAAGAACACCTTAGCTCTTAAAGATATGAAAGACTGGAAATGAGACACCCATTTCTGGTAATTTTTAGTAATCCCCAGTTTTCAACCTAGGAATTCTGTAGTCTTTGGTGAGTAGACATTTCTAAAGCTCACTATATTTAAGTAGTAATTTACCTTCAGAATTTATAGACATCGTAATCCCATGAGAAGGTTTAAAGTTTTATTTTCTTTCTCACAGAAATGACCAAGTTGAAGAAGAGTACAAAACTGCTACTGCCAACAAACAGAGCAAGGTCATACAAAACAAGTATGGAATTCCAAAACTAAATGTCCTTTATCACTACAACTGTCTTGTAATGCTTACAAGCATGCATGAAATTATGTACATTAACCTCTTGAAAGAATTTAGGTTGGAATGTGCAAAGCTAAGGCCAGAAAGTGAAGCCAGCTCCTTGTTCCAAGGGAACTGGATTACAGTCAATGCTGACAGTTTCACTTTTGGGATTATTTGCCTTCTTTCATGCACCTGGATAACATGAATACCATTGAGTGATGCAGCTGGAGAAAACCTGATGTACTTTGCTCACAGAAACAGGAAGGCAATGAATAAGGCAAGAGACTAAGGGAACAGGGGATCTCATGGCATAGTTAGTGGAGAACTGAGTATCTCTCAGCAGCTTCTGCAGAATCACTCCACAGGGGTGAACACCGGTGGTATTCTGCATTTTCCGGATCCTCTTCTCAGAATGAAGAATTGATGAAACTGATGTTAACAAGAACTGTGCTGTAAATACACACAAACTTCTATGCTGGCTAGAAAGAATCTGATATTCTAAGCAGAGAATGCAAAACGAAATTTGTCTTCTCATTCTCGGCTCCAACATTTCCTTCCTTGTTCTGAAAGGGATGCCATGAAAAAATACAGCAGCATATGCTACAACAGCGACAGAATCCCAGAATCATTCAGATGGAAAAGATCATTGAATGAAACCTTTGAGTGACTGATCACCACCTTGTCAACTAGAGCATGGCACTAAGTGCCACATCCAGTTGTTTCTTGAACACCACCAGGGATGGTGCCTCCATCACCCCTCTGGGCAGCCCATTCCAATGTTTAACAACCCTTACCATGGAGAAATGCTTCCTGAGGATTTATGTAGCTGAAACTACAGAGAAGCCCACAAAACACACAAAATACTGTATTCAGAGAACATCATCGCTGGCATACTGTTCATTTAGTGAGCTACAAATGATGGACAGTGAAGAAAATGAAATGGAATAGAACTATGGACAAATGGTATGAAAAACCAATCAAGAAATCACTGTCCATTTTACATTCTAAAAATAAATGCCAGGGAAAAGCACAGTAACATTGAAGACAGTTTCATGATCTTTACAAAAAAGCGTGCAACGTAAGGTTGAAAATGAGCCAATTCTACATATGGGTCTCAGAATTAAATATAAAAATTTCTACCAAAGTGACATTTGAGCTAAGTGAGCAATTGTTAAGAAAAAAATTGGGCTTATGTTGAGAAGGACAAATCTTAAAGCATAATATCTATCAATGTTATCCGATACTCACTGACACGTGGGACGCTGATGACTTCATTCCAGGTTTAAGGGAAGTACTCTCTACAAGGTACTCTCTGCCCTTTCTTGCCCTTTCAATTATCCATTTTTATAAGCTCAGCCTGCTCTTGCCTTCGTATCTTATTCCCACTCCCTCATATGCCTCCTGGTTTCCTCTCTCAACGCTTTGTTCAAGACTATTCCCTCATCACATTCTCTCTTCCAGTTCAACAAGGAAACAGCTAATTTCAAGAGAAGAATTGAAAGCATGAACTGCCTTATCTGCACCAAGATCATGTTTGTAGTTTCCTGTAGAGAGAAACAATCCTAGGCAAAAGACAGGTTTTACAATCCTGGGCTGGAAAATGGAATTCATTTGGGGAATCTGTCTACCTTTTTTTTTTTTTTTTAATATTTAATTATTTGGAGTTTAATCAATTTTTTAGATTCATATATTTGTATAAATGGCAAAATATCTAAAGCTCATAAAACCTCCAAACTTGTGACATTCTGGCTATACATAGTGTTTATTAGAAAGCACCTTTAATGAATAATAAATTTCCAGAGTTCTATTAACACTCAATGGTAATGTACCTCAGGCAGCTCTCTTCAGTTCAAATTGACCTTAAACTACTTTGGTACATGAATTATCTTCTTAAAAGCAGTTTCCATAACTTTTTCTTTACCTTATTGATTTGACAATGCAGCCTTTGCAGAAACGGTGGCCACACGGTGTCTGCACTGCTTCCCGGAGTGCCATCAAACAGATTGGGCATTCATATTTACTTTCCAAGGGCGGATCAAACTCCACGTCGTATCCTTGCGTCTCTTCCGTGAAGGAGCTCGGCGTGTTGCCAGTGCCACTGCCCATGCTGGAGCTCTCCTCCTTGGCTCCGGCGCTGCAGGCGCTGGCCATGGCCGCACAGCAGCCGCTCTCCACCTCTCGGGCTCCACAGCTGCTGTCACTGTGCAGCAAGCTCATGGCAGCTGACTCGGTGCTGCCCAGCAGTGCACTGCAACACAGCAAAATGATGGGTTAATTTAAAAGATTCCAAGGCCCTCCCTCCCGGGCAAGAACAAAATTTATTTCCAACCAGGAACACTGGAACGGTGTTACGGAGTTGGTTCTACTCAATAGCACTGGTTTTGTTTTGTCCCCGTTATCTTTTTTCACTTGTCTTGTGATATGTAGGAAGGAACACTGCATCCTGTCAGCATAGTTCAGACAAACACCCCCTTCTGTAATCTCTTTCACCTATCTCATTTCTGTAAAAAGAGGAATCCTTTTTGTCCTTGCTATGTCTACTGAAGATGTTTCTTTACCCCTTCTGTATTATTTACTTCTAAGGCGTTCAAATAGATTTTGCATGAAAAAACGCTATATAGAATCAAGTTTTATTGGAATACAACAGCTCAATTCCGTATTTTCCTTGTAGTGTAGATATATTATTTAACATTTTCTGTACAGAGCAATTCACTATATATATTTCAAATCAACTTAGCTTCAGGACCACAAATAAAATATAAGCCCAAGTACCTAAACCAAGCAGCTGCTGTGCTGAAAATGAAATTCTAATATACAGCACAGCTGATAACATTTTAGAACTGCCAATAGGACTTTAAATTGAGTAAGAAGCTACACATGAGATAAGGATAATAATTCCACAGCTCAAAAGCTATCTACAAATTACTAGCACTCAGAGTTCTTGCTCTCCTTTCCCTCTTCCAGGCTGGCTGGCAGGGAGGACAAGGGACACGACTGTAAAAACAGAAGATAAAAGTCACCTTTCCCTGAAGAGTGGTGGATGGCATACGAAAGCCTGCTTTTACAACACTCCTCAAAAGCAGTGTGAACTCACAGGTATGAAATAGAAAAGTGCTGGTATCCCCAAACAGATTGCTAATGTTTATACACTGAATGAGAGAACCTCGAAAAAAGGTCTAAACAACAAATACAAATTCTAAAGACCAAGAAACCTTCCTTTCCCTTGATTTTTAAAGGTTACATTAATTTTCTTAGAATCTGACTGTGGTTAAGTTTCTATAAATGACATTTCTTTGAAAAACAGAGATTATCACCAGGTGCAAGGCAGTATGAGCAGTCTGAGCGTTATGGAGCCAGGCATGCAAAACAAGCCCAATAAGCCCAGATTTGATAATCTTTTGCACAGCAGTATAAGCAAAAGTCTCTTGCAGTGTTCACCTAATGAATTCACTGTAATACCACTATGTCATTTAAAATATATGAGGGATGGAAATCCAATCAAGTGATGAAGTGTAAGGATTGTTTATCGGCATCACTACTGCAGAAGCTGGGAGCAGCAGAATGAATCAGATTACCTTGACCACAAGCTCACAAAACTGAAAATTTTTTTGCCTATATCAGAATTTGAATACCGCAACTCATTTTTACAAAATGTTAACTGATAGGAGGAGGACATACAGGTAGATTTATTTGGATACTCATTTTATGACACCTGAAGATTACACCAACAGAAATACTAATCAAACAAGGCCTCAACTGGCATTTACTGGAAATACACTCTGAACATGTGCAATATCACAGAAATGTGCTTTAGGCAATCTACATGATAAACAACTGGCAATACTGCCCATGCTAACACTCTATGAGCTACTTTTTCCCATCTATCCAGACCAAAAAAAGTAGATCTATCTGAACAAAAACAAAGTTACGATATTTTGGCCAGATATAGTTAGAAAAACAACACAGAACTTTTATTCTGTTGTGTAAATATGTGACTTTCCATCTTGTTGGGGTACACAGAGGTATGAAAAGTATCTGAAGTGCCCCATTCTTGACATTTCCAAAATACCATTAAGATACAAAGCCTCAAAGCACAGTCTGACAATTCTGAGTTGTACTGAACTGGTCAGCAATGCTCACTTTCTGCAGAAATAACTCCAGAGCAGAGCTGTCTGGAACTGCACCCAAAGAGGGCTGCTCACTTCCACTCCTGTTTTCTACCCCAATGTACTGTTACCTACCACAACAGGCTTTGTAACTGAGGCTCCTAAACACAACAGCAATACAAACTAAACACCAAGCACATTCTCAGGAGCTGCTTCAGCCATAGTCCACATGTGACCAGTTTAATCCCACAAAGGCAGCAGCTCCCCCAATGACTTAGAATGGAAGCAGAAGAATCAATGCTTAGAAAGATGCTCTGTGACAGAGATTTTTTTTTTTTTTAGACTGCCATCAGTAGATCTCTTCTCTCTGGAGGAAAAGCCCAGCTTGTTTCCACTGTTAAACTAACATAACTTATTTAACAACTGCTGCAGAGGATGATCAGTCCATGGGCCACATTTAATTAAAAGAACACAGGAACTAAATTGGGCCAATGGAGTGGGAATGTTGGTATGCAGGATATCAGAATCCATAGGCCAGCCTAGGACTGAAAAATTCATATTACTCTAAGCCACAGGGGTATATTTAGTGAGACTAAGAAAGGGAAGAGGAACATACATCCCTTTAGCAATGTCACAAAGGAACTCAGGAAGCTGCAAGAAGAAACATATATACAGCTTTACTCAAATTCAGCTGCTGTATTAATTGCAAAGAAGTGCGTGACTCTTCTCCTGTTCTTATAATGAAGAAATCAGGATCTGACTCAGTATAATCTCACTAGTTGAACACTGTGTAGATTAAGTTCTGTGCAAGCAGTGTTCTCTCTGCCCATTTAAATTGTTTCTACAGACATAGCAGCTATGGATATTCAGTTTAGAGCAACAAAACTCCTGTAGCAGAGTCAGTTTAATGAATGAGTCACTGCAACCAGTCAACATCCCAGTATCACACAAAAATCCCCTTATTCGGTGATATACTCCACTCCTACATGGAGCTTTTTATCTGCATATGACCAAGTGGTTCACAAAAAAAGAAGTACAAGTATCTTTCTGAATTGGGAAATTCATGCACAAAGAGGCAACTTAAACAAGGTGATTAAGAGCCAGATTTAAATTTGGTTCATATTTTATCTAAGATAGGATTCCTCCTACTACTCTTATCCATTTCATCTTATCTGTGAGCAAAATCCTCCTTCCTCCCCACATAATTTAGGTGTGGGGCAAGGCACAGTTTTCAAAATCAAAATGCACACTGCTGTTACTCAGACAATTAACCAAGGCCTTATTACTCCACCATACTTTAAACCAATTTCTCTGTAAGTTGGAACTACTGTACTATGAATTAGACCTGCTTCTTGTGGCAGTTACTTTATCCTCCAAGAGTAGGAACATAATTTTAATCTTTCTGGACAGAGCAGTGCTCGGACAAAACCAGCTACAGAAAAGTATACTTTGAATGGTAATGACAGGTCTGTAGCAATTCTTCATCTTCCTCCCCTGGGGAATTCAAAAATTGCTTAGGCTGGAAAAGGATGGATTTTAACCCCCAAACCAGGATATATCCCAAATTTTAAATCAAATTGCTACATTTTCTTTTTGACCATGAAACAGATTTCCAGAGAAATGAAAACTAAGATCTCCGAAAAACCACATCAGTTTTTCTTCTTATTGGTAACAGTTGCTATTCTTCCTCTGTGCTGAACAAAACTGAGTCAAATGCAAGTACAACAAAAGCCAAATATTAATTTAAAATACCTTGCGTACACTACAGCCTTTAGAACTTTTTTTTTTTAATGTTGGTCGTTTAATACATAAAACACTTTTCCAGACTGCTCTCTATACCTTTTTTGTTTGTACAGTACAGCTTCCAGATTCAGGAACAACTGCAATTAAACTGGATCATTACACAGTAATTCTGCCTTTTGCTAGTGTGAAGTTTCTCAGGCCGAGAAAGCCTTAAACTACATTTGCTAATGCACCTGAAATGCCCTTTTCTAGAGCTAGCAAGTGCTACCAGACCTGCTGACTCTGGATATAATGGGCTTTAGCTTGGGCACAGAGGTATCCAGGCCTTGGGCCAGCAAAGGCTGATTGTGCTCTCCAAGGCAACAGCTGTATTGTTTGCCAACAGAAAGGAAGGTGCTTTCCATGCCAAATGGTAATGGACAGAACCTGTTTGATCATTACCTGTGCTGCAGAAGTCTGGGAATGCCCTAAGGATCAAACTTTCACACCCCAGAAAAGACAGTTAAGACTACAGGAGTCCCCATCCTACTCTTGCAGCTTTAAACCATAATGAAACCTTTCTTCACTAAGTAACCTGTGCTATGTTGCTATTTACACTGCTACATTACAAAGTGATTAGGCTGATGTGAGATAGCACAGCCAAACCAGAAGAGCAAACTCCTACAAGAATAATGTACCTTATGAATAATGTACCTTACGAGCAACAAAACAATTTCAAAACAATTTAAACGGCCCGTATTTTAAATTAATGCATGCAACAAAGCTCAGTACTCTGATTTTTCAAGTCCCATAGTATAGTGAAGTTTAGGCAGGACTACTGGTACCAGAAAATATCTTCAGATTGCCTGTAAAATCACACTACCTTTAAGAGTATTAGGGAGGAAGTAAAAGTACTGTAGCAATGTTTCAAGCCTTTGGCAAACTGAAGGAATACGGTGCAAGGAGGTATCAGTTGCTATAAGAGAAAATTTTTATTATAAATCAGGAAGTACTGAATACAATTAATTTCCACATGCCCTTTCCTAGAAAATTGACACTGACTACCCATAAAAATAAGAAAATCAATACAGAGGACTATTCCAAATCCTTTTTCTTACTTAGAGTTCACAAATACAATTAATTTGCTTGCAGCCTGGCCAGCACACACCCAGCAGGCAGGGGAAATGCCTTTTGCACTGCATCGACAGAAAAATCGGCCAAACTCTTCTCTTTTCTTCATCTGCCTTGTATATGTATAGATTTCTGGGTCATGAGACTGACAGACCAGTGGAGTGACTTTCGATAATTTATTTATGGAGCAATACTTGCAACACCTATTCCCAGGAACATTAATCAATTGTGTACTGATAACTGATAAGAACCATGTGTTTCCACTATGAGGTTTGTAGCTACCATCACTATGGCCTCATCCAGGCAGAACATGTGAAATTATGCAAATGCCTTTTAATTAATACCTATAAAACACTTTCTTTTCAAAGTTATCAAACGCCTAGACAAGCCAAAGCAATAGGAGATTCAGGCAGAACTTTTAACTGCAAAACCTAAATTCTAGTCTCTTGTAAAAATCTGCAAGCAGGTTGCAAATATTTTGTTGAGATACGAACTTTCTTTTTTCTAATAGCATTTACTGCTAAGACTTCCAAGTCTTTTGGATAACCACCGTACTTACACCATTTTAACATGTGAACCTGAAGACTTTCAAGCAAACACAGTCAAACAACATTCAGAGCTCATTAGGCTATCAAGAACTCCTGACTAGAGCAGAGCAGCCCTTGGGGGGTTTCTGAAGCTTTCCAGGTGATTTCTCTTTATTTGTAGAGAATGCTGTCAGGCTTTAATCACGTTAAGTATTTTCTTATGTTACTAAGGAGACTAGATGGTGGCACACTCATAGTTACATTCACATTTTATCTTACTTAAGTATGTCAAAAGAATTTTAATTTTAGTGAGCAGTGGAAGCATACTATACTGTATTTAACACCAAGATACTCTATGGGTTTTTCCATAACCAAAAAACAAATCCAAGCCAAAACTCCCCAAAACTTTCTTCTATTTACTAACTTTTAGGTACAATTCACTGAGAATTGGAAAATACAAGGAATGCCCTGTTAGTCAGAAGAACAATGCTAATTAACTCTATACTTTGGCAGCAACTCTGGCTTCTGTTCTCCATCTGTACACTGAGATATGCATTGTGCCTTTCTATACCCCTCAGTAGACCTACAGAGAATGTAAGATGCTGCCCTAATGGTGACAAAGTAAACACCCATAAGGCACTTCAAGAAGAGGCAGGGAGAATTACAGCTGTGAACAAATGTCATTTCCTCAAGGCAGTCTCCAGGTTACATTTAATTACCATCCACCTCTACAGGTATGAGGCTTGTATGTGGCATTATTAAAATGATCTGAGACCCTGGGAAAGCAAACGGTGAATAAAACACACATTCTGAAACAATTAAAACATTTCTCCTTTTCACTCCACCTTACATTTACTTTTATTTTCTTTTTGACATGCTTTATACCCAGACTCTTTTATGGTCAGTTTTCACAGTCTGGATCTAAAACTCTTTTTTTTTTAACATGTGCTTAGCTACTCTGTGCTACTGAGACACAAAAATTACTCTTCTTGACATAATAAACTCATGGAAGCTTAAGGGGTGAAGAAAAGCACGTTCACCTCAGTTATTTTGTCATGCAGAAGTTCTGTCAGCATAGGTACCTATTGTGTGCCTTGTCTTTCTAAATACAGCGGCAGTTTTTTAAGACAGAAAGCAGTACTGCAGCGTTGCAGTACTACAAAACCTTAAAGGCCACATGTCTTGACAAGTTCTCATTCAGCAGAATCTGACTGAGCTCCGTAAATCTTCACCCACTGGGAAAAGCTGAAGGTAATGTGGAATACACAGGAGAATTATGCCCAGAGTGATACCATGAAAATAATCCAAGTGCTTTTATCAGCATACTTCTGTGACTTTTTTCCCTTCTTCTACTAGAAGTTTTACAGCCTTTTCATTCTACAGGAAGACAAAGCAGTTTGCTTGCCAGTCTTTAAACAGTTGGTGAACACAGCGCAAAATTCACCCAAAGCTTCAAATCAATACTTTATTAATCACTCACACTGGTAAGTGAGACACCACAAAATCCACATAGCTGGGGGTAGCTCTGCAGAACGTGTCAGAGGCAAACATGGGGGAATATTTTCGGCAAGCTTTAACGACTAGGTCTAAGGGATATAATTAGAACATTTTCCTCCCACCTACAGCTGAGATTTCCGTTTAAGTACGAAAAGACTAAGCGTGACCTATCCGAGACAGACGAAATTAATGGCAATTACTACTGAAGTAATAATTTAGCACTCGTGTTAATAAATTTACCGTAAATATTAAATACCGCCAGTCTCTACTACAAAATAAGATCTATCGGCTTAGAAACAGTAACCTATCTTGCTAGTTATCCTTTAACTTGTTCCCGAAGAATTTACTGAGTATCTATCTCCATTTCACAGCGGGAAAACCAGAGCCCAGGTTAAGCTGATGCGCCCGACACAAGCGGAACCACCGCTCGAGAGTGACCGCTGCTCACGCTTCTCACGGCAGCCCCAGGCAGCGGCAGGACCAAGTCACGCCAGCCGCGCTCCCAGGCGCCAGGCAAAGCGGCGTGCCTGCGAGCCCCGTGCCGAGCGGCCCGGCCCGGCTCGGCCCGGCTCAGCCCCGCCGCGCTGGCCGCGACACGGTTTCAATTCCGGAGCAGCG